>JAXCLR010000105.1:27995670-28013929 GCA_035584095.1 Annona squamosa | reverse complement strand
ATGGACTTGGTCTTGGGTTGGGGCCATGGGCTTTTGGCTTGGACTCGATCCACATACTTGAGCTTGGGTTGAGATCGTGGACCTCGGGCCCTTTGAAGGCTTGGACTTGGTCCATATAGTTGAGCTTGGTGGACTTGAGCTTGGTTGAGAGCTGTTGGACTTGGGCTTGAGTTAAGAGCATGAGTTTGAGCTTGGTTGATAGCATGGGCCTTGGGCTTGAGTTGAGAGCATGAGCTTTGAACTTGAGGTGTTGACTTGGTCCATGAGCTTGAGCTTGGCGGGCTCCTTCCATAATGGGCTGGAACTTGGTGGGCTAGAGCTTGGCTAAGTCCGGTGTTTTGGGTGGGCCGTTGTAGAGGCCCAAAGTTGCAGATAAGCCTACTTCTGAGGCTTGGTGGTGGGCTGCATTGTGAAGCCCGTTGAGGTGGCCTGTAGGAGCTTCGCTCGTGTGAGCCGGATCTGGTTTGTTGAAAAGCCTGCTTCGAGGCTTGGTGGAGCTTTGCTCCGTGGGCTGAGTTTGGAAGGGCCTGCTTAGCTTGCTTGAACCTCCTTTTACAATTTGTTTGGGCTTGGAACCTTTTTCCATTTTATCCATTTTTTGGCCCAAAGGTGGGGTGTCAACACTATTGCAATATTTCCTCTATGATATACATGTATACGATGGCGTATCTACAAAAAGCTACGGTATATAAGATCAACCCATTATACCGGGGTGTACACGGGTTTTTTCCAACCGCGGACTCTGTAACTATGTTGACCTTCTATGTTTAGATACCCGGACCAAACTCTATTCATAATTTTTATAAAATAAACGAATTTTACAAAATAATAATATTACATAAAAATTATGAATCCAAAAAAAGAATTTTGATTATAGGTCATGCAAATTAATTTTAAATATATCATAAAAATCTAAAAAGTCAAAATCATATTAATTAAATAATTTATATTGATTTTTTATCAGCATTATTCGATCACTAGTATGATGCAGACAGGTCTGTCATGACTTCTTTTTTTTTTTTTTTAGCGTTGGGCACCGGTTAGATGAATTTTCTGATCAATTCCACTGTTGGGTACCCGTAGTAAAAAAAATTTCATGCAGGTACAAACAGTAAATAATTTGATTGAAACTATTTTTGAGACATCTTAAACAAATGAATGGAAAAGAATTTGGCTGAATCATTATTTTTTTAAAAATTATGAAAGGCTAGGGTGCATGAATGTATTAAAATTTAATGCTGTATATAGTTATTAACCGCAACAACAAAGCTAGGTGGCTACACTAAAGTATGAAGGACCTTAATACCCATTGGATTCCAGTGGGCATCGGTTAAATGTATTTCAACGGTATTAAGAAAATATAATCTTAAACTCTAAATACTAATTCCTTATATTTAAAAATAAAAAATAAATATATACATATCTCTAAAAATGATAAAATTTAATTTATAGATTAAACATAACTAGATTAATGTGCCTACAAAAAAATTTTCAAAAAAAAAAAATGTTTGAACCAGTTGGAGCCGGTAGAAGATCATAACTCTAATAAGAAGTAATTATACGATAGTATTTAGGGAGGAATCATTCCTATTGATATAGTAATGCATGAAAAAACGTAATTAGCTTGAATTTCAATAATACGGATGCCTGAAATGCCAAAGATCCGGAATATGCTACCATCAGGCAGAACCCTGGTCACAATAATCAACAAACAAAGATTTCTAACAAGAGAAGAATATGCGGAAAGTCTGCCTCAGAATCAGGTATCACATATCTCAAAGTACTCGAACCAGCAAAGCACCCAAGTTTGGTTTGAAATGGGATGTTAGCAACACAACTTTCTGCCCAAGGCTAACCAAATTTCTAAACCTAACTTCCAATCCAATTCAACCCAGCCCAACCCAGCATTATTCAGAACAGCCTGGTTTAAATGTGTTTTTTCCCCTTGATAGCAGGTTAACTGGGTTTTAGCCCATCCAAATTCAATCCCCTAAATTTCTGAATTACCAAGTGCGGACCAGTCGTGCACAATCCCAGCAGCAGCAACATGGAAGGGATTCAAGGATGGCTTTGTCGCCATCGGCCACCGCTGTCCACGATACGTATTATTTAAAAAATAATTTAGATCATTAGTAGGGAAAATTATATAAATGAAAGTGTTAATTTAAAACTATATGGAAGAATTTAAATAGCATCGATGCTTTTAAATTATAACTAACATCTATAGTAAAAATTTATATAATTTGAAACATTATATACATATATGACTGATACGTATTATTTAAAATATAATTTAGATCATTAATACTGGAAATTATATGAATGAAATAGTGTTAATTAAAAACTGTGATGAAGAATTTATATAGCATATATATTTTTATATTATAACTAATATCTATAGTAAAAATGTATATAATTGAAAACATTGTATACATATATGACTCATGTTTCAATGATTTTTTATTTTTTATTTTTATTGTGCCACCCAAGCAGGTGCTTGGTGAAGATAGACTCCAAAGGCGGGTTAACAAGACCGCTGCTTTTATCTAATATTTGAATGACAATTTAGCGCTGGACCTCCTGCTCACACTATTTTAAACATACTTACCTCAGTCGCTCGACATTTAAGTGGTGACCATGTTTCAATGTTAATGTGAGCAATAAAGGTCAATGCTCACACTTGCATCATCTATTTTTTATTTTTTTGATTTATTTATAAATATGTAGGCTCAAGTAAGATCTTTTTTCTATATTAAATTTTATATTGTTTGATTAAATTATTTTTTAATTTTGAAAATTAAAAATAAACACTTTTTTATGATCTAGCACATATAAAATGCTTATTTTTTCATTTGAAATTCACAAATTTTAATTAATAAAATATAAAATTTCATTTATAAAGAAATTTTACTTGAGGCATATATTCATGACTTTTTTTTAAAATTTAAAAATGGGTCATGCAAGAATGAATATTAAGCTTCAATGCTCGCACAAGCATTGCCGTATAATTTTAATATATTTTATCCAAATGAACTTGAAAAAGTTTATTTATACTGCTAAAAGAATTTGGTGTATTTTTTATTTGCTGGATATATAATTTTTCTTATTTAAAATCATACTAATATCTAATTTGTATAATTTTCATTATAAATAATATATAAAATATGATTTTTATTTACAAAATATCAAGTTTTTGGAATGATTGTGTAGTGCCCCATCAACCCATACTTTCTATGACCAGCGAGCGCTATCTAAAACTTGTCGGGACTAGTCAGACTGAAAGAAAATTGATAAATCGATAATTACATCTCTTTGATGAGTACGAAAATTTACATCAAATTCCTTAATGTCCATCAAAATTCTTTTTAAAGTTCACTCAATAATTATCATAAATTTAAAATGTCAAAATAGAACAAATTAACTTCAAATGACAACTCAAATCTAAATAAATAGTTAACCCAATTTTCATGATCTTGCTTAAACTTGTAATATTTTGTCTCCTTTGTATTTTTTGTTGACTAAAAAAATAAAAAATTAGAATGAGTAAGGGCAAATTCGATAAGTAAAATAACGAATAAAAATTTCTCAATACTAGAAATCAGGTAAAAAACCAATTATAATATAAAAACTTTTGTAAACATTTGATATGTCAATGCTTGTGCTCATATTGCAATGCAACAACTCATGCTTACGCACTTAACCATTTAAATTTGCTTCCTCTTTAACTTAGGGAATCATAAACCAAAATTACTCTCATCGTATCTATGCAAGCCTTTAACCACAATTTTAACTTAAGTCATCTTTATCATATCGTAACCATATATTCAAACATTATGCTCATGACATGCTAAATCATACTTTCTTAAATACAAATCAAAGCTATAAACTAAAATTTACTATGCAAATTATTCAAACATGCTCAATACAAATTAGTTGAAACTAAAATCCATCAAATTCACATAAAAAATACTTCGGCACGACCTGTCACTTACACAGGAAGACTTTAAATTCTCAAAACTTAATTCAAAAATCCAACTTATTTCATATTTGTAAATCAAACCTTTACTTCTCGAATTTCAATATGAGACCCAACTTTGAATCCTTCATTGTTCAAATATAAGAAGAAATTGATCAATATAATTTCTATAATTAATATATATGCTTTTTTCCAGTATTCACAACTGTATAAATAATCCACTTATCAAGATCAACAACTAGGTAAATCATAATGCACTTTAATCCCGTGCCAGGTTAAATCAAATGAATATTGATTGCCCCGATCCCTTCCAAAATGGGCCCTCACACTTCCAACCTCAACACAACAAAGGATGTATAATTATAACAACAACTGCTTTAGATGCCCTTACATATATCCTCCCGAGAATCCATGTTCATAAAATATTTTAAAGCTTTTCCCAATATACTCATTATCTTCAGCCCTAGTTTTAAATATATTTACTACATTTATAATTAATTCCAAAAACACTCAATCTGTGAGTTAATATTGTTAGTTAGCATGTTAAATTACTAATATGTCCATTGAATTATTGACATAATTAAAAATTTGAATGTCATAACTCATCAATGCCTTAATTACACATAAATTCTAAATTTGGAGAACTCTAGTTTTATTTTCTTTCTATTTGATTTTATTTTTGTATGACATGAGTATTTTAGGTATTTATAAAATTTAATTAATTATTTTTAACAAAATGAATCTTTTTGGAATTAACTGCAAACATAGTTAGTATTTATGAGATCTTAAAAATGTAAAGGACATATTTACTATGAGTGATTTGTATACACCAACGTAGATTGACCAAAATTGCAAATATATCTACATATTTTCATAAATTACATATTATCCCCATGTACTTTCATAAAAATTGCAAATAACCCCTACGTAGATAGTTTCCGTCAAATGTAAGGCGATAAGACGTCAGTAAATTATTTGATTTCCAAAAATATCTTCCTCTTCACGCAACAGATCCATCCTCCCTTGTTCCGGCGCGCCATCTTTCCCATATGCATCTAGCAGCAACAACCTTTTTGCAGTACTAGCCAAAGACACAAGATTGTAGCCATCATTCGACAACTACGGGTTCAACTAGTTTGGGTGAATAGTCTCCATCTTCGATAAAGTTCAACAGCTAGAAAGAAAAAAAGCTCGAGGCCGTCATGGTGCGGGAGCAGCAGAAGATATGGTGATATGGCAGCTGGCTGGTAGAGGCAAAGCTCATTGAACTGTGCACGACAACAACAACAAAGAAGTGTAGGTGTATATGGCGTTCGCCTTGTAGGGGCAAAGCTCGAAGAAGAGCATGGTTTAAAAAAGTGAATAATGAGACAAAAAGACTGATTTAAAAAATAACAAAGCTGCAGATCTCCTTCATTAGCAGCTGGCTATGGAGAAGAGAATGAAAAGCACAAAGGATTTGACTCGTCTTGGCTAATCCATGGCTCATAGCACATGATATGACAAAAGCATAGGTAGAGTGCTTAGATTCAGCCACAAATATGAGGGAGACAATTTTAGAGGACTCTGGTTTGTGATGGCAAGAAATGACAAAAAAAAAAAAAAAAAAAAAAGAGATCGGAGGAGATGACGTGTCGGAACCTCAACGAGACGAGGTGGCGAAGCTTTCGACCCACATCTTCCACTCAAATATGGCCATGGATTACAGCCATTCAACAAAAATAAAAAGCCACCAACAAACCGGCAGCCGTGGAAACTAATTCCAACAGGCAACTGTACACCCATCCATTATGACCATCCAAGCAGCTACTCCAAATTAATTTCAGAAGTAGAGCATTCCAGCTATGGCTTAGAGAAATCAACCATGCACTAGCCGACTTGCTCCAAATCCAAGCTTCCAGGCATCTCAACTGCGGTAGCAATTTTCGAATTTAATACGCGCCCCTTTTGTAAAATTCAGTGCCCACAGAACATCGCATTCATTAATTCAAAGAGCTATTTTAATGCAATTTAAAAAGCCATAGGAAACCATTTTTTATAAGTCAAATTTCATTCCCTTCCAAGCCTCTTTATCTCCTTTTGGAAGATAATTTAGGTGAGGTTGGGTCCTTTTGTTTATTACACACAAGCAAGTGTTAAAAAAAAAAAAAAAAAAAGAAGCCACTGGAAACTAGAAACACCAGTCACCCACTTAGATTTTTTTTAAAAAAGTAGCAACGTGAGTATTTGGAGGGTGGAGCTATTGCTTGAGAGGAGCATTTTTGGAAATTGAATAATTTACTCACTTCTTATAACCTTATATTTGATGGAAACTGTTAACGTGAGAGTTATCTGTGAAATTACATGGCGTAATATGTAATTTGTGAAATTATATTGGTATTTATGCAATTTTGGTCAAACATAAGTATTTTGGGCATTTATAAAAATTTAACTAATGATTTTTAACCAAATGAATCTTTTGAGATTAACTATAAACATAGTGAGTATTTATAAGATCTTAAAAATGTAAAAGGTATATTTATTATTAGAGTCAAATATAGTGACTATATTTGGGAAAAGCTCAATATTTTATATGCAAAAAGCACTAAAACCTCCGAACATCAATTGCTTTTTCTGTATACTAATATTGGATATTTACATCATAAAACAAAAGCCGAGGACATCCATAATTTATAATATATATGTTGTAATATAATATTATTAGGATTAACAAATCCGAAACTTCCCGAACATCTCAACATTATATAAAATATTGATCACAACAACATTTACATAAAAATGTTGATCTCAACACGAGATGCCCTATCCATATACTATTATACTTTATCCCAAGTCTATACACTCTAGCACTCTTATTATGAATCATCATTCAATATACATAATCTAAAATTACATTGATATGCTTGGACGTTTTAAGGCAATTATATAACGCCCAACAAATTTTTTAAACTCAAAACCCTTGCATGCAATAATGGAGTAGAGTGATATATATGTATACAGGCTCAAGTATGTGCATGGATCACATTTGCTCAAAAATATATATTCATATATAAATTATGAAAAATGCTTAGATCCATTCACACATGTATTAAAATATAATACTACTTTATAGAATTATTTATCCACAAAGTAATGATATTTTCAATAGTTTAGATGTTGAAAAATATTTTAAAATTGATATTTTAGCATTGAATGATTTTATTATGTTGATTTTATACATTTCTAGATGAGACCTATATATAGTGAAATTAAAAAAAAATTAAGTGTTTCAAATAAACTATAAATGATGTTAAATACAATGGAAGAAGTAGATTTTTAATCAACCATCAAGATATTAAAAATGGAAGAGTTTACATAGAAGCGAGATCGTGTATATATAGGAGTTGTTTCAGTGTAGCGTCATTGCACCATAACAGCAGTACATTTGCTTAAAAATGAGCCCTAAACATATTAGAATGCAATAACACTTTATATAATCATTTATTTATATATAAATTTATAGAAAATGGTTTACATTTTGAAAAAATATTTTAAAGTGACTGTTTACAGAAAACTATTTTATCACATTGAATTTGTATTATTTTCAGATGGGGTCGATACAGATATCCGATTAAGATGAAAATTGATATGGTAATAGAATACATTATTTTAAATACAATAGGTAATGTAGATTATAATTTTATCATTATGCGGGGCCCATTTCAGCTCCAATGCATCGTAATTACGGTGTAGTGGTGCTGCACCTAAATATTTTCTCATATATATATATATACATATATACATAGATATTATATTCGTCAGATATATACATGGAGTTACCCTCAATTGTTCTTATAATTCCGGCAAAAGCAAAGAAATGAATTACCTTCAATCTGCCTAGATGATCTTCTACCTTCTTGGCTCCACCCTCTTCTAATACGGAGAGCTTAACCGCCCTTTTTTTTATAGTCTGCTATGGTAACTCCTCTCTCATCAATTTTCATCCTAATAATCTTCCTTTAAATAGCCTCGTATACATCCAAAGAATGTAACCGATCCAAGTCCTTTAATTAACTGCTCCAATCATACATATGTACATCTCTTCTTTCAACCTTAATTTCTCTCTTAAAATTGACCGTCACTCATCCCATTTGACAAAGTATACTAAAACAGCATTTGGTGCACCGAACCTTATCAACCAAAATAACATAGGAGCTATATCCCGTTATTTAATTGTAAGGGTTGTGTTGTCGCCCCTTATTCTATCTGGGAGCCTGCAATCTTTCCAGTTAAGCAGTTGCTCATTGTAACATGAGTTAAGATGTAATATAAAATATACACTAATAAAAAAAATTAACTAACATGACCGAATTTAGTCAAACCTGACATGAATTAATGTGATTAGTACAACTAATGTATAAATGTATGCATATATTTCATACTAGTACTTTCATTTGATTTATTAAACTAAATTTCTAATACCATCTTTTCCTATCCTTTATCGCATAAAAATTAATTTATACAAATTTTGTATATCAAACCTCATCCATATATCAATTTCCATAAAATTAATACCACTCATTCATATCATATACAAATGAAATTATAATTATTAAATTCACTTCACTACTTTCACATTAAAACGTATTTTAAAACATGCCTCATAAATAATACTATCACTTATAAAATCTCATCCCAAAGATACCTAAATAGAAACCTATTTAAAGTAGGTGTCTAAGTAGCAATAAAATATGCGCCCACCATGAGTGTACAACTTGCCCCTGCCCATCATGAGTGTAAAATTTGCGCTCTCTCTCTCTCTGTCTTTTTGTGGATCCTTCACATTTTTAACAATCACCGTAAGATCCCCTTATTTCCCTGTGAGTTCGAAATTCAAGTAATGGTAATCTTCTTTGTGGACCTCACGTAATAATTGATCAAAAGAAAATTATAAATTTGCTAAGCTCAACACTTGAACCCTTAATCTCTTCTTTAATCATAAAATCCTTAACTATTTAAAGTACTAAAATTTCTTATTTCAAATTGGGTTAATGAAATACTTTAGTCCTGTTTGAGCTTATTTAATATACATATTACACTACAATAAAAGTCAACAGTTGAAATCAATTTGCAATAAAAATATATTTCGTTACAATTAATGAGATAATTGCAACGAAATAGAATTTTCATTGCTATTGGTGTAGGTTTTATCTTCAATTTGCAACAAAATTTAGCTCATTGCAAAAATTGGTCGCCATTATGTTCAATTGCAATAAAAATTTTTCATTGCAATTATGGGAAAGATTGTAATAAAATGATGTTGTTATTGCTATTAGAGTAACAAATTGCAATGAAATTTACCTCATTGTAAAAAAAAAGTGGTAGCTTTTGAATAGAAAAATTGCAAACATCAATCTTTTGGTTGCGATTCTTGTTGCTAGTGATGTGCCTTATTGCAATGAAATCTATCTAGTTCTAAAACTTGTTAATATATCAATCCTTTTTACTAGAATAATTTAATATTTGAAATATACTATTTTATATTATGTATGTGTTTACATAAAGTGTTTATTTTTGAATGAAGGTTATGAAAGTTAATTGTGTTAATTGTTATTCATTTATTTGATATTTAAATAATAAATAACTATAAAAATATATTTTTTTGATAAAGTTATAAACTATATTAACGTCAAAATTTATACATTATATTCATTTTTAATGTGCTATGGAGTATGCGATGAGCGAACATTTTTATTTTTAAAATTTTGTACAAATATATTCAAAATTAAAAATATTAAAACTTAATAAAGCAATTTACAAATAAACCCACTTAGTTTGACTACAGTTGCAAATATGCCTATTAGTTTGACCACAATTACAAATATGCCTAGATAGTTTTAGAATTCCAAATTACCCCACATATTTTCACTACAATTGTAAATTTACCTACGTTGTTATAGCGCCATCATGACATCACCAGAACATGGGTATATTTGCAAAGATATGAAAATTATATGGTATATTTGCAATTTCAAAAATTAAACAAGTATAATTAGTTTTTAAATATACCCATGTAGTTTGTAAATCTTTCCAAATATACCCATGCTGTGACAGTATAATAACGATGTTATAATAACATGAGTGGATTTGTAATTATGGTTAAACTATATAGGGTCAATTTAGAAAATTATGTGAATATATTTATAATTATGGTCAAACTATATTTATATATTTACAAATTATCCAATTTAACATGTGAACTAAATACACTTGGACTTGTATAAAAGTGAAGAAAAAAAAATATTAAAAGATATAAATACATGAGGTTTTACTTAGCCAAGTAACAAGTCAATGTGTGGTACCATAATCTAAAATTTGCCGCATATAATTTTTATATGTAATTGGCAAGCATTTGCCGCGTATAATACTTTTTTTTTTTATTAAAGCCGCGTATAATACTATGTATGAGTAATTTATAAATTATTTTTCTTTGTGTATGCATTCATTTGTTGCATTTAAACATATGTCATCAACTATAAATGAGAAATGAGAGTGTTAGAATAAGTTAAATATGGCTCACTTAGCCCACCTAAAAAATTTAATTGAATTTTTTATTATCTAAGTGTATTTAATATATAAATCAAGTTTTACCATTTTTGGATAGGTGTATATATTCTTAAAAAATTTTAAAAATATATACACATATCCAAAAATGGTAAAACTTGATTTATATGTTAAGTACATCTATACTAACACAAATTTATATTACTTTAAAAAAATAAATTTATGAAGAAAAAAGTAAAAAATATTTTTAAATAAAATTTTCGAAATGGGCAAAATAAGCCCCGGGCTAACAAGATCATTTCTGGCTATATATAGCTATATGTTAGCAAAATATTTGTTGTCTATAACTAAATTCCACAAATTTTGTTGCTTAAAATATTAATTTTTCGTGTTGTAACTGAAGCTGGCTGAAATTAAGTAGATCAAGGGTGTGTTTGGCAATTTATAAAAAATGTCTAAATTAAAATTTTTCAATCTAAAACTTTTCACTCTCTATAACTGTCATATTTTTTAATCATTTTTTCATATTTTACTATAATACTACCTTACGTTTTAATCATTTCTACATAACTATCTGCACAACTAACCTATCTATTTTAACTTTATCCTCTTTACTACTCATCATTACCCCTATCATATCACATCATTTGACAACTTTTACTCTTCAAAACTTTTCATCAAAAGTTTTATACATTACCAAACACACCCCAAATTACATACAGAAATATAGCATTAGTTGTTATAGTGAAAAATGTGCGAGGAATGGAAAAAGAAAGTAGCATTTATAAAATGAAAAAGAGTTAGTTGTTATATGCTAAAAAATAAGGTTTTTCTGGACACGCCAATGTTACTAAACTATATTATTCTTATTTTTGTTCAAAAAAAGGAATTATTTGAAACGTGTTTGTTGGTCGCGTCAATTCCGCAACAATTACGTTCATATACATAGCGTCGTTCATTACCTATGAAATATAATAATATATATGCAAAATATAGAATTTGACTGCTATAATCGGCTTCTTCGTGAGATGACCTTGGCCTCCAAAGGATTCTTCATCACCACCGTGAACTCTACCTTCTCGGTCAAGTCGATGATTTCTCCATCCTTCTTCGGCTTCCATTCGAATTCCCTTACCAAATTCGCCACCAAGAATTCGAGATGCAGGATTGCCAGGTTAATCGCCGGGCAAATCCTCCTCCCGGCGCCGAACGGTATCATCTTCACTTCCCGACTCCCTGTTATGTCCACGCCCTCTTCGCCCTCTGCCATCAGAAACCGCTCTGGCTTGAATTCCAGCGGATCCTCCCACAAGTCCTTGTCCACCCCGATCTCCGACGCCGCAAAATTGATGATAGTGTTCTTTGGTATGACGTACCCACCCAAGGTGGCCTCCTCCGACGAGGCATGCGAGAGCAGCAGGTGGGCCGGCGGGTGCCGCCGCAGACCCTCCTTCACCACCGCTTGCAAGTACGGCATCCTCTGCAGATCTTCCTCTCTTACCTCTCCCTCCTTCCCCACCACTCCTTGGATTTCGTCCGCCAGCTTGGATTGTTGGGCTGGGTTTTTCACCAAGTTCGCCATTATCCACTCCATCGTCGTCGACGTTGTGTCGGTACCTCCTGTCAAGATCTCGGCGCAGAGCGTCACCATCTCTCCCTCCGTCAGCTTCTTATCGCCGTCCTCCGGCAGCTCCAAAGCATGGAGAGAATCGACGTAGCAGAACTCGAAGCCCTTCTTGTCATCTCCATGCCCCGCTTGTTTCCTCGCGCAGCGCGCTCTGATCAAGGATTCCATCAGTCGGTCCCGCTCGTCTTTCTTGTCCCGCGCCATCTTCCACGCTCTGCGGAAAACCAGCTTTCCCACCACCGGCATGAAGGCCAGGGAGTGGAAGCCAAAGAACGTCTTGAGCAGCCGCAGATGCGCTCGCTCGATTTTGCTCACGGTGCTCTCGTCCAGCTTCTCGCCGAAGCACATGAACAGGAGCAAACAGAAGATGGCGTGCTGGAACATCTCCCCCACGCGGGCCGGCTCGCCCCTTTGCTCGTGTGACCAGAGCCGCTCGATGAGATTATCGCGGACCCACATCCGGCCCTCGGCAAACGACTTGACCCTGGAAGGATGGAGGATTTCGGACATCAGGTTGCGACGGAGAAGGCGCCAGCGAGGCCCGTAAGGGGCGGAGCCAATGCTTAGGGTGTCGCCATTGAAGAAGCGCCATATCTCGGCGGCTGGTGCTCGGCTTGCGAAGGACGAGCCCTTTTGTATGAGAGCCTCGTGGACGAGAGAGGGATCGGAGACGAAGATGTAGGGGCGCGAACCGAGGAAGAAGGTGATGATGGGGCCGTATTTGGGTCGGAGGCGGCGGAGTAAGAGATGGATTTCTAGCAGGGGCGTGGCTTGCAAGTGGACGGTGCCGAGCAAGGGAAGGGCGGGAGGACCTGGTGGGAGTCCGTTCTTGCCTTTTAGGTGGGTTTGAAAGAAGAGGAATTTCACAGCCACTGCTGCTGCCGCCGCCAAAGAGAGAGGAAGCAGGAGAAAGAAGATGAGAATGGAGAGGTCCATGGCGAAAGAGTTAGGCGCTGCTGAGTGCTGGCTGCAGCTGCCGCTTTATAAATCACATGCGGGGGCTTCTTATCAGCGGCTCTGCCAATAAAAACTTTCCACGTGAGAAAAGGCAGACAGCTACCGTATAGTCAAGATTTGGACGATTAAACTAAACAATGTACGGAAAATGCAGAAATAGTATTGACGATGAAAAATAACTGGAATGTAAGATTAACGATTAAGATATCAAAATCATATAGAAAAATGGGTGAAAATACAGTAAATTTTTTTTTCACGTAAATGCAAAATGCACATTCTGTATTCTATTTATTTCTCTTTTATAGTAGCTCACCTCGCAATTATTAGATTTTTTTTTATCTATTCCTGATCTTATATATATTTTGATATTTCTGCATCAGTCCCTGTTCACAAGATCATATCATTGATCCATTGTCCGTGCGTGATTTACGTTCTCGTCAGAAAGCAGGATGCACCGATATGTTGATACATTTTTTTTATTGCATATATTTGATTTTAGTAAAATTTAGTTCTAGCTAAATACATTATATTAAATATAATGAATAGATTAAATTTTATATTTATAGTGAACATATAAGAATAGAAGAGTTAACTATCCCAAAAAAAAAAGGAATAAAAGAGTTACGTGAAGTCGCTTTTATGCATTTGAATTACATGGAAGCTGAGCCATATATATACATATACATAAAAGTTATGTAATTAGATTGCACAAAAATAATTTTATACAACATTTTTTCAATTTTTGGGGCAAAAAAATTTTCATTTTTAAAATGTTGATTTTAATGCAAAATTAAATTAATTATTTGTATTTAACACTATTCATTTAGCCACGAGATCAATTTTTACTCAAATTAAATGCATTTATTGGCCACATTTGCTAAAAAAATTAGATATATTCATGTATAAATGAGTAAAAATATGTAGATCTATTTACATATATATTAAAATATAATAATATTTTATTAAATCGTTTATCTATATAATAGTAATATTTTAGATAGTTTAGATGTTGAAAATGCTATTTATAATTGATTTTTAATATTAAATTATTTTATAATATTAATTTTATACATTTATAGATGTGACTCATATACAATAATACAAAACAAATGAAAGAGTTTAAAAAATAATAAAAATTGATGCTAAATATACTAGATGGAGGGAATTTTATATCAACCATGAAGATATTCAAAATGAAGGAGGTTATATAGAAAGAAATTTTTGATAGAAGTGAAGCCTTACACACAGAGAGACACTTCTATGAAACTCTTATTTTACATAACATCTTTCGTTTTTAATATCTTAATGATTAATTTTAAATCAACTTCATTTATTATATTTAGTATAATTTATATTATAACAAAAATCCTCTTATTTGTCTAATATTAATGCCATGACTCTCTTTTACATTTGCGTAAAATTAATATAATAAAATAATTTAATATTAAATATCAGTTATAAAACGACATTTTCAATGTATAAGTTATCTAAAATATCATTATTGTATAGATAAATGATTCTATAAATTGTTATTCTATTCTAATATATATATAAATGAATTTAAACATTTTCCATCATTTACAAGTGAATATATTTATTTATAAGTAAATGTTGCCCATACACATATATAATTTAGATGAAATTTAGCCTCATGGCAAAATAAATAATGTTGAATATAATGAATGAATTGAATTTTATATTAATAATTAATGTATACAAAATATAAGGTAAACATGGAATTACAGACTTGTAGACATAAATATTCAAGTGTAGGCAGATTGCACATAATTACATGTCAATTAGCTATAAAAAGGAGCTCATGTTAATACCTACTCCACTCATTATATTTAGAATTATTTATTCTAATATTATATTAATTTTCATACAAATCAAATATATGGGAGCCCAATCCAGTGCACCGGATTGGTGCACTGGATTGGGCTCCAAATATATGTGTATACTTATGACCTGGGTTACTGAATACATTGTCTTTATACGATGAACGGAAATATAACTGAATTATTATAATATTTTGATTTTTGTAATATTTTGATTCTGGCCTCGGAAGACATAACCGTGGCGATGGAAAGCCGGCGGTCATGGGATTCTTGTCAGCGGCTCTGCAAATAAAAACACTCCACGTAAGCAAAGGCAGAAAGCTACCCTGCAGTTAAAATATGAATAAATCAAGACTGTACGGAATTATGTGGGTGTATATATAATTATATATATATAAATTTATTCCATTATAAATAAATTTTTGTCTCAATCATTCCCAGGTAAAATTTTCCTTTTCAGCGGAAGACCGGTATACCTAGGACACGAAAAGGATCGTTATTAATTATTATTGTTTTAACTCAAAATTTTTTTTATGATGGTTTGAAAATGACATACCATAAGGGAAAGATTTTCTTTGATATCCCTCTTATGCGAATTTTCTCATTATCTACTTTTACAATATCACTCATATTTTATTATAATTTAAGCTCAATCTACCTTATATATTTCCTCTGTTCATAACTATCAACAATATAAATCGACAAGAAAAGAGACCAATGCTCTTCAAATAAAAGTGCAAATGCTCTTTGGGGAGATCAAAACTCTGACCACCTGGATATAGATCAAGACTTTTACTAACTTACCAACCACGTTATGACTGTGTTGGCTTCTTATGATATTTTTTGACCCATTAAGGTTTAGTCCAAATTGCAGGGTGTCATGAATTTTATAGACTTTCTTATCTACGTAAAAAAAAACTTTGCCTGAAATTACAAGCACATTATATAAGATTAAAAGTTAAAAAAATAATAAAAATACCCTATAAACAAAAAAAATTATAAAATATGAAAAATCTTTTAAAATACAGAAAATTATTTGTAAGTTATTTTCAAATATTTTTAACACTATATAATACGCCTTGAATTTCTTGCAAATCTTTTTTTTTTTTTTGACGAAGAATTTCTGTCAAATCTTGTATGTACGAACTCAAGTTTTACGATATGCTTACAATTTCAACCAAAACCTGTCGGCTGGGACGCAAAAATACGAAATGGTTCTGAATCTGCCCTCACTGTCTGAAACCTGATTGCTCAGATTCATTAGAAATTTTGAAACAAAAAAATACAAAGGGTTAAAATTATGTTAGCAATTGGTAAAGAGAAGTGCTTTTGCCCTTCCAATGTATCATACTGACTACGGTAAAATTGAATATAACTATGCTAAAATTGAATTTATATAGTTCCTATTTGGATCAAATAATTAAGTATTTTTCAATGAGAAAACTATATCTTTTGTTATGAATTTTATAATAAATATTAATTCTCTTAGTGCGTTTCACATTTTTAGAGTGTGATGCAACGGAGGCAATTATTAGCTAGATATAAATGGAATGGAGTTAAAATAGATGAAAGTGAATTTAATGACATAGAAAAATGATTGAAAATCAAGATAGTTATATAGTTAATGTCAAATTATATAGAAAAGTGTGAACTTCTCCCATGGTTGGAGTTTCATCTCCTCTGGTGGGTAGGGGTGGAGCTTAGGCTCACAAAACTAGAGTTTGCCTCAATTCTAATCCTAATTTTAATCCTAATTTTATTTATAAAATATTAGCCTTAACACTAACTATAATCTTATAGGTAAAATTCAAACTCTAATTATTTTTTTTGAAAATTGAGTTCGAGTTAAGTTAAAGTTGGAATTTAGGTTAATAAATTTGCATTTTCACTCAAGAGTAATAATTTAGAATTTCATATGAATATATAATATAATAAATCATGTAAGTAAACGTAATAATACATAGCTAACCTATAGATATTTAAAAAGTAGCAATAGAAATAATATTTGTGGAAAAAATTTAATATCGAAAACAAGATAAAAGAAGAAAATTAATGGATGTAATGTAGATGATAGAAATATAAAAATAATACATTTTATTTATAATATACTTACAACATGCCAAACATATATTCAAACATAGATATAAATAATATAAAATACAAAAAAATAAAAAAAATATTGTTGAGATATTATGTATATAATATATTTTATAATAAATATAAAATGGGCACTTGAACCCTAATACTATCATCTAAAAGAGTTGTAATTCTAGTTCTGACTCAATCTAAGTCAAGTTGCAATACTAGATCTTATAAAAATAAAGTTGCAACAATAGTAGTGGAAGTTGTTGCCTCTCATATGAGAAATATTTGGTCTCTCCCTCCTTGATTTAAGAGTTTATAGTAAGAAAAACTGTAAAGATATGAGATGAGACATAATAGTGTAAGAATGATCACAAATTTATTAGAACATGTTCGAAAAATATATACATATAGAATAATTTCTTCTTTTCCCCCGAGTGCAAAACACACACTTTATATTATATTGTTTTCCTTTACAGCAACTCACCTCGTAATTATCAGATTTTTAGCTATTTTTAGTCTTTACCATATATGTTTCTGGACCGGTCCCTGATTCACATGGTCACATCATTAATCTATTATCCGTAAGTGATTTACGTTCTCAATTTATTAGAAAATGTGTGAAAAATATATATAGAATAATTTCTTCTTTTCTCGAATGCAAAACACACACTTTATATTATTTTGTTTTCCTTTACAGCAACCCACCTTGTAATTATCAGATTTTTAGCTAGTTTTAGGGTGTGTTTGAGAATCAATAAAATTTTTTATGAAAAGTTTTGAAGAGTAGAAATTATCAAATGATGTGATATAACAGGGGTAATAATGCGGAGTAAAAAGGATAAAATTAAAATAGATAAATTAGTTGTATGGATAGTTACGTAGAAATAATTGAAAAGTATGATAGTTGTATAAGAAAGTGTGAAAAAATAATTAAAAAATATGATAGTTGTGGAAAGTGAAAAGTTGTAGATTGAAAAGTTTTAACTTGACATTTTATACTCATTATTAAACACACCCTTGATCTTTTGCATACATACATACATACATACATATATATATATATA
Source organism: Annona squamosa (assembly GCA_035584095.1). Taxonomy (NCBI): domain Eukaryota; kingdom Viridiplantae; phylum Streptophyta; class Magnoliopsida; order Magnoliales; family Annonaceae; genus Annona; species Annona squamosa. The sequence continues at coordinate 27,995,839 of JAXCLR010000105.1, read as the reverse complement.
TATATTGGGAGCTGTTCCGGTGCAGCGTCACTGCACCGGAATAGCCGTGCAGTGGCCCCAAAATGGGGCCCACATGATCATGAAATCATGATCTACTCCACCTATTATATTTAGAATAATGTATTCTGTTATCATACCAATTTTCATCCCAATCAGATATGTATATGGG
>JAXCLR010000105.1:27948468-27976567 GCA_035584095.1 Annona squamosa | reverse complement strand
AACGGGTTGACGAGTTATAAAATCTCAACCCTAATCCATTTATTTAATTAAATAGTTAAACAAATTGACAGATCATCACTCATTTATTCAAAAATCCTAACCCAAACCTATTTATAAATGAGTTGGACGAGTGGATTGACGGGTTGACCATGACCATTAACACCCTTAGGAGAAATAGAGAGAAATAGGGTGCAGGTGGTTGAAAAGCTGGAGAATTAAAGAGTCGCAGCTAAATGATGAAATTTTATTTATAGTTCTATGTGTTAAAAATATAATATTCTTACTTTGTGCCAATATTTATGTTAAAATATATATTTGGCAAATTAGAAATATTAATTGATATGTACGCACACAATATATGTTAGCTCCTGTGAAACAATAAATCGGTCGGGTTCACAAGAAGACAAGGTTTCTAAGAGATATAGTTTAATTCAATGTGAAAAACAGATAAGGTTTCTAAGAGATATAGTTTAATTCAATGTGAAAAACAATGCATTTAAAGTGGAATTTATAGAAATTGATGTTAAGGAGGATGGATGAATGGAGGTGCTGTCAATTTTGGGTTATAAATAGGATGATAGAATTTAAATGATGAGATAGTTAAGTATATTGTTGCGGGAAATTAATATGGGTAATTAAAGCATGAATAAAATAGAGTTGAATTTTCTTTATAATTTAGCTTGTGATGAATAAATATAGTATCTGATAGACGTCTTTATCAAATAAAGAATATTTGGCAAAGTAAAAGGAAAAAAATGAGTTAAATATATATGAGATACATATGCATCTTATATATAATGGTTTGATAAAGGAAAAAGAAATCCATCAGAGCAAGCCTCAATGGAAATGAGGAAATTTAAGGAAAGGTCATTCTTTTCCATGTGAACGTGACAACATACATGGGGCCATATGTGTACAAATTTAAATATAAGCCTATTTCAAATGATTAATTAATGCACCCTAATAAGTACATTCACCTGTTTAAGAAGGTTCACGTCTGGCAATGTCCATTATCAAAAAGGGTTACCTCACCACAGAGGAGGAAATTTTAGATTCTATCTTATTTTCTCCAAGTAGCTGAAACGTGGGGGTCTTTTGATTGTTTAAGCAAAACAAGAAGTTGGGTTTAGAATGACTTCTCATTGAGGTAGGCTTGTTGATTCCATTAATTTTTATTTTAGAGATTCTCCTATCTAAGCTAATAGCAAAGACGGATATTCAAAACTCAAGAGAGTATGAAAAAGGCAAATTATTTTCTTTTCATTAACATATGATTGGTTAGTAATTTTATTCAAAGTATTGTTGGATGATTTTGAGCATTAAGATATCTAGTTACCTATTAATTTGAAGCTTGACTAGAATTATGCATTAAAACAACAACAACAACAATAATAATAATAAATTTGAAGGATAATTAACATGAGAAAATAATTGGTTATTGATCTAACTGAATACGTATGAGCATGTAATAGATTGGTGGAGTTATTATTATTATTGTCCTTTCTTGGAGTTTTACAGTTATAATTGATAATGGAGTTTTAAGGAATGATTTTAAGTGAATATCCAACATACACACTTGGATTTCAAATATTAAATGTCTGTCATGTGTAAATTTTTAATCATAAATACAATTTAAAATTAATAGAATTTTGTGTTTAGTGGTAAGGATATATGGAGTAAAAAAATATATGATTTTATTAATGCATGGAACTAAGGAGTGAGTAAGCATAGTTATTTAATTAATTTAATGAGTATAGAAATTATAATTTATTAGCATGAATTATAATTTACATATGGGTCTTTGGAATAAATTGAGTTTTGTTATTTAATATTGGTTTTTGCTAAACTCATTGTGGTATATTAAATTTAATTATATTTTGTTGAAAGAATATAAGAAGAGAAATTTTAATGTTTATATGAAACTGAAAACGGCGTGTGATTTTTTTATGTAATGGTGAATTTTGGATGAAAAGTATCTATGTTAAATATAGAAAAGATATTGATGCATATATATATATATATTGAATGATGAAGGCTTCAAGATTTGAGGATAGGGATTGAAATCTAAGAAAGAAAGCTTGATTTATAAAGATAAGGTAAGTAGTATTTTGAATTGAGTTTTGAGAATTAATGCTTTTCTACTTATGTGGGGCATTGAGTTAAAAAAGAAGTTAAATGGTTACAAATATGAGCATAAGCAATTGCATTATTGTATAAGCATGAGCATTGACATGGTAAATGTTTATGAAAAATCATAATATTTCAATTGAATGTTTTTGAGCTGATATTTAGTATTGAGTAGTTTTTATCTTCTTTCCTACTTATCGAGTTTGCCTAGACTCAATCCAAATTTTTCTATTTTGTTAGTTAACAGTAAAAGGGTGCAGAATATCACAGGTCTTAACCAATTAATGGAAGTTGGTTAAATAGTTATTTGGATTTAAGCTCCTTTGAAGTTGAGCATTTATATTTAGACTACTTGAATTTATAATATTTATGTGGTGAGATTAGAAAATAATTCTGATGTATATTGAGGCATTTGATGTAATTTTTCATAGTATCAAAGAGATGTAATTTTTGATTTACCAATTTTTCCTCGGCTTGATTGGTCCTGGCAAATTTAAGTAACGACCACTAGTCATTGGAGGGCGGGGCGGCGGGGCATTATAGGATATCATGAGAAAACCATAAACTATATTTATTTCTGAAATTTAATGCCTTGAACATTTATTTTAGTGATAATTCATGAAAATTTCTATCTAAGACCTTATTTAGGGTTGCCTCCATTATTTAATTATAGATTCGCACTAATTTAAACTTACAATTATAAAATTCCTTATTTTTAAGGCATGATTCCCACGTTACATAGCACATGCAACTTGGGTTTGACCCTATACATAGATATGAGATCCGAATAGTGGTCTTAATTGTAGCACCTGCAATTTTCAAATTATAATGCTAAACATGCAATATATATAAAAGAAAATTTTGGCCCATCAAAATATTAAAAATTAGACTTTTATAATATCCTAAAATTATAAAGTGAGGAAAGAGATAATTAATAAATAAATAGAGATAAGTACTATTGTTGAATGGAATAATCGCAAGGTATGTTAATTAATAGCAATTAAATGTTCTTAAAAAGCAGGAGGAGAAGAATAACAAAAGAGAGACAGAAGAAAAAGAGGATGAAAAGAGAAGAAACGAGGAGTGAGAGAAAGATTGCACTTGATTTGGCCTAAAAGATGACAAATAAAGTCAAAATAATTAAACAATGTATATTAACAGCTTAAAGTTGTCAAAAGACATGCATATGAGAGGAGGCGAAAAAAAATTTGAATTGGAGATCATGTATTCATAAAGGTTTTTGCAACTAAAGGAATCACTCAATTTTTGAAAAAGGAAAAATTGAATATGAGATATGTTGGGCCAGTTGAAATTCTAGAAAGTGTATGAAAGGTAGCATTTAGGAAAGGGCCATTGCCTTCAACTTTAGTTGTAGCCCACAATACTTTTCATATCTCACTACTCCAGGGCTACATTTTAGACCTTAGTCACATATTGATACTAGAAATACTTCCTATTAGGGATACCTTAAAATATGAAGAAGTTCCTACAAAGATTTTGAATTATAAAGAACAACGTCTACAAAATCAAACCATTGACTATGTTAAGGTTCAATAGAATTGATATTCGGAAGAAGAAGCTACATGTGAACTCAAGAAAGCAATGTAAAAGAAATACCCACATTTTTTTGACTAGCATCAATCATGTTTTGGGACAAAACCTATTTAAGCTGGGAAGAACATTATGGTTGTGTATGTTAATCTCTTACTTATCTTTATTTTACATTAATTAATATTAAAATGTGATTTAGTTAGAGACTAAATTCTATTTAGCATACGATTAAATAAACGTATGATTTTCATATTAAGACTAATAAAAATGAATAGTATTGTATGAAAAATGATTAGAAGAATTCACAATTAATTATATTAAAATAAAATAAAAGAACAAAACAAAAACTATACAAACAATGAAAATATAAAAAATTATAAAAATGAGTTTAAATTAAAGAAAGATGATCAAGATAACTTTCTTAAAATTATCGAAAATTTTAGAAATTAAGAAAGAAGAATTCTAGAATTTTTACAAGAATTATGGTAAAGTTGCAAAATAGTGGAAAACTGTATAATAACTAACTTAAAAATCACGAAATATTCTATATAAGTTCAAATAATATGAAACAAACATTATTTGAAATCTTTTGAAGTCTAATTTCTAACCCAGAAGAATCATTTAAATCAGATTTAAAATGAGAAATATATATGGAAAATAGTGGAGGTATATACTAATTTCTACACTATGACGAAAATAGAAATAATTTTAGTTTAATTCGTTAAAATATATTTAATTATTAGATAAATGTTAACAAATTACATCATTAAAAAGAATATATAGTATGATGGGTTTGGAGAAATATATAAAAATAAAAATTATTAGAAATCAAGTGGTCAACATAGATTTTAGCTTAGGCACATCAATTGAGAGCATCATAGTGGGCAACTATAATAAGTAAATTTGAGTTTGATTTAGATGTCACATTAATTAGAGATAATCATAGATGGATAAGGGAAAATTGATGCATTAGATTTTCCACATGGCAAAATAAGATCCAAGCATGTGGGGTGGAACAAATTCATGTAATTTGCACATGGAGCTCTTCGATTGGTGCAAACTTGAGAGATCTTATCAAAAACTAAATATAGTCTATCCTAGCCTATCTAGGAGTAAATCTTACATACTAAATAAAAAAATTAAAATTATAAATAGTGTACTTAGGTGAGAATTCAAATGTACAACTAAGAGTAGGTAAAATGAGAAGAAACAAAACAAAGAAGCAAAGTAATCATGATAGACAAGAGAGATTAGCAAAAAGGTAATATTCTTAGATTTTTTCTTACTTATCCTACATATTTAGGCTAGTTTTCTTTCAAATTAAAACAGAATTTGATGAGTAAATAGTCACACTTGAGTAGCAAAACGAGATCTACAACTTTCATGTTCAAAACTTTTCAAAATAATAACATTTAAGGTGTCGATTGGATGTTATAATACAACATCTGTTTTGAGTACCCTATTGGATAACTTAGTATGATTTTGAATTAATGAAATATTGTCACAGTATTGATGATCAAATGAATGAATGATGATTCTTATGACTAAGTTATGAATTAAATATATATTTTGAATTTATATATGGAATGGATCTTGAATTAATTTATAGTTTTCAATTAATTTCTTAACTATATGGAAACAAAGTCTTATTTATAAAACTTTCTATAATTATTCATACACTAATAAAAATAATATTAATAAATTATTAATCTAAATTAATTTAAGTCACTGTATGAAAAAATGTTTTAAATAAATAAATAAATAAATAAAATAATTGAATAGTAGATGAAAAGAAACTGTCAGAGGAAAGAGGGAGGCATGAAGATGTTAAAAGCTTCAAATGTAAAAATAGTTGAAACTATAAATAGAGGTAGTGGTTAAGGAGTGACAAAATATGGTTGAGGTTGCTAGTTCAAATTACCATCTAGCTTTATTTTTAATATGCTAATATTACCATTTCCAAGTACTAATTACAAAGTTTACTGCAATGATAAAATTTTCTGGCTATCACATGGATTCAAATAATTTTAATAATTATGAATATGATTTCTATTAAAAATGATTATTCTTTTTAGAGAATTAAAATTTTAAATTTTCAAGAAATAAGTTATGGGTCCAAACTGTAATCAAGAAATTTAATAAATAAATAATGATGACTTTTATACCAACCTTATGAAAAAAAAGGACCCTAAGAATTAATATTTTTAAGAACACTAAAAATTAATTTTTCTATCCTAATTATAAGAAAAAAGAGGAAAGAAAAAACCATAGGGGGAAGGTATTCTTGTATATATGAGAAAGTATGAGCTATGTTTGATGGGGTACATAATTTCTAGTTATTTATCTTAAATGGGTTAAGATTATGTATGAATTAGTCTATGCCTGATGAGATTTTTGGTAGTAGGTTGGTTTTATTTGTGTGAGAAGATTTCATACCCTTTATATAAGCTATAAAGGCTATTTAAGTTTTCTAATATGTAAAGGTCATTTAAGATCTATTTTCCCTTATGTGTTGATTCATGTTTTAAATGCAAGGTTTATACATGTATAAGTTTATCTAAATGTATTTTTGAGTAGAAAGGGTGAAAAGGCTTTAATAGCCTTTAAAATATGAAATGGGGATATGAGTTCGATGAAATTTATATATTCTAAGCATGTAAGATTTATAATATTGAGATTATCTTAATTTTATGATGTCATTAGGTTGAATTTCGTATATGAAAGTCCTAAATGAGAATAAAAGGCTTATTTAAGTGTCGAATGAATTATATTTAAATGAGATTTTCAAACAAATGAATAATTGAATTTCTTATTTAATGGTCAATCAGAAATGAGCATGTAGAGAAGATAAGTAGACATTTAGTTGGCATGCATGATATGCTTAGATATATTATTTGTTGGCAATGATAGGAAGGTGTAAAGAAAAGATGGAGGAAAACTTTAAAAAAAAAAAAAAAAGGTAAGCAAGCCCTTTAAAATTTTATTTTAAAAGAATTTTCTAGTAAGAAAATCCATTTTGTCTTTTTGAAAGGATATTTCCCAATGAACGATTAATTTATTTTTCTTTTATGCATTTAAATTGTGCATTCTAAAATAAAAAATTTTAGTTTATTTAATGATGTCATGCATATTTTCTAATAATGATCATGACTCATTGTATACTTGTATGCATTAAGTACTTTATGGGGTTAGACAGAAGGTGATGTGTCTGAAGAAACTGAGCTCAATTAACTGCCAAGAGGCGTTTCAAGTACCCTTTGGAGTTAAGCATGACGTATATGATTCATCCACTACATTGCCAAGCATGTAAGATCAGAAATGTTATTATAAGTGGATGATCACTTGATAAGTGTCATTTGCCGAATGAAGAATAAGTCATGACATATGTATGAACTCATTTTATTATAATAAATGCATAAAGGGAATTTAAGAATTTGATGTTTTCAACTAATATATGGATTATGGAATTACTTGAATTTTTAAATGTTTGCTTATTGAGTATTTTATACTCATTGTTTTCAAATAACCAGTGAACGCAGATAATGCAAACTTGATAGAGGAGTCTCTACTGCTAATAAAGTAGTGAAGATATGATTTGTAATGCTTTTGAGATATTTTAAGTCTTGGGATATTAATTATTAAAATTTTATATTTAAAGTTTAAATTTGTTAGTGAAGGTTGTATGATGTAGAAGTTGCTTTTCATGCAAGGTATAATTGTATAAGAAATATACTAGATATAATAGATACACTAAAGTGGATATGAATGAATTTGGTAGTTAGTGCTGGATTACTTAAAAATTATCAAGTTTTGTCTTACACAAACATAGAGGCATGCTGCCAAATCTTACTTAAGGAAATAGATTGAAATAGGTTCTAAAAGAAAAAAAAATTTAGATTGGTTGCTAAACACACTAAAAAGGCTTTCACTTGTATAAAAGTTTCATTCACAAATTTCATCACTTAAAAAAATTCATGGAGTAAGTGTTCACATTGTGGTGCGTTCGTGGTTTAGGGCACTACATTAATGGTCATGATCAACCCATCAATTTGCTCTTCTAACCTCTTTATAAATAGGTTTGGGTTAAGATTTTTAAATAAATAAGTTATGATCCGTCAACCCATTCAACCATTTAATTAAATAAATAGATTAAGGTTTAGATTTTATAACCCATCAACTACTTTAGTAATTTGTTTAACCCATTTAACCTGTTCAACTTGTTTATTTAACCTCTTAAAGTTATATGTATACATGTTAAACCCTTGATTTTTTTCCTGCTAAATCTTCCTTCCTCCACCTAATGTTCATTTTTTCACTATTACCCTAATTCTATTGTACCGTTTGTACCCTATTTTGTTTATCCTACGCAGGAAACACTCTCTAGCCTTTTCCTACGAGATAGTTGTTTGCTAGTGTCTAGACTTTCAAGTCATCTGCTATATAACCCATTAACAACCCGCCAATTCATTTATTAAATAGGTTGTAAATTGGTTAGAATTGAGATTTTTTTTAATGCGTTAATAAATGGATTAGGGTTAAGATATTTTAAATAGATTAGGATTAGGATTAAGTTCAAACCCATCAACTCCATCTGTTAACACCACTAGATGTGAGCTTACGAATTTGATATTCATCTTTTCAAAAATCCTCTTTATTTATGCTTTGATCATCTTGTAGGGGTTCTTTGCATGTTGGTCCCTCTAATTAAGCATATTTGCTTTTTGACCCATGAGTTTTATGTATTTGCTTTTTAAAATTTTAAATTTGCCTCCTTTATGTTTTAAACCATGTTATTAATGTACATCATTAAATGAACAAAAAATTTATTAGTAGTCACCATATAAATTTTTAAATGATAATATTGTCCTTAAAAAAGTCGATTCATGAAATGAGCCAACTGAACTTGGTCACTACAAATATTGCATTGTTTGAAAGTTCAAGTTGATTCATTTCATAAATTGACTTAATTAGGAAATATAAAACTAACTTGTTTACATATATGAATTAACTCATGAATATGAGTTGACTTAAGTAAGTTGTAAGGTTATTTTAGACTTTTCATTCACAAATAACAACCATTAGTTGAGTGTTTTTAATGGCAGGGTTTAAAATACAAAGAGGGCAAACTTCTAGAGTTAAAAAAGCAAATACAAGATGGATGAGTGTGTTGTTGTATGTTCAACATGGCATATGCATGATAGTTTTTCAAACAAGCTAGGGGATAAGAGGAGTAACGGTGTACTTTCAAGATTTAAGATATTTTTAATTGAGTTAAGTAGTTTGAAAAAAGTTTTCGAGTTAATGATAGTTTTTTGATGTGATGGATGTATTTTAGAATGAGCACATGAGCATGAGCATGATGAATGAATGCATTATTGTATGTTCAACATGAGACATGCATGATAATTTTTCAAATGGTTACAAGTCCACTAGAGCATTGGGGTAACTTGGATGAAGATGATCAGTATTTGCATGATCACGTGGAGCATGATTGCTTACACGAGCATGGAATGGATAAGCATATGCCTTTTTGACATTTTGAGCTACTTTTATGAGAATGATATTTGTTTGCTTTAACATTTGAGATTTTCTATTTTCTTACTTACTGATCTGACTTAGAATCAACTTTCTCATGTTGATATATTTTGATGACAAGATTGAGATAGTAACCTAACATGGGATTGGTATTTAGATAAGAATGAAAAGCGATCTCAGTCTGTCAAGTCATACACGAGTTAACCTCCTTGTTAGTAGAAAATCAAATTTTACATTTTATTTAGTGCATAGATAAGTAATATAATGACTTCTTGTTGTAAAACTAACTTCATTATACGGTAGACATATAATTGATGACGATTGTGGATTTAAGGAGTTTTGGAAAGTTTATTTTGTTTAACTTTCATATTTCTATGTTATGTGTTGTAATATATCATATGATGTAAGTATGCTTGTACAGGACAATCACATCTAACACCCCCCCCCCCCCCAAAAAAAAATCCCCACCCTAACTTCATGGTTCCGGAAAGATGCTTACTAAATTTTATAGTAAAATATGACGATTGTTAGCCAAGGGTGAAGATAGCCTTCTCTTCTATGTTAGCTTAAGTGCATTTAGGGTGTGTTTGTTCGGGACAAAAATGTCAACCAAAACTTTTCCATCTAAAATTTTTCACTCTCTATAATTACTTTATTTTTTATTTTTTTTTTACATTTTCTATACAAACTATCCTGCTTTTCAATCATTTCTACACAACTACCTGTACAACTAACCTATCTATTTTAACTTTATTCTCTTTATTTATCATCATTACCCCTATTATTTCACATCATTTTCTATCAATATAACAACTTACTCCCAACCAAACACACCCTTAGTTAAAATACCAAAATTTACTATCTTTGTTCTTATATAGTTATTTACAAAAATTTTATCATTTCTCGTATGGGGGAGTGCGAGATGAGTAAAAATTTTTATTTAAAAATTTTATAAGAATACTAAAATTTGATATGTGAACCAACCACACATGCGTTGACATGAAAGTCAAGAAAAAACAAAAAATAAATTAAAATCCATAAATACATTAGGTTTTACATATCTATGTAACAAATCATTGTATGGTATCATAATCTAAAATTTGTTGCATCTGATTTTTATATGTAATGAATAAGCATTTCCTGTATATAATACTACATATAGCTATTTCACATTTCATTTTTTTTGACAGGTTTTGCAGTTCGTTTTTTATTGCATTTGCATTCATTCATTGCATTTAAACATATGCCACCAACTATATATAGCTACATGGTCGCAAAACATTTGTTATTTATAACGGAATGTGACAAAATTTTTTATTATATAAAACAAATTTTGTCTTTTAATATATAGATTTTTCCTGTTATAACTGAAGCTAGCTGGAACGAAACAGATCAAAAAAAGATTACATACCTATATATAGCATTAGTAATTACTTTAGCTTATGAAAATATATCATGCATGTTGTTATTATTATTATTTTCATTAATTTTTTCATATTTATTTATTCATAAGGAAAGAAACTTGATTCGTAATTCTATCTCGGCAGTGGAAGAATATTGATCGTGTTCTAGACATGCTGGATTTTCCACATTAAAATATGCGTCTCTACGGTTGTTGAGCCTATGGATTTTTTTACTTTAATATGTCATTTTTTTTTTTACAAAAAAGGAAATTATTTTCTGCCAAGCATGACCAAGCGAGGGCATATTCGATCGAAAGCATTCCATCACATGAAATTGAATTTGGATAAAGAAAATGGGTCGAACAGACGACGTTGAGAAACCATGCAAGGAATGAACAAGTGAAAAAGAGTTTGTTGTTATGTACTGAAAAATAAGATTTTTCTGGACATGCCAATATTACTACAATATCTTATTCTTGTTTTCCTTAAAAAAGGAATTATTTGAAACATATTTATAGGTTCCGTCAACCCCGCAATAATTAGTTACATATAGATAGCATAGTTACTTATGAAAAATAATAATATGTGAGTAATTTGCAAATATAATCATATAGTTTGATTATAATTGCAAATATAAAACATAATTTTAAAAATTGGAAATAATAACTAAATAATTTGACCATAATTATAAATATACTCACGCTATAATAACGTTATTACTGCATTATCATAATATAAATATATTCATAAAGATATGCAAACTGCATGAATATATTTGTAAAAATAAAATATACTCACTTCATTTCTGACATGGTAAATATACCTGTATAGTTTGCATTTCTTTACAAAATACTTATGCTACGATGGTGCGGTAACATTGCCATAATTATTGTGATATATTTGTAATTATAGTCATACTATTTAGAATTATTTATAATTTTCGAAACTATATAAATATATTCGCGAACTATATATATTTGAGCTAAACCTAATATATCATGCAATATTATTTGACTGCTGCAATTGGCATCTTCGCGAGATAATCTTTGCCTCCAAAGGATTCTTCATCACCACCGTGAACTCTACCTTGTCGGTCAAGTCTATGATTTCTCCATCCTTCTTCGGCTTCCATTCGAATTCCCTCACCAAATTCGCCACCAAGAATTCCAGGTGCAGGATTGCCAGGTTAAGCGCCGGGCAAATCCTCCTCCCAACGCCGAACGGCATCATCTTCACCTCTCGGCTACCTGTTATGTCCACGCCCTCTTCACCCTCTGCTTTCAGAAACCGCTCTGGCTTGAACTCCAGCGGATCCTCCCATATCTCCTTATCCACCCCGATCTCCGACGCTGTGAAATTGATAATGGCATTCTTGGGTATGACGTACCCGCCCAAGGTCGCCTCCTCCGATAAGGCATGCGACAGCAGCAGGTGGGCCGGCGGGTGCCGCCGCAGACCTTCCTTCACCACCGCTTGCAGGTATGGCATCTTCTGCAGATCTTCCTCTCTTATCTCTCCCTCCTTCCCCACCACTCCTTCGATTTCGTCCGCCAGCTTGGATTGTTGATTTGGGTTTTTTACCAGGTTCGCCATTATCCACTCCATCGTTGTCGATGTCGTGTCGGTGCCTCCCGTCAAGAGCTCGGCGCAGAGTATCACCATCTCCCTCTCCGTCAGCTTCCTACCGCCCTCCTCCGGAATCTCCAGAGTGCGGAGAGAATCGACGTAGCAGAACTCGAAGCCCTTCTTGTCATCTCCGCTCCCCGCTTCTTTCCTAGCGCTACGCGCTTTGATCAAGGATTCCATCAGTTGGTCCCGCTCGTCCTTCATGTCCTGCACCATCTTCCACGCCTTGCGGAAAACTAGCCTTCCAACCACCGGCATGAAGGCCAGAGCATGGAAGCTGAAGAACGTGTTGACCAACCGCGACTGCGCTCGCTCGATTTCGCTCACGGCGCTCTCATCCAGCTTCTCCCCGAAGCATATGAAGAGGAGCAAAGAGAAGATCGCGCACTGGAACATCTGCGCCACGCGGGCCGGCTCGCCTCTTTGCTCATGGGACCGCAGCCGCTTGATGAGATTATCGCGGACCCATATCCGGCCCTCGGCGAAGGACTTGACCCGGGAAGGATGGAGGATTTCGGTAATGAGGTTGCGGCGGAGGAGGCGCCAGCGAGGGCCGTAGGGGGCGGTGGCGATGGTTATGATGTCGCCGTTGAAGAAGCGGGTCATCTCAGTGGCTGGTGCGCGGCTTGCGAAGGAGGAGCCCTTTTGTATGAGAGCCTCGTGGACGAGAGAGGGATCGGAGACGAAGATGGCGGGGCGTGTGCCGAGGTAGAAGGCGATGATGGGGCCGTATTTGGATCGGAGGCGGCGGAGTAAGAGGTGGATGTCTTGCATGGGCGTGCCCAGCAAGTGGACGGTGCCAAGCAAGGGAAGAGCGGGAGGGCCTGGTGGGAGTCTTTTCTTGCTTTTTGGGTGGGTTTGGAAGAAGAGGAATTTCATGGCCGCTGCCGCTGCTGCCGCCAAAGAAATAGGAAGCAAGAGAAAGAAGATGAGCAAGGAGAGGTCCATGGCGAAACTTAGGCGCTGCTGAGTGCTGGCTGCGGTTGCCGTTTTGTAAGTCGTATGCATGGGCTTCTTATCAGCGGCTCTGCCCAAAGGCAGAAAGCAACCGTATAGTCAAGATTTGGATGAGTAAATTAAAGATTGTGCCAAAAATAGTTAATTCGATTAAAAATAATTGGAATGTAAGATTAATATTAGATGTCAAAATCATATAAAAAATGGGTGAAAATAGAATAAATTTATTCTTCTCGTGAAAGCTAAAGGCACACTCTTTATATTATTTTTCTTTACTGTAGCAACCTCGCAACTATCGGAATTTTGTAGATATTCCTAATCTCTATTATTTGCATATACTTTTACGAATTTCTGTACGGGTCCCTGATTCACATGATCAAATCCTTTATCCATCCTCCGTACGAGATTTACGTTCTTGTCATAAAACACGCTATGAGTTTTAAGCAATAGCATTTAGCTATACCCTAAACTTGATAAACTCGTGAAAAATAGGCCTCATATAACTATAAAATTATAATATAATTTGCGTATTATTTTTAAAATTATTTATTTTATCAGCATGCTAATTTTCATCTAATTTGATATATGTACATGTCTCATCTAAAAATGGTACACATTTATTATAACGAAATAGTTTAATGTAAATAACAATTTTACAATTATTTTTTCAATATGTAAACTATCTAATATATAATTTATACGTGGATAAATAATTATGTAGAGTATTAATACATTTAAGTGTATTTGGAGCCAAGTTTGAATCCATTGCAATGTAACTTAGAGTGTAGTTAATTGTAATGGATAGGTTATATATCTAATCAAGTTATATAGAAGTGATTTTATGTAACCTTTTAAATTTATAAGATGTTGATGGTTGATATAAAATCCATTTTGTTCATTATGTTTAACATCACTTGTTTTACTAGATGATCAAGTTTCATCCAAATTAAATATGTTCTCGGGTCGCATTTGGTTAAAAATAGATATATTAATGCATAAATTTAAAAAATGCTTAGATTCGTTCACACATATATTAGTATGTGATAATATTTTATTTATATGGTAATGATAATTTAGAGGATTAAGATATTGAAAATACTACTTTAAAATTCATATTTAATATCAAAATATTTTATCATGTTGATTTTACACATTTATAGATGAGATTAATGCACATTGATATTGACAAATGAAAGGATTTTCTTGATAATAAATATGATAGATAAAGTGAATTTTTCATTAATCATCGAGATATTAAAAATGAAAGAGATTACATGAAAGAAAGGTTTCACAGGCGTATAGCGTTATAAATATGACCTTATATGACCTAGTACATTTACATGTACCATAAGTTAATATTACATCTTATCAAAGTAGGTTATATATTTACTTAAATATATTAACACTTGATATAATCATTTGTCCATCTATAAATTATATTTTAGATAGTTTACATGTTGAAAAATAACTTTAAAATTATTATTTACATTAAGCTATTTTATTACATTGATTTTGTGTCATTTTCAGATAAGCCCGTACACTCAATTTTGATGAAAATTGGTATGCTAATAAAATAGATAATTTCAAATATAATTGTTGGAGTAAATTTCATTTCGTTATTATATGATGCCCATTTTCAGCGAAATGCATTGTAACTTGTACAATATATAAATGTACTATATCATATCTAATACATATAGAACGACTTCATATATATATGTTTATGTTTCTATGTATTTGGATTATATAGAAGCGATTTTATATAATCTTCTCCATTTAAAAATACTAATGTAACACTCCACTCTCAAGGTGTCACGAATAGGATCTACTTGGTCAAAGCTGTGAATAACATAATAAATAAATTCTCTCAAGATAAAAATAGATACCAAAGTACAAAACTAGATAAATTTAACTAATACATCTTAAGTCTACTTCTTATAGAGTCATTATACATATTTAATGTCTATCATCAATACAAGTAGGTATTATAAGGTTATTTTAATAAAATCTAAACTTTTTGTCCTTTGCTCTGCTAGTTTTGCCTTTTCCCCATGTTGATAAAGGCTCTATTTAACATTATATATCCGTTTTTTCATTGAAAACAAAATTATGTGAGCTAAGAGCTCAGTGAGTAAATAATTTTTTTAAAATTCATTTTCTAATCATTTTAAAATTTTAAAACAAAAAAATCTATATTACTTCTTATGTACAACAATTCTAAATTATTGAACATATTTATGTTCATACATGTATATATTCACTATAAATTATGCATTCATGCTATAGGCATCGCCATCCGCTTGCGCTCGCATGCAGCTATGCTACATATTTATGAGTTAATTCATCTTCTTTTGTAGTCCCGAGGTTCTTATCCAAGTGCTACCATACTGCTTTACTACTAGGTGGCTAACCCAATATGTAATTATGCATTTTGTTCATGCATTATAATGAATGCACCACATAGATTTACTGCTTAATATGATTAAGGATATTTTAGAAAAATCATGCTCATACTTGGATAAATCAACTTAAAAGAAAGTTTCAAATAAAATAAATAATCACATTTTATAGCAAATCATAATATTTAAAATAATATATTCAAAGTCATACTTTGGCAAAAGTTTACTTGCCTCTAAGTAAACTTCAAAACTCTTTTTTTTTTCTAATACCTCAAAGAAGCCTCAAGTCTTTCTTCGTAATTTTTATAAATTTCTCATTATTACACCTTGTTTTTATAACTATTATTTAAAATTTCATTTATAACTTTTCCAAATTTTCATTAATTTTATTTGGTCAAAATTTATTTTTTCCATTTTTCCTATTTATTTTTATAGCATGACATCTTCAAATAGTTTCTTGCCTTATATTTTTATGAAAAATTATATTTTAAAACTCATTTAAGTTTCTTAATACCGACTTTAATTTTATGGGTTTTTTCATAATTTTTTTTATTTTTTCAAATTTTTCTATTTTTTATTATTTTCTTCATCAACCAGCCGAACCGGTGGGCCAAGCTAGTGGATCTTGATAGTGGACTATGCTGTGGGCTAGGTTTTATTTCAGTAATTTCGGCTTAGTTTCTATGGGCTTGGGATTAATGGGCTTGGCTTCTGGGATTTCTGATTCACTGGGCCTGGCCAAATGGGCTTAGCCCACTAGTCCTTAAGCTTTATTTTTATAATTCTTTTCAACAGTTCACGTTCTTTCGATAACATAGTTCAAATCTTTCATTAGAAATGTCAGTTTGATATGAAAGTTTAGGTATAAGCTTATAAAACTATGTTTTATAATTTGGATAGTCCATTTCTCAAAATAACTTTATCATCAGATTTAACGTAAAGGGTTTAAAAAAATTAAATATCACTTCAAATAGTTATCCAAACTAATTATTAACAAAATTCATTCCTCATACACATTGTAGAGTCTCTCGAAGAATGTTGGTAGCCGGTTTAGATTATTATCTTTATATCCATATTTTCTTATAATTTATTTTTGTGTTTTACTCCTAAAATACATAATTACTACTCTAAATCTTTATAAAAATTACTATATTTGAAAATTCATAATTTTGATCAAGTTGAAATTTTGCGGATAAGCTAAACATTAACTATTTTACTATTGTACAGTCATAATTCTCTAAATATTTCTAGAAATATATTTTTTTTGTGGTAAGGGATTTTCTCTCGTTATTTTCTACCATTTTCTAAAACTAACAAAATTACAACACTAAAATTTTTAGTAACCCTTCTAATACTTGATAATCATGCTAGCAATATTATAAATGGCTTAGATCTAAAGAATGAATTGCTTATACTGTAAAATCAACAAGATTAACTAAGGAAAGGTTCTATGTAGCATACCTTTAAAATTTTCTTCTCCTTCTTCTCCTTCTTCTCCTTCTTCCTTCGGTTGTACCTCTGCCTACCCACCTTTCCCCTATTTCCTAATGACAACAAAATCTAATCTCCATTGTTCCCTTCTTACACTAATAGATTTGTTAAACGATTGCGATTAAATGCCATAAATCCCACTAATTTTTAAAACGGCTTTGCATGGCCGTTACAACTAATGATTGATGAAAATTTTAATCTATTTATTATATTTAATATTATTTATTTAAATGCATTTATAGTGTATTTTCTCAAAAATATATATTTAAGAATATAATAATACTTTATAGAATTATTTTATCCATACAGTAGTGATATCTTAAAAAGTTTAGATGTTAAAAATACTACTTCAAAATTAATCGAGCTTGCTTTATGTAACTGGTTCTATGTAACCCCTCAAAAATTTAAATTTTCAAACACTTGATAAAAAAATTTAATCCATTCATTATATTTAACATTATTTTTTGATCTAGAAGACCATGTTTTACCTAAATTAAATAGGTACATTGGTCACATTTGCTCAAAAGTAGGTATAGTCATGTGTAAATTAGAAACAAATATTTATATTCATTTACATATGTATTAGAATGTAAGAATAATTTGTAGAAGCATTTTTCACATAGAAAATGATATTTTAGAGGTTTAGATATTGAAAATATAATTTTAAAATTGATATCTAATATTAAATTATTTTATTGTATTGATTGTATACATTTGTAGATAAGCCCCATGAGCAATAATACTAGACAAGTGAAAGAATTTTTAATATACTATAAATGATGTTAAATATAATAAATTAAGTAAATTTTTCATCAACCATCAAAAAAATCAAAAATACTTATCCTACCATAATTTTTTTGTTTTTCATAAACTTGTAGATCTATGTTTATTTAATATATATAAACAAAATTTAACATTTTTAGAGATGTGTATATATTGTTTAGATTTTAAACATAAGGTTATTTTAATAATTTTATGGTTTGAACAAAAATCCATCAAATCTATTTTACAAAAAAATAGGAAGGGATTCCATTCGCAATCTTTGTTTACAAATGGTGTGGAGGTGAAATTGACATGTTTGCATGCAATTGACTGCATGAGCTTTTGAGGAATTACGAGTAAAATGATGAGAGTGTTGGGAGAATTTTTGAAATATTGTGAATACGAAAGGAATAATAGTCAAATATTATGGTTATGAGAAAAATCTTTCCTTAAATATATATATATATTAACAAGTTTATAAAAAATTTAATAAATAAGTTTAGTAGCATGGAGCTAAAACGATCATGCCTCTTATATATATATATATATATAGGGATTTATTCCAGTACATGCGACTGCACCGTGCAGTCCATGCACTGTGGGCTCCACCTGATCATAAATAGAAAATTCACCCCAACCATTGTATTTATAATTGTTCACTTTAATAACATACCAATTTTCATCTAAATCCTACATGTGTGCAGTCCCCATCTTAAAATGGTGCAAAATCAACGTAATAAAATAGTTTAATGTAAATATCAAGTTTAAAGTAGTTTTTTCAACATTTAAACCATCTAAAGTATAATTTATATATGGATAACTGAGTGTATAAAGTTTCATTACAATCTAACATGTGTGGGGTCCATTTTATAGCGGACTGTACCGTACTGCACACGATCGGATCTTATATATATATATATATAAACCCTTTTAGTATATTAAATGGGTCCTGCATGTGTTAAAATATAAAGATGAATTATATAATCATTTATCTATATAAAAATCATAATCTAGAAAATTTAGACATTGAAAATAATAATTATTTTAAACTATTTTATTGCATTAATTTTGTATAATTTTAATATATGTTTGATTTAGATAAAAATTTATGAGCTATTAAAGTAAATAATTTTAAGTACAATGAGTGAAGTTCACAATCAAGTAGGCCTTATTTTGTTGTGAACTACATCGTAACTATAGTGCAGTCAACTACACTTGAGTATATCACTAATTTGAGTTGATTCAAATACACTCTGATTCAGGTGCATTTTGGTACAATTGAAGACCATTTGATCATCAAATTAACATCTAACCCATTTATTATACTTAGAACTATTTACTTTAGTAGCGTACTAGTTTTTATCAACATCAAATATGCTTATGGGCCTCATATTAAAATTATACAAAATCAAAATGTCCTCTCTCCGTAGCCCCGATAGGCGACTCCTTCGCACTTGGGACTGAGTAGAGGTGATCGGAGTGAGAGGGGAGAAATCGATCAGCGAGCGACGATTGTGTGGAAGAACGAGCAGTGAGCGACGATTGGGCGGAAGAACGATCGGCGAACGGTGGAACAGACCGAGCAGTTCGAGCAGAGAGATGAATCCGAATATTGGGGACCTGCTGGGAGTGGAATTGCAGACCTTGGCGATCTCCGGCGACGCTATCAAGAAGATACATCCTGGCGACGGTGGGTCCATTCTCTGCTCCCTATGGTCGATGAAAACGTATAACAGGGAGTTGTTTAAGGCTATGTTGCGAAGGCTGTGGCGAACGAGAGGTACATGCCTGTTCACGGAGATTGGGGAGAATCTCTTCCAAGTATCCCTCTCAAAGCAAGAAGACAAGGAGTGCATCCTAACTGGGCGGCCATGGCTATATGAGCGGAATCTGGTGCTCGTATACGATTTAAAAGAGGAAACGGATATTGACCACCTGGTGCTCGTTAAAACACCTCTATGGGTGCACGTGAATGGGATCCCACATATAGTCGACAAGGACTACTTGAGGCGCAGCATTGGGAACTCGTTTGAGGAGGTGAATGAAATTGTAGCCATAGGAAACAAACTGAAACTGAACATTGTGTTTGACTGTCAAGAGCCGTTAAGGAGAGGACTGTTCATTCAGATAGGTGGCCAGCAAAGAAGATGGATCTCATTTCAATACGACAAGCTCCCTGTTTTCTGCTACCTGTGTGGACAATTGGGCCATGCTCATCGCGAATGTGGCAAGAACCCCGGCTCACCAAAACCAGATTCGGAGGAAGCCATGCCGTATGGGAGCTGGCTTAGGATTAGAGTGAAACCAATGCAGTTTCATGACGGGCCCATGAAGAGCAGTAGGGTGGTGCCAACGAAGTACCTAGGGGTGAATACCAGCAGTGATGGGCGGCTGCATGCACATCATTTGAGAATCAGGGAGGTGCGAGATGGCAGCGGAATGGAGGACAGCTCAAGGGGTGGAGGAGATTCTGTTGATTCTATGCAAGTAAAGGGTTGATGTGGAGAGGAAGGGGCTGAGGGGATGGACGAGGTTGGCCAGATTCAGGGGGAGTGTCAGGTGGAGGAGGAAGTGCATCCTTATTGGGAGCCGCCATGTGGGGTTTCTTCTTCCCATTCTAGGCAACAAGGTGTGGTGTCGGTTGCAGCTGGACCCTATCCAGTCTGATCCATGGAGGGTCCCAAGGCAGCTGGCGTGGCAAGGGGTGGGATCTTAGCGCTGGTTCAAAGTGGGCAGTTTGTGGGGATGAAGCAGATGGCGACAGCTGTGATCACTGGGCAGGAAAGGCCGATGGCGGGACAACCACAAGGATGTCATCCAGCACAGTTGGACGGTGGGGACATGCTGATGGGTGTGCATGATGTGGGGCCCGGGCAGGAGGGTGTCGGCGTGGTAAGGAGCTGGTCTTGCAGGAGGTGCATGTGGAGGTGCTGGAGGAGGAGAGGGTGGGCTGTGCGGGGGGGGGGGTGCCTTACCGACAGCGGACAAAGCTCTACGGGATAGCTCTTCGATGGGAGTTGATGGGCACTGCTATGGCGGAATGGGGGCATGGTTCTCGAACAGAGG
Source organism: Annona squamosa (assembly GCA_035584095.1). Taxonomy (NCBI): domain Eukaryota; kingdom Viridiplantae; phylum Streptophyta; class Magnoliopsida; order Magnoliales; family Annonaceae; genus Annona; species Annona squamosa. Next base: position 27,955,650 of record JAXCLR010000105.1, on the reverse strand, counting down.
GGAGATCTCCCATGCCAATAATGGTAAATGGAAGAGGAGGGCGAGAAAGGGGCGGGAATCAGACGAGCTTGTCCCAGTGACAGTTCAAGTGATGGGTGGGAGAAAAAGGGGTCGAAATAGCAAGGAGGACGAGCTGCTTGAGGCTTCCAAAAGGAAAAGAGGTCAAGCTGGAGGTATATTGATTGAGGCGGCGGCTGGGGAGGGCTCCCAAGCCCGCCTCCACTAGAATGGCTATTATAGCTTGGAATTGCCGTGGGCTTAGGAACCCAGGAGCGATCCGTAGCCTTCTTGACCTGGTCAGGATTCAAGGTCCCTGTTTGCTTTTCCTTTTTGAGATGAAGTGCAATTCTAAAGAGATGGACAATATCAGAAGACGTCTCAATTTTGATTCTTGCTTTGCAGTGGACCCGGATGGGAGAAAAGGGGGGTTGGCCCTCATGTGGTTTAATAGTAAACCGGCATGTATCAAGAGCTACTTCTCTCACCATATTGATGCGAGCTTTTTGGAATGGAGGTTCACGGGCTTCTATGGTCATCCAGAAACACACAACAGGCATCAAAGCTGGGAGACTCTAAACTTGTTGAGTCTCGAAAATGAGGAACCATGGCTTGTGATGGGAGATTTTAATGAAGTGATGGACCATAGCGAATATGCAAGCTGCAGGAACCGCCTGCAGGTCCAAATGGATCTTTTTTGTGAAGTTGCCGATAGATGTAATCTTCAAGACCTTGGCTTCAGTGGGGCAAAGATGATGTGGACAAATAATAGGCGGGGGAGGCAAAGGGTGGAGGCAAGATTGGATAGGGGACTGGCGTCTCCTTCTTGGCTGAATCTTTACCCTCAAGCTAAGGTTCTTCACCTAGTGGCTCCTACATCGGATCATTGTCCCATTCTGATGACATTCAGCTCTAGTGGAAGGATGAGGAAACCGCCCCGAGAGTTCAGATACGAGCTTTTCTGGGCTCGAGATTCTGAGGCGTCCAGGATCATTAATAGTTCATGGTCCTTCCAACCTCAGGGGGCCGATTGGACATCTAAGGTGCTTGGACAGAAACTGAATTATTGCGGTTCTAAGCTAAATAAGTGGAACCAAAGGAGGACAGGAAACATTCGGCATGAGATTCGGCGAAAGCAGAGGATGTTGGGTCTACTAATGAACAGGAGGTAGGATGATGAAAGGGACGATGCTGTGCGAAGCCTTAAGCGACAAATCAATATTCTTCTGGAAGATGAGGAGCAATTGTGGAGACTGAGGGCGAAAACACACTGGCTATTGGAGGGTGACAGAAATACAAAGTTTTTCCATCGTGTAGCTTCTAACAGACACCGCTCAAATCATATTGACGCTCTAAGCGACAGTAATGGGAACTGGATCAGGGATCAAGATATGTTGATGAACTTAGCGGTACACCACTTTCAAGAGGTTTTTACTTCTTGCTCGCCGCAAGGGGCGCCATGGATTGGAAGTGTTATCACCAGGAAACTTTCGGATGAGCATAGAAGATCTTTGTTACTCCCGTTACAGGATCATGAAGTTCGCATCACAGTGAAAGGGATGAGTCCTTCTAAGGCCCCGGGCCCGGATGGTATGTCAGCAGGATTCTATCAGAGATATTGGAACATGGTGGGACCCGATATTATTGAATGGTGTAGGAATTTTATGAACGAGCGTAATCCTGACCAGCTATGCAAACTTATCAAGGATTTAAAAAAAATCACTATTGTTTTGATCCCAAAAGTGACGGAGCGTATATGTTGTCACAATTCAGACCGATCAGCCTTTGCAATGTGGTTTATAAAATCTTAACGAAGATCTTGGCTAACAGACTAAAGATGTTCTTCACGAGGTCATTAGAGACGAGTAGAGTGCATTTATCCCGGGTCGGCTCATCACTAATAACATGTTAATTGCATATGAAGCCATTCATTCGTTATGGAGACGAAAGTCAGGAAGTAAACAAGAGATGGCCATAAATCTCGATATGTCAAAGGCTTATGACAGAGTGGAATGGAGCTTCATGAGATGCGTGATGAAAGCCATGAATTTCGACGAGGCTTGGATTGAGTGGATTATGAGCTGTGTTTCTACTGTTAGCTACCGAGTAAACGTCAACGGCTTCAAATCATCTTTTTTCCAACCGGAGAGAGGCCTAAGGCAAGGTGATCCCCTGTTTCCATATCTATTCTTACTCTGTGCTGAGGGGTTTTCTGCATTGGTTGCCTATGAGACTAGTAGGGGAGCTTTCCATGGTATAAGGCTGCAGCCCCAAGGCCCGATGATCTCTCATCTCCTATTTGCCGACGATGCTATCATATTCCTCAGGGCAGATGCGGTGTACTTAAGGAAACTGTTGGAAATGCTCAACCTATATGCAGCTGCTTCAGGCCAAGTGGTCAATATTGATAAGACAGCCATCTTCTTCAGCGCAAATGTGAATCATGATGCTAAGTGGGAGCTTATCCATATCCTCGGTTCTGCGGGGAACGACTTCTATCAATACTTGGGGCTTCCAGTATGGCTTGACAGATCCAAAGTAGGTATCTTCAAAAGCCTCAAAGATCGCATCAGAAACCGCATCCAAGAGTGGAAGGGTAAATTGCTTTCATGGGGAGGAAAGGAGGTGCTCATTAAGGCAGTTGCCCAAGCGATACCCACCTATTCAATGAGCATATTCCTATTACCGAAATCTTTCTGTAACGACATCAATGGGATGTTGAGTAGGTTCTGGTGGGGGGAAACAGACGGAAAGAGGAAAGTGAGTTGGGTCACTTGGAAGGACTTATGCAAACCCAAGAGGGCGGGAGGATTGGGCTTTAGAGACTTTCAGAAGTTTAATATTGCCATTCTTGCCAAACAAGTGTGGAGACTGGTCTCATGTACCTCTTCGTTATGCCACAAAGTTCTAAAGGTGAGGTACTTCAAAAACACGGACATTTGGACGTGCAAGGCGAGACCATGTGATTCCTTTACTTGGAAGAGTATTTTGAAGGCAATGGATGTTATTCAAAGGGGGTGCAAATGGCGAATAGGTAATGGACAACGGGTTCGCTTCTTTGATGACGTCTAGTTGGACTCCAAGATTGCTAAGGAGGGGCTTTTTCCTCTTTCCGTGCCGGAGGAGGTGCGGGTTAGCTACTTCATAGATCACAAATCTCACTCCTGGAGGAAGGACCGTCTTTTGGCCACGGCAGGAGAGGCTACTTGGCAGATGGTTCAAACGGTTCCCCTTCCTCGTACGGGTGAGAATGATTGTTTATTCTGGAAGCATGAACCGAATGGATCATACTCGATCAAGTCGGCTTATAGATTTTTGTGCTCAGAGAGTTCGACGGTGGATTACTCAGGCTTCTTTAAGGCCATTTGGCGACTGAGATTACCGAGCAAGGTAATTATTTTCGGATGGCGTATCTACTCAAATGCTCTCCCTACCCTGCGGAATCTTTGGCAGAGAGGTATTGGGGACGACATGCGGTGCATCTTGTGCAGATCTGACATTAAAGATGCTGACCATATTTTTCTGAGATGTGGCTCAACCTTGGGATTGTGTTGGAAGGCGGCTCGGGTGGCATTCCAGAATATGACGGTCTGCGACCTTATGGATTTTCTGATGCAGAGGCAACGAACCGATGATCTTGTTCTTTTCATAGTGTGTAGCTAGAGGATATGGTATCTTCGGAACAAGCTCAGAATGGAGAATGCTCCACCTAACTTTTTGAATGTCTTACCGTGGTGTTTAGAGTTTTTGAATCAGCACAAATCGGCGCCAAGGCTCTCAAATTCGGGGCTACTGGAGAGGCCCCTGGTGGCTCGCTGGTCTAGACCACCACCGGGGTTTGTCAAAATCAATGTGGACGCACGCTGTCATGTGAATTTGGGCAATTTCGGATGTGCAGCTGTCATCAGAAACTCTTGTGGTGAATTTGTCGCTGCCAGTGGGTGGAAACGAAGGGGCAAGAGGGAAGCAATCTTTATAGAAGCTACTGCTATCCTCCTTGGTCTCAGGTGGGCGATTCAGTTGAGTTTTAACCAGGTACAAGTGAAAACCGATTCTCTCATTTTATATGACTATATCTCAAACTCGGTTCCTATCTTCTATGATGTGGGCTTTATTATTGAAGAGATAAGTTCCATTCTCTCTAACAATGCTTCTTTTTCGATTCACCATGTTCTTCGACAAGGTAACACTGTAGTGAACTCCTTAGCCGAATTGATTTTTTGTTCTGGTGTAGACCAATAGTGTTGGCAGGGAAACCCTCCCAGTGCTATTATTAAGAACATTTGTACAGATAATTTTTTGACAATGAATTGCGAGGATCCTTCTATCTCTATCCCCTCTAATGCTGTGAGGCAATAAGGATAGCGGAATCTCTTCTTTTTATCAAAAAAAATTATACAAAATCAAGAAGATAAAATATTTTGACATATATATCAATTATAAAGTTGTAATTTCAATATTTAAACAATTTAAAAAATGAGTTCCTTTGGATAAATAATTTATAAAATATTATGACATTCTAAGATAAATAATTTATAAAATATTATGACATTCTAATACGTGTGAGACCCATTTTGCAATGGGACGCATCCTTATTAGGGTGCATACAGACGCATTGTAAGATATCTCATAAAATCAAACCAATGCCGAGTGATGTTAGACAAATAAATGAATTTTCGAAATCCTAGAAATGATGTTAAATACAATTGATAAAATTAATTTTTCATAAACCAACAACATATTAAGAATGGATGAGATTATATGGAAAAGAAGTTTCATAGAGGGACTGTATATATTTAGGGGTGTGTGTGTGTTCCATGATCATTTTAGGTCGGTCGAATGAGCATTGCATTTAACCCCTTTTTATTTTTATGTTTTTATAAACATTTAAAGTTACATGTATTTAATCTATAAGCTAAGTTTTACCATTTTTAGATAGAAAATTACGACAATGTCCATTTGTTTAGAAATAAAAAATACATATAAACATATCAAAAAATAGTAAAACTTAGTTTATAGATTAAATGAATCCGCTTCTATGTAACCTGACGGTTCCATATAAGCTCTTCTATTTTTGAGATTTTGATTTTTGAAAAAAAATCTAATCTACTCATTATATTTAACATCATTTGTTTAGCTAAGATACCATGTTTCATCCAAATCCAATATGCGCATAAGCCGCATTTGCTTAAAAATAAGTACATTCATGTATAAATTAGAAAAAATACTTAGATATTTTAGATGGTTTAGATGTTGAAAATGCTAATTAAAATTTTCTATTTAATATTATATTAATTTTACACATTTGTAGATGGGGCCCTGAAAATCCTAAAGTTAACTATTTATGAAGTATTTAATTATAAATTATATTAGTAGAGGGACTTGCATACAATTTAGCATTACCCCCAGTGATGTCGGGAGGTCATAATGTATTCCATGTATTGACGTTGAGGAAGTATGAGCTAGATCCTTCTCATGTTTTACAGCCAAAGTAGATCTTTATAAAGGATAATTTGCAGTATGATGAGAAGCCAATTAGAGTCCTCGGCTGTAAGATTGTGCAATTGAGAAATAAGGAGATTAAATTTATAAAGGTCCAATGGGGTAACTACCCTGAGGAGGAAGTGACATGGGAGTGAGAAGGGGACATGCAAATCAAGTATCCAGACCTTCTAGTATACCTGAGTTTCGAGGACAAAACTATTTGTAAGGTGAGTAGAATGTAAAATCCTAAAGGTAAATATTTATGAGGTTGTTAATTATAAATTACATTAGTAGAGGGACTTAATTGGAAAAGGAAAAATGCTTCATATGCCTAGGAAGTCCAATGACGTTTAGAAAAAAATGAAAAAAAAACTAACGGAAGGAAGAAGGGAGGGACGGATAGAGGTGAGAGAGAGACAGGAGGAGGAGGAGGAGGATTCTAGGGCCTAGTAGATTTGGATTTTTTTGTAGATTTGAAGTTGAAGGATTTGGAAAAGTAGGTAGAAATTGAGATAAGCAAATTCTTTTCAATTTTTCTTTGTCTATCTCATTTACTGCATTATTTAATATATATTATGATGGTATCAAAGAAATTTAACAAAAAATTGTGATGTTAGGTTAGAAATTCCAAACCCTAATAGGGTAGAGAAGTGAAATTTTTCCATGGAGATGAAAAATGAGTTTAAAACCTAGATGGATAATTTTAGAATGATATTTGATTACGAAAGACAACAATGATGTTAGAAAATTTGAGATAATATAAAAATGGGTGTCTTCAGATGGGTATTTGGAACTTTAAAATTTAAAAAATGGGAGTATTTGAAGACAGAACTAAGTAGTAAATAAATTTTAGAATATTATTTAAAGATATTATTATTATTTTGGATGTAGATTAAAAGTAAAAAGAGACATTGGGATTTTATAGAGCGCAAGTTGGAGATTTGGAAAATTGCATAGAAAGTAAGCAAGAATTTTTCTACTTTTATTGGATGCTCATAGACATTCATGGATGTTTATTTGCTACAAGCATGGATGTTTTGTGATGGTTTGGATGTTTTATTTGAGATTTTTGTTAAAAAAATTTTAAAATATATATTTTCATAGCTTTAATTATTTAATTAAGTTGAACTAGTTTACAAATTATTATGAGTGAACCATATCTATGGAATTTTTTTATTTATTCAATTATTTAAGTGCGATAATTATTCATGAGTGCATGGGCATGACATGATGTATGAATGCATTATTATGTGTTTAGCATAACATGAGCATGATAATTCCCTAGGGGAGCCGGAGAACGAACTCAGTTACAATATATTGTGGTATAGTCATGTAAGATATTGATGATTATTAGTCCATCGGCTAAGCCAAGGTGACTTAGATGATGTTGGACAACAAGGATGTAGATGGATATTTGCATTGCATGAGCATTTGGAGCATGACTACTTACATGAACATAATATAGATGGACATATGAATTTTACAGATTTCGATGTTGGAGTTATTTTATAAAAATGATGTTTATTTGGTTTTATTGGTCCCGAGTTAATGGAAATTACCCAAGAGGGGAGGGGTGAATTGGGTATTTAAAAAAAATTAAAATTTTAACAGAAACTTTATCCCGGATTAATCTAGTCCCCTTTATAAAGAAACAAAATGGAAAGCAATATAGTGTAGAGAGCAGAAATAAATATCAACACA
>JAXCLR010000105.1:27925541-27942217 GCA_035584095.1 Annona squamosa | reverse complement strand
ATATTTTTTTAGATTTTTAAAAATAAGAGTATTTTAAATACATATATACACATAGATGTTTAAAAATCTCAAAAAAAATAGATAAATATATTCAAAAATAGTAAAACTTGGTCTATATGTTAAATACACTTAGATAAATAAGTGTACGAAGAAAAAGTAAAAAAATTATTGTAAATAGGTTTTTTTTTAAGTGGGCTAAGTGAGACATTTACTTCGCCCGGGCTAATAGGATCACTCCTCTATAAAAAAAAAATAAATAGGATTACATCGATAAGTAATTTGATGAAAGCAAAGCCCATTTATAAAGTCCTGCTTATATATAACATGTAATCCCTTCTGCTTATATGTAACATAATTTTTTTATGACAAATTGAAATTGTATTCACAACAAATCTGCAATTGCAAAATCTACAAAATGCTAGTTTACAAAAACGCTGGGGGGGATTTCCTCACCATAATTTACAAAGAGTCTGTATATCTATATTAGCCATGATGTGAGCACAGCAATTCCCCATCCTTAGATTATGGGTGAATCTGATAGATTGGAAGACAGCTATCGTGTTCTAGATATTGTCCAAGGGAGCCAACTCATGGAAAGCGCTTCCCATGAGAAAAAAAAAGGAAATAAGGGTATTGTGGTAAATTTACAGCGTTAGTACATTTAATAAAAGTATAAGTATATTTTTTTAATAAAAGTTAAATTATATGTACACAAAATCTCAATCTATTCCATTCATTCAGTAAATCGGCTAGTAAACATGTGTAGACATAATTTTTCATTATTTGATATTTTTAAAAAATATTTATCTAGAAAATATTATTTTTAATAAGATTTCATTATAATTGACAAAGTTCAAAAAATATTTTTACATAAGAAATTATATTAAATATTTAAAATTTATATAAAAAAGGCACTCTCTACAATTACAATTTCAATATTCATTTTTGAATTTTTGAAAATTTAATATTATTTTTTATTTTCTGAAAATAATAACATCTAACTAGATCTATCTGGATCTAACGCGATCTAACTCGATCTAATTTTTTATATTAATGAGTAAATCCTAATTTAATACCTGTAATATGATTTTAGGCCCCTTATAAGATCATTTATACCTTAATTACATAAAGTAAAACTCAGATAAGACAATTTAATAAAATAATCAAAATCTAATGGAATCTAACCCCGATCTAACCCAATCCAACCTAATCTAATTCTTGATATTAACGAGTTAATCTTAATTTAACACCTATAATATGATCGTAGGCTCTTTATAAAGTCATTTATACCTTAATTGTAGTAATTAAAACTCAAATAACACGATTTAATGAAACAATCAAAATCTAACGAGATCTAACTCGATCTAACTGGATCTAACTAATCTAATCCGATCTAACTAGATCTATTTTTTGGTATTAATGAGTTAATCTTAATTTAACACTTATAATAAGATCCTATACCTCTTATAAGGTGATTTGTAACTTAATTACATAAATTAAAATTCAGATAATACGATTTAATGAAATAATCTAAATCTAACAAAATCTTACTTGATCTAACTAAATCTAACCCGATCTAATTTTTTATATTAACGAGTTAATCCTAATTTAACACTTATAATATGATTTTAGGCATCTTATGAGGTCATTTATACTTTAATTACATAAATTAAAATTCAGATAATACGATTTAATGAAATAATCAAAGTCTAACAAGATCTAACACAATATAACAGGATCTAACTAGATCTAACATGATTTAATCGGATCTAATTTTTTATATTAATGAGTTAATCCTAATTTAACACTTGTAATATGATCTTACACCCCTTATAAAGTCATTTGTACCTTAATTATATAAATTAAAACTCAGAAAATATGATTTAATGAAATAATTAAAATCTAATAGAATCTAACGAGATCTAACCCAATCTAACTGGATCTAACCGAATCTAACTAGATCTAACCCGATCTAATTTTTAATATTAATGAGTTAATCTTAATTTAACACTTGTAATATAATCCTAGGCTCCCTATAAGGTCATTTATATCTTAATTACAGAAATTAAAACTCAGATAATACGATTTAATGAAATAATCAAATTCTAAAGGGATCTAATTGGATCTAACTTGATCTAATTTTTTATATGAATAAGTTAATCTTAGTTTAACACTTGTGATATAATCCTATACCCCTAATAAGATTATACCTTAATTACATAAACTCGGATATTATGATTTAATGAAATAATCAATATCTAACAAGATCTAACAAGACCTACTTGAATATAACCCGATCTAATTTTTGATATTAATGAGTTGATCCTAATTTAATACCTATAATATGATCATAAGCCCTTATAAGGTCATTTATATCTTAATTATGAAAATTAAAACTTAGATAATACGATTTAATGAAATAATTAAAATTTAATGGGAACTAACTTGATCTAACCAAATCTAACTAGATCTAACCCGATTTAATTTTTGATATTAATGAATTAATCATAATTGAATACCTATAATATGATCTGAGGCCCCCTAGTGAGGTTATTTATACTTTAATTATAAAAATTAAAACTTAGGTAATATGATTTAATGAAATTATCAAAATTTAACGGGATCTAACCCGATCTAACTTAATTTAACTGAATCTATCCAGTCTAACCTAATCTAATTTTTTATATTAATGAGTTAAACCTAATTTAACACTTATAATACGATTCTAGGATCCTTTTAAGGTCGTTTATACTTTAATTATAGAAATTAAAACTTAGGTAATATGATTTAATGAAATAATTAAAATCTAACAAGATCTAACTGGATCTAATCCCATCTAATTTTTAATATTAATGAGTTGATCCTAATTTAAAACCTGTAATATAATTCTAGGAATCTTATATGGTCATTTGTACCTTAATTATAGAATTTAAAACACAGGTAATACAATTTAATAGAAACCATCTAAATCTAACCCGATCTAACCTGAACTAATTGGATCTAACCCGATCTAAATAAATATAACTGGATCTAATCTAGGTTACATGTGTAATATGATTTAACACCTGTAATAACAAATATAATAAAAATTCTTAAATTATAAATAACATATTTAAATATATAGTCTATTTATATAAAATTTAATTTTCAATCTTTTTTAAATATTTAATGACAATTTTCTATATGAATCAACTCAATAATTACATATGTTAACTAACCATATCAATTTGGATAATTATTATTTCAGTTAAAATTTTTCTTTTGATTATTCCTCAATTTTGCCCATACTTGCTGAAATTCGAGAAACTACCTCCTTTTAATTTTTATTTATAATCAAATCAAGGTATTTAAGTCTAAAATTTTAATTATACATTAATAACCATATGAATTAATCAAAATATATATTTTTAGAAAAAATTATTAATTGTTTGTATTTATTTATGTATTTTTATTTTGCTAGATAAGGGTATGAGTTTAGGCATGGTTCAAATCGCATTAACTATTACTCATATTTATATCATCCAAAAATTATTTTTTCTTTTTACGGAGTGATATTCGGTTCATATTCTATATCATATAAAAAATTTAGCCTCAATTTTATTGTATAAAAAGTATTAAAATCCTGACCATCGTTCAACCCTATCCGAGCTAAAATGGTAGAATTTTTAAGTTCAAATATCATAAATATTTTAAGATAAAAATTTATTGTTCCTTGATTATAATATAAAGTCCCCTTACTAAAATTTCCATACTAAAATTTACTCGTTTACTATTTCTTTTATATTTTTCATTTCAATTCCAAATCTACTGCATGGGTAGGGTCAAGTGAGTTCTAACTTGTTATAATTGTTAATTTAAATCGCTAATATTTGTAGATTGGTATTAAAATATTTAGAATAATTTATATTTTTATCACTTAAAATTAATAAATACGTGCCCATGACAAATGCATGCTTATGGTTATTTTTTTAAAAAAAATATGACAAATATATGTTAGAGGGTGAAATTTTTAACATTTTGATCATTAGCAGGGAGCAGGAAAGGTCTTCTGGAAGCGTTTTTGGGCATGAGCAAACCCAATTTGAAATTAATATAAAATTATCCAAATTATCTAAAATGGTATTCTTACAGTTTACCATATAAAAAATTTTAAAACATATCAACTTTTAAATTTTATTTTAAAAATAATTTATAAATTATATTTTAAAAATTAATACGAAAGTATATATTGATTTAAATTAAATGAAAAATAAATCAATTAAATAAAAATTTATAAGAAAATATTCAATAAAATTTTTATGATTTAGAAGTAAAGTTGATGCTCTAACCCACTGGCATGCATATTAATATATTAGTAATTATCTCTAGAAAATCAATTATATATTTAAAATAAAATTGCCTAACATAATATTCTCGTACTTTATATGAAAATTAAAACATATCAATTATTTTATTTTAGAAATAAATTATAAATGATTATTTCAATTAAATGCACATTAAGTCTTCGTAATTTATATAGAAGTGACATTGATATTAGTGAATAATATTTTAAATTTTTATTATTCACATAATAGGTTTATAATTTTATATATTTGCATTTCTCACACATCCAATTTGATTATTTTGAAAATAGACCACATTTGTGTATTTTGCAAAAGATATAAAGTTACTAATTTATTTTAGAAATATGCCAGCCGCGAGTTTGAAATTCAAGTTAAAATAATAAATTTTAAAAAAAGTTATTAATTTAAACAAATTAAATCAATATTTTGAACAAAAAGTTTGCTTGCAAAATGTTGACATTGTAAAAAATATAACATGTATATAGTTTGTAAAATTTTTAATACATGTGATTTCTTGAATTATAAGTAATAAATATAATAAACATATAAATGTTATATCATAAAATTTTTAAATTTAAAAAGGTCATTGTGTTAAACCAGCCCACATGTATCAATTTTTTATGAGTAGTGATTCAATATAACTAGATTGCACAAAAGTGTTCATTAAACCCATTTTTTGTCTTAAATATTTTTTTAATTTAAATCATTTACTTTGTTTAACAATATTTGTTGAATAATATGTATATAGTACGGAAAGATTTCCAACGCATGTACTTTTGGGATTATTTCTCTTTTGTATTAAGTTATTTTGCTAACAAAATATTCAACAAAATTTTCATGATTTAAAGGTAAAAGTCGTATGCAAACCCACATGTCCGTGATGCTTCAGAATACAAAAGGTAAAAAATGGTGTTGTAGCCAGCACGCTCGCTCGTTCACACACACATTATTTTATTAATAATTATATCTAGAAAATAAATTATATCTTTAAAAATAAAGTTATCTAAAATAACATTCTTATAGTTTATATGCATTAAAACATATAGATTATTAAATTTTATTTTAAAAATAAATAATAAATGATTGTTTCAATTAAATGCATGTTAAGTCTTTCTAATTTATACCAACGTAACATTTCATTATTTTAAATGCATGTCAAGTAGGACAAAATCTGATTCCTCAGCCCCGATCATCTTCACCTACAGCAAAAAATCTTGCTTCAAATCTGAATCCTATCTTTTCCTCCATAACTCACCATGAAATGCACCAATGATGATGGCTCACCTAGATTTCTGCCTGCTAGAGATGGAAGAAGAAATATGGAATGGGAACAGGGGCGCGACTGAGATGCAAGTATTCCACGCCACTGTTTCAATTTGTTGGGCTTCCAAAAATGCCTAAATCAATCCTGACCACCCAGTTGAAACGAACGGTCGATAGGTAGCTTCCCCTGAGAAAACCGCTGGAAGCGCTCCCTATGCTGATTACATTCTTCACATGATTGCATCTACAATGAGAAATTCAGAGATAATAGCAGAGGAGAATAGGAGATGACGGGAAAGAAATTAGGAATTTGGTTGTATGCTTACGGGGAGCATGCAACACCTCTTGGGCACATACACCTATTTTTTTAATTTTTTTGAAAATTTTTTTATAAACTTGTTAGCCCAAGTGTATTTAATGTACGTATCAATTTTTACCATTTTTGAAGATTTTTAGATATTTATTTTTTATTTTTGAAAATCAGTGGCATTTTAGTAATTTAAAATTACCTAAAATGTCACTAATTTTCAAAAATTAAAAATAAATATCTAAAATACTCCAAAAATACTAAAAATTTATCAAAAGATTAAATACACTTGGGCTAAAAAGTTGATAAAAAAAAATAGGTGCACTGCATGCTCTCGGGAGCATACAATCCAAGTCCAAGAAAACTAGGGGTGTGTTTGTCAATTTGCAAAAGCTATCAAGTTAAATTTTTTTAATTTAAAACTTTTCGCTATCCATAAGTACTATTTTTTATTATTTTTTATACATCTTTCTATACAATAACTCTATTTTTCAATTATTTTTACACAATTACCAATATAACTAACTTATTTATTTTCTTTACTTCTCATCATTATCCCTACAATATCACATCATTTTCTACTAATTTAACAACTTTTACATAAAAAAAGTTTCATCAAAAATTTTACAACTTCACAAACATACCGTAGACCAATTGATTCTGGCTGTAAACCTCTATTTACAATGGTATTCCAACTGCAGATAAATTTCTATGTTTTCTGTCTCTCTCCCAATTTTCATGAAATTGAAGAGTCTGTGTTGAAATTTACAGTAACATGCTGTGGGCACTGTCTCCAAATTGCTAGAAGTTTTTTTTTTTTTTTAAAGAGCCGTTTAGCAAGAAAGGAGTGGAATAGAGCAGAATGAAAAAGCTAATAATTGTTAATGTCGTTTGATCATTTCAAATCAATCTGAAATTATTTAAAATGACTTAAATATTCTTGTATTTAAAAGTATAAAATAAATATATGCACATATTTAAAAATTGTAAAACTTGATTTATAAATTAAATATAACTAGATTTTACATGTTTCTAAAAAAATTCAAAAAAACTAAAAATATGTATTTTTGGACTGGTCTGCATAAGATCTCAACTCATTGTTAATTACCCAACTACTATAATTTTTTCTATTTTTAATCTAATATTTTAATAGAGAATGCTTTTATAAAACCTTTTTTTATGTAACTTCTTTCATTTTTGATATTCTAATAATTGATGGAAAATCAGTCCTATATATTATATTTAGCATCATTTATTATTATGGAAACTCTTTCATTTGCCCAATATCATTTTGCATAAACTCATGTACAAATGTGTAAAATCAATGCATAAAATGATATGATACTAAATCTGTATTTTAAATTAATATTTTTAACATCTAAATCATCTAAAATATCATTATTATATGGATAAATGATTTTGTAAAATATTATCGCATTTTAATAATATGTTAATAGATCTAATTATTTTTCCTAATGTACGAATAAATATATTTATTTGTAAAAAAATGTGGCTCTTATTCATATTTGATTTAAATAAAACTTGATCTCCTAATTAAACAACAATGTTAAGTAAAATGAATATATTAAATTTTTTATTAATCATTAATATATTAAAAATAAATAAAGTTGCATAGAAGTGCTTTTATGTTACTCATATAACCTAGTTACATAGCAGTGAACTTTATTTTAATTATTTTCTCATACTTCGAATGCAACTATCTTATTTATTCACATTTTATTCTCACTTTATCAATATCATATCTATTTCATTCACCCCATTTGCATCATTATATGCAGGTGTGTTTGATACAGTAAGAATGAAATGAAGAATACTCAAAAAGTCAAAATATTAATTAATTAATTATCCTACTTTTTTCATTTTTACTCATATATTTTAATAATTTTCTTAGAATTTCCCATGAACTAACCCATCTACTTTTACTTTATTTTCAAATTATTCCCTATTGTATCAATTTCGTCCTCATCTCCCAAATCTCGCTACAGTCACTTCTAATTCCATGCATTTCGATTATCCTTGACACAAGTGCATCCACGGTAAAAAATAAAAATAAAAATAAAAATAAAATTTAGAGGGTGTTTGTTAGCACCTTAAATTTTTTAATTTAAAACTTTTCCTTTCCACAATTGCTATGTACTTAATTATTTTTTCACTTTTTTTTTTTACACTACACTACTTTTCAATCATTTCTACATAACTACTTATACATTTAACATATTAATTTTAACTTAATTCTCTTTGGCCCTTATTATTACTCTTATTATCTCATCTCATATCATTTTCTTACACTTCAAAAATTTTTCATCTAAAACTTTTTATCACTTACTAAACACACTATTAATTTATTAGTATCATCAGGAGCATCACAAAAAAAAAAGTATGGCGAAAATTATAAATTTTAATTTGTCAGTGTGATCATAGACTGTTTTCATCTATAGTTTCGATTGTATTGGACAAATTTACTGGTAAATAGAAAAACAGAAAATAGTTTAAACTAGAAATAAGGAAAAAGTTTCCAGTAAAAATATATACATCTAAACCTCGTGTATTAGATACTCCATTGAGAAGATGAAAAATCAGCATTCCCAAAAAGCTTTCTTTGCGCAAAATAAAGGCTTTGTCATCGCGTTTTTTGAAACTGTATGTCGTTTTATCCTCCTCACTCCCAACGATATACTGAAAGCAGGGAAAGAGAAAACCAAAAAAATATCATTCAATCGAAAATGGTTAATATCTATACAAGATGCTTCCAAAATACAGGAGGGAAAATCATCCCACCATGTATACATCCCTACATTCTCTTATAATGCAAATCTAACAGCGTCATGTTCCACATGATTATCTACACACGATACATGAGTGAAAATACAGCGTCTGAAATTTCTTCCTGTTTCTCTTATCTTATGAATCACATGGCCAACTGTAGACAAAACCTTCTTTTCATCGATGAGCCAGTTGATGAGGATTTGAGAATCACTCTCGCATACAACATCCTGGTAATTAAGCTCCTTTAACTATAAGATCCCCATCATCGTGGCATAGACTTCTGCCCATAATGGATGTCCTTCCTTTCCAAGTCCAACATTGGTAGCAACGAGGTCTCCATCTGAATCTCTAATGACAGCACATGCACCACACAAGTCAGTTCTGTCCTTTAACCCAGCATCCACATTCAGTTTTACCTTTCCATAAGAGGGCAGCCTTTATTTGGCTTGATCAGTGTGGTGTTCAACCGAGAATTTTATTAGTAACTGAGCAGATCTATATTTCAATATGAACACTTCACACCAGCCTGCAATTGCTGAAAATTTGGGGAGCTGGGCTTTCATGGTTAAATTGTTTCTGCACTGCCGAATCCTTCAGCATGTAACCGAGAACAGGGTAAAAGACGCTTGGAATTTTGGTGAGCCTGCTGGGCACATATGTCAGTTAGATTGCACATCGTCCTACGGGAGACTTTCCTAATGTTTGATGATCAAACGTCTCTCTTAATCTGGGACAGACCAGAAGAGGTGGAAGCATTCCTCCCTATCCTGGTTGCAAAAAGCGCAGAAGATATCCAGTCGAAGACCCCTTCTTAAGGGATTTACTCTCACAGGAAGTACACTAAAAGTCAGGATTTTTTGAGGTAATTTTAGTTTCCACATCCTTCTTAGAATGTCAACATAACCTCTATTATGTTGGCCTTCTTCCTTAATATGCTACATTTGCCCCTGATTATGAGTAGCCTATAAGCCGATTTAACTCTAAATTTGCCATCAGGTTAAGCACTCCAAAATATGTTGTCATCTACTCAAGACAGAGACAGGCATCCTCTTAGCAATCTCCCATCCAGCTTCTCCCACTACAGACTCAACCAAATCTTCTTTCCATCTTCGACGTTCTCTGTTTATGAAGAATGCCACTTTAACATTTGGAAGTGGACCAACTTTCTCTATTTTTGGCTCAGTCCATCTATCTTGAAGGAATTTGACATTCTCTCCCATTGCAATATGCAAGCTGCAGCCCTTTTAAGTTCCTTACAGCTATGATGCTTACAGGTTTGGGGAGCATAGGATGGAGCATTCAAGGCCCAGAATTCACCGCCCATAAAATATTTAGCCTTGAGTACCTTAAGCAAATTGAATTTTGCTGTGTAGCAAACCTCTAAGCTTGTTTAGCCAATAGAGCAAAGTTGAAGTTCTTCAAATTTTTGAAACCCAAACCACCCCCCGCCCTTGGAAATACACATTCCATCCCATGATATCCAACTGGTTTTCCTCCAACCATCTTGTTCTCCCTACCAAAAACTTCCTAATCATGTGCTTTCAGGGGGGAAAAAAAATTTCCAAATCATAGCATTTACTTAATATCAGAAGTTGGCAGCGGCGGCAAGCTTTTACTGGCCGTCTCGAGCTTAGATCCAAAGACCGTCGATATTCATTGATCACAAAGCTGCCCATGTCCTCAGCTAAATCCAGATTCTGCCAATTCAGGTAGATGTCAAGAAGCCAAGGGTCTTGCATGGTCCCCCAATAGCAACCTAGCAATAGGCTGATGATTTTTTGAAAAAAAAAAATAATAATAAAATCTTTAATCGATAATTTACCAATGCCGTAGTATAGATGCAACTCGGAAAAAAGCCCAGAGAAAGCAATTATAAGCTCCCACCAACAGCGATTATTTTCCAAGCCTATTTAAAGCAAGGCGCTCCGGGGAAAAAAAAAAAATTAAAAAAGCGGGCACTTGAACAAAAACTTTCCTGATTTGAGAATGCAGCTCTTAGGGCGTATCGGTGCAACAAGAATTGTAAATGCATACCCTTCCCTACGCATCCACATAGGGGCTAATGACGCAACCAACCATGCTATTTGTATGCATTGGCTACTACTTCACAGCACCTCACGTTGTACAATTATATATTTTTGGATGAGTGGAAATGGTCCACTCATCAGACAATCACAACCACGCTAGCGCAAGTGTGATTGTGACCTGCCAGAGAATTCAATACGATATGGAGGCGATGCTAGAAAATGCATGCAATTTTAATCTCTCCCTCAAACTACAAAGGATGCTGGTTCTTTTGCAGAGGAGAGGAAATGAATGGAACCCATGATCAGCAGTTCGGCACTGTTTTGCTTGCTATCCTCAACTTATCAGTGACGATCAGCAAGATAATAAAGACCCCAACTTCGCAGGAATTCCTTGCGAAGAAGGAACAAGTTAACTGCTACGAAAAATAAAAGAAAAACAAATCAACTGTTTGTGAATTTGTATTACAGGAAGGACAGATCTGCAGTGTAGCTCTGAATGGAGGAGCAGAAAATAGGAACTAGCCGGCAACAAGAAGATTTGAATCCCATTTCTAAAGAGAGCTCCATTTAGTAGAAGAAGCCTAAGACTTTTCCACCCACGTTCTTTCTCCTAGCTTCCTCGTGGTCCATGATGCCTGCCGATGTGGTCAGAACAATGTACCCAAACTGCGCATTTCATAGGACATGAAGACCCGTGTTACTAACAAAGCATTTAGTAAACAGAGAAAATAAGCATCTTCCATGTGGACAAGCCCCAACATAAATTCACCAACAGTAGCAAATCACAGCATTATTGCACAAAAACATCCTCTGGTCCAGCAGCCGGTAATGAAATTCCCCATTTGGCTACAATCGGTAGACATTGAGGACTTCCCTAGATAAGAAATCTGAGATTCTCTCAGTGCAGGCTTGCTATATGGAATGGAATAGCTGTAGCGCTAATACTGTGGAATTTCCTTTTCCAACTATGGATATTTTTCACTACCTGTCTAGAGGGAAGCAGCCTAGCAGTCCATGGCTCAATCTCTTTGACACCAACATCAAAACGAGGACTGATTACCCCACATTTGTTCAATCTTCCATTCAATTCAACTACTATTTTACCAGCCCTGTGGTCATCAACAAACTCAAACTCACCAATGTAACCTGCAAAATAAAGAACAAATACACATAAGGCATCAGGGCTAGACACCACAGCAAGAGAGGAAAATTGGCAGTGCTAACCATGCTTCTGCATCACGAGAAGGAACTTGATTATCACTTTCGAAGAAGGCCTGATCAGGACCTGTCTCTTCCCCCGCTTCTCAGCGTTGTACATGCTTTTGAGTGCATCATTTAAGACGCTAACCCTCACCATTCTTGCTAAAACTACAGAGAAAACAATAGATGTACTTTTGTCGTTATGGATAGAACACATAATAACAGATATGAAATGACAAGAATTTTGTTCTGCACAGCACAACAACATAAACATTGCTTTCAACACCATTTTCTTTCAAAGATTAAGGAAATTCATGATTTGGCTTTTCATTATTTTTTCCTGTTTGTTTAAAAAAAAAAAAAAAAAAAACTGAAATTCCTGATGACACCTAAATCGTGTTTCAAAGAACTGCAAGGGAATTGTCAAATAATATCACAAACTTCAAGCTATACAAGTAGCCACACAACATCAAGAAAATCAAGGAATGAATGCTGGGGTAACTCAATACAAGTAGCCAATGTCAGGTGCTCAAAACACTTAATCAAATGAACTTATAAATCGAACTGAGATTGACACTCATTTTTTCCAGCATACACCATTCAGTCATTAGACACTAGAAATTGTTTTCCAGTTAGCATCATTAGACCAAAGATGGGATAACCTATAGCAAGCTGCATGTAGATTTTTTGAGGGATGCAATCAAGGCACCATGCTGCTACATAGAACCCTTTTTTTTTACATGCCAAATTGAAGAGGGATAAACAAGCTAACATCATTTCTCTTTACACCCCTTTTTCTTCCATGTTTTCTTTCATTCCTTCATCCATGCCCTCCATTCTTCCCTAAATCTTATCGTGGCAACAAACAACATTATTTTCAAACTATAATTATCATATCAAATATTGAAAATTATAAACGTCAAACACTGTTCTAATTATCTTTTTCCTCATTATCTATCAAATAAATTCAGTCCAAAATACCCTCACTTTTGTTGGAATGAATATGTGGCTCCTAAGGCCCACCTACATTGCAAGTAGACTCTGGTTTTATTAATTAATCTCGCATCTCTTGCCTTCTTTCCAGGTCAATCTAAGAGATCAAGATGATCATATGCAAAATCTGGTTATCAGTAACTTTCTCTGGTTTGTTACTGTCAGTCCAGTCATTAGAAGAGAGGTAATTACCATATCAGGTTTTTCTCAATTTAGATGAACAATTTTTAATTGAAAAATTCAATTATATAGATTCTGAATTAGCTCTGCGCAAAAAAATAAATAAATAAATAAATAATACTGTCCAAACACATAGAGGCATAGTTAACTTGTTTCTGATCCGCACCCAAGAATCTAGATCGCATGATACACACACTAAAATGTTCCTTGTAGTACTGCAACAAATGACAGATGCTATCTTAAAGTGGATTTTAACAAGAGAAATAATATCATAGTATTGGCACCAGGTGCGCAAAAGCATTAAACGCATGCATGAAAAACCATAAAAAGTAAGACCATTGACAGTTGGTACCAGTAGTAAGCTCATTATTTTCTGCATTAAACGTAAAATGATTAGAGAGAGCCAAAAAAAAAAGTAGCAGATCATAACCTTGCACAAAACTTAAAGGTAACCATGAACCACCCACCACTCTGGCGCTACCTCTATTACCCAGATACTCAGATTATCAGGCTCGTCATTATCGAAGTATGTCAATCATGCTACTTTGGTCATAAATGTCACAGGAAGGAAGCATTTTCGTATATTCCAACGGTTCAACTTATCCGTATCATAACAGAAAAAATAATAATAATAATAATAATAACAGCGCCGGATTCACATGGTAGCCATTTTGGACATCTACTGCACCATCGCGATAGCGAGAGAATCAAAAGAGGCCCGGCTCCCGACATGAAATATGATTCCCTTCAATTTATTAGAACCACAATCGTTTAAGCGGTTCTACTAGTGTTTCAGGGTTCTTAATTTACAAATACTATAACTTCGAATATGCAACACTCCATGGAACCAAAGCACAAACTTTTTAACTGGCAACAGATAAATTATCCTTGGGCTGAAATGCTACATAAACAAATCCACAAATCAATTACCGAAAACATCTCATATTCGAACGAAATCAAACATTCAGCAGTAGTGGTGCAAACAAATCAAAAACGTTTTGGTTAGCAAACACCAACTCGAATACAGAGCTGCAATCCATCATCAGTGACTAAGAAACGATATTTAATCAATAATAATAATTGAGGACGAACCAAATAAAGATCGAAACAGGCCTAACTCAAAGCCGATGGACGCGCGGAAGACCAATATCATGTTGTGATGAAGTAGTCGAGATAGAATAAAAAAATTTAAAATGAGAAAAGACAGAATGCAATCGGAAGATGGAAATTCCTACTAACCTTGAGAAGCTGCAGTCGCCGACGAGGGAGAAACAGAAAAGCGGTGAGAAAATACAAGACCGGCGAAAAGGGTCGAAACTCGAAACTGGAAGCAAGGATTTTAGGGTTTCAAAATGTAATTATGTCTGGGCGGCTGGTTCGGATACCGACCGACTCGGAAGAAGTCGACCGGCTGGTTCGCATAATTCCACGTTTTTTAAAATCTAACCCATTTATAATATTTATCCATATGTTTTTTCGCTCATATGAAATTACGTAAATGAAAAAGTTTTTTGTTACGTTATTCATTTTAAAATTTTTCAACAGAGATATGTTCACTCTTTAAAAATGTTAAATTTTGCAAAACTGCAAGTCTCCAATCAAAATAATTTCCCATACGATGAATAAATACGTATTAATCAAAATGATAAATGGTTGAGATTTTAAAAATAAAAATTAAAAAAGGTTCGATGCAACAGAGTTGCATTAAAACATAACCAAATTTTTTATTGCAATAATTGAATTTTTTGGTAACGTCCATGATTTAGAAATATATGATTGGATTAAATTGAAGTCTTAAAAATTCAACTCAAAATTCCATAAAATACTATTCGTAAAATGCATATAGATGTAGATAGATATACATTTATGTTTATGTTTTGAATTTTATAATTTATTTAATGAGTTTATGTTATTCTTTTTCATGAGAAGTTTATGTATACTTAGACCGAAATATATCTATCAGCGCTACGTCACATAATTTTTAAAATTTTTTAAATAAATATTGTAATTTTGTGTTACATCAAATAAATGAGGATAAGTTGTGGGGTTCGATATGGAAATTTAAATTATAGAATGGATCTGTTAATTTTTTGTGGCTAGTTGCAAGGGATTGGAAGCGTAGGAAATTCATGCAAGGTGCTTTGTGTCCTCGGTGCGCTAATATCCCAAAAAAATAAATAATAAATAATAAATAATAAAATTTGAGTATATTTTGAGAGGATGTAGCTTCGAAAAGAAGATTTAGTAGCAGTTAATCCACAGCCTTATTCCACTGTGGGAAGTTCATGGATTGGATCCATAAAAATCCTAAGCATATATGTCTGTTGTTGCTTTTAATACACCCTGATAAATTTTATTCGCTGGAACTTCAGCACGGCTATAGAAGTGACGAAACAAGCAAGTCTTTAAGCGGGAATAACAGAGTGGTTCAAAACATTTTTGAATTATTTATATAGCACAGATTTATTTATTTATTTATTTTGCGAATGGACAAAATGCATACCATTCAATCGATAATAATTGAGGTTGAATCACAGTTGTTGATTTAGAGTTTGAGAAAGGAGGTGGCCACCTCACATCCATATAAAACGTTGCTAAGTGAGCATAAAGTCTGGTGTGACAGATATTTTTGGATATCTAAGATTATTTTATTTCGTAACAGGAGGAATTAGCTAGCCTAAAGTAAACTCGCGTATGTATTGTTTTGTTTCTTTGTCTGTAACATACTGGTTTAAAAAAGTAATTTTTAATTATATATTTAATGCAATTTTTTAAGATTAATCATATATTTCTGGCAAAATTAATTATTATAATTTCATTAATAAATTTAAAGTTCGCTTTCAGTAGTCATGTTCCCATTATTACATCCAAGATGCAAATAAAAAGAAAATACTATTTGTAATGCATGCTTTAAATAATTTTGAACAAAATATAATAATTGTTCTTGAAAAATCTTCAAGCAAGCCAATATCTAGTGTCCTACTTGATTTAGTATACTTATAAAATAATGGATTAGTCACAACATGACTAACAAGTAAAAAATTATTTGAAAATGGATAATGGCCATAATAAAACTTAATTAAATAATAAAATAATCATTTAATTTAATATCTTAAAAATTAGTCTTCAAATGCAAAATTGAAACTTTCTATTGAATCCATAAGCATCAGGAACATAGAAATTGACTAACTGATCATATAAGTCAAAATTAAATCGCCTAGTTCGCAGCAAAATAATTTAGACGGTCAACAGCACCCTATGCCATCACTGCTGTCACCGTGAATGGCCTTGCCTGGCCTCAGCCAGCGAACATTGTTGCGGGATCAAAAATTCAAAAAGAGCTTTGGCCGTTATACAGTGTCGTTTTTACCTTCATGAAGTAAATATATAATATAATAGCAAACAACAAAATCCCATCACAAGTGTGCAGCCGACTGATCTTTTACGACCGGTCGCAAATCCGGTGATTTGCGACCGGTCAAAAAATATATTTTTTTTGATTTTTTTTTGAAAAATAATTTTATAAACATGTTAATCTAGTTATATTTAATCTATAAACCAAATTTTACTATTTTT
>JAXCLR010000105.1:27907283-27922280 GCA_035584095.1 Annona squamosa | reverse complement strand
AACCATTTGCTATAAAATTTATATATGAATAAATGATTGTATAAAATTTCATTGCATTCTAATATGTGTGAGACCCACTTTTGATCAAATGTACTATTGTTCTGGTGCAGCACTGCACCGGAACAACTCTCTCTCTTTATATATATATACTAACAAAAACATTTTTATCTTAAAATAGTAAGCACATAAGTTTTTTTCAAAGATTTAAAACTTAAACGGATTGTTTTGCAAAATATAAAAACACTACTAGAATTGCAATGATGTATAATTACAAGGCCTATTTTGCAAAAACTATTAAAATTATTTAAGAATGAATCTTAGATATTATTAGATACACTCATATAATTTAACTACACATTCAAATCTTTCAAATAAATATCTTATTAACATTAAGCCGAAATAAAGCAATTAAATTTGAGCCTACTGTCTTATCACAATGGTAAAGGTTGATGTCTTATCTCTGGCACATCTTAACTTCAAAGCCAAGTGAAAGTGTTTTATCACCTGTTTGTGAAAAGCTATCTTGAAGTAAACAAAGATAAAATGTATGCCTGATAAAGAAGAGTCAGCGATGCTCTCTCTAAGTATCCTTCTTTCATCCTTTTACTATTTTATGACAATGAGATATTACCCACGCATTGTTATTCTTACTAATATTGTGCGTCTTTAGTAAATATTTTTTTTATTTAAAAGTCTCATTATTTTTTCTATTTGTTTGCACATGATTTTTCTTTTATTTTCATTTGCATTGACCTACTTAGCATGTTCTACTTCCTTTTATCATTCCAAATCAGCAAATTTTAAGTTTTTTGTCAATGGTGTTGATGGTCATGTTCAACCCATCAATCCACTTGTCCAATCCATGAGTTTTGATTGAGATTTTTTAATAAATGTATTATAAACTGCCAACTATTTAACCATTTAATTAAATAAACATATTATTGTTGAAATTTTATAATTTGTCAATCCATTTAACTCATTTAAACAATTAAATTTATATATAAATGTAAACACTTTTAGTTTTTTTTCCGCTAAGTATTTCTCTCACCACTTAATTTTATTTTTTCATTGCTGTCCTAATTTCATCTATTCATTATTACCTTATGTTCATTTTCCCTCCGAAAACACTCTCTCACATCTCCCTACAAAATCATTGTTTAACAAAATATAAGCCTTCAAATTATTTTCTATATAACCCATCAACAATCCACCAACTCATTTATTAAATAAGTTAAAGTTTAAGTTTTTTAAATGGGTTAATAAATGGATTAGTGCTAAAATATTTTAAATGGGGTTAGAATTAGAATTAGGCTCCGACTCGATCTGTTAACTCCTAGATTTCCTCTTTCATTCCGTTAATTCATGGAGAACTGATGAAATTGGTTGATTCTTTTATCCAAAACTTTTCATTAAATCTGACCCTACAATAGTATTCGGTACTATTTTTATGATTTCGAAAATAGTTCGATTGAAATCTTATAAATTGTAAAATCTAAAATCATTCGAAAGGAAATACATAACAACTAACCGACAATTTTCAATTTATGAATTTTATTTATTGTCCTAATAAATTTACCCTTTGTAAATGTTGAATTTCGGTTTCCCTGGGGAGAAACATGTTAAACAGCAGCCGTGACTAGAGAGAAAACTCAAACAGTTTCAGCCATTTGATTACTGGTGTTGGAAGGAAAATTTGTATGCATCTCTACTTCTCTAGTGCAATACGCGGTCATATCCGAATCCGACTGGAAATCTTCACAGCGAAATGTAGGATTTGGCATATCTAAAATGACATACAATAATCCCCATCAAAAAATAAATAAAAATGACATGCAATAAGTCCATCCTATTTAAATCCATCAATAACATTCCACGGTGTTTCCCCTCGAAGGCTTAACGTTATCAGCTCGTCGTGATAGCCTATATTACTGTCACTTTTTTTTTTTTTATCCAACGTCAAATTTCACGTGGTAATGTGGTCTTAATTGGATCTAATGAGAAAATATCAATTTATCAGGAGTGTTCGCCGAATCGAAACAATTAAATCTGTTGTACTGCAGTTCAAATGTTCAATCAAGTCATCTTAAGTTTTTCAAATGTTGGATCTTATCCATGTCTTTCTCTTCTAAAATTCAACAAAATTTTCAATTCCTTTAGCATTTTAATTTTAATTTTAAATTTTAAAAATGAATGAAAAAGATATTCATTTCCTTTTTATTTAATTTCAAAAATCAATAAAAAGACAAATTCTACATATAGACACAAATTTTTACTCTAATTTCACTTGTACTTATGAACTTTTAAAAATATTTTTAATACCCAGGACTTGTTCTCCTACTTCGACATATACTCCCCTCAGTAAGGACCTATCAAATGGGCCTAAGCTTTAATATAATCTGAAGTTGTTTTGCTCGAAGTTAAAGATTCATATTTAAATAATATATTATTTTATAATTATAAAGTTATTAAATTTTCATTATAATATGAATTTTTGCTATAAAATCATAATTATGAATAGACATATTTGTCATTTCACTGAGAGTTAATGACCCCTTTAACAAATTCTTAATAGCATAGGTATACATGGAATTAAGATAAAAACTTATAAATATAAGAGACATTTTTTAAAGCTCACAAGTGCAAGTAGAATTAGTGGTAAAATTCATGAGTATATACGGAACTCGCTTAAAAATGACCAAATTTCACTTCAAAGAATATATAGACAAATCCTACATACTTGTGTGTGTATATATGAAGAAGTATTCAAGTGCAGCGCTATCGTACCATAATTACGATGCAATGGCGCTGAAATGGATCCCACATGATGATAAAATTATAATCTATTGTACCCATTGTATTTAGAATAATGTATTCTATTATCATATCAATTTTCATCCCAATCGAATATGCGTACAGACCCTATCTGAAAATAGTACGAATTTAATGTAATAAAATAGTTTTATGTAAATAACAACTTTGAAATTATTTTTTCAACAAGTAAACCATTTATTACAAAATTTTTATATGAATAAATGATTATATAAAATTTTATTGCATTTTAATATGTGTAAGGTCCAAAAAGGGCAAATTTACCACTGTTCCAGTGCATATATATTACGGTGCAGTTATCTCAACATGGCCCACACAAGATCATAAAATTATAATCTATTTCACCTATTGTATTTAAAATTATGTGTTCTATTACCATACCAATTTTCATTCCAATTGGATATGTGTATCAGTGTACGGGCCTAATCTAAAAATGGTATAAATTCAACGTAATAAAATAGTTTAATATAAATAACAACTTTAAAGTTATTTTTTCAACATGTAAATCATTTGGTATAAAATTTATATATTTGATAAATAATTTTATAAAATATCAATACATTTAAGTACATGTAATACATGTATAACCATTTTGGGCCAAATGCACCGTTAATTATGGTACAACTTCATTGCACAAAAAAAGTTCTATATATAGATGAGAAATATTTGAGTGCAGCTTTACTGAACCACAATTACGGTGCAGTTACTTCAAAATAGGCTCCATATTATTATGAAATTATAATTTACTCCACCCATTGTATTTAGAATTATGGATTCTATTATCATACCAATTTTCATCCTAATTGAATATATGTACAAACCCAATCTAAAAATGGTATAAATTCAATATAATAACATAGTTTAATGTAAATAATAAAGTTGTTTTTAAAACATGTAAATCATTTACTATAAATTTTATATATGGATAAATAATTACATAAAGTATCAATACATTTAAGTATATATAGAACCCGTTTTGGGCCAAACACACCGTTAATTATGGTAGAGCTCCACTGCACATGAAAAGTTCTATATATGTATAAAAAATACTCAAGCGTAGCTTCACTGTACCACAATTATAGTACAGTTACCTCAAAATGGGTTTCATATGATCATAAAATTATAATCTACTCTACCTATTGTATTTAGAATTATGTATTTTATCACTATACCAATTTTCGCCTCAATTGGATGTATATGGGCCCCATTCAAATTTTTAATAATATAAATTCAACAAAATAAAATAGTTTAATATAAATAAAAATTTTAAAGTTATTTTTTCAATATGTAAATTATTTACTATAAAATTTATCTATAGATAAATGATTGTATAAAGTATTAATATTTTTAAGTCATATGAGACACATTTTGGGTTAAATGTACTATTAATTATGGTATAATTTCACTGCACATGAGAAGTTCTCTATGCATGTATATATATATGGGCTCCGCATCTATGTAACCAAATTACACAGAAGCGAACTCATATAACCCTTTTAAAATCTAAAATTTTGATCTTTAATAGAAAATTTTATCCATTTATTATATTTAACATCATCTATTTGCCTAAATAATCAAGTTTCATCCCAATCAAGTACGTTTATGGGCCACATTGTTTAGAAAATGTATATATTCATGTGTAAATTATGAAAATTGCTAAAATATCAATTTTAAACTAATATTTTCGACATTTAAACGGTCCAAAATATCATTTCTATTTTAAAATAATATTTTTAATATCTAAACTATCCAAATGTCATTTTCGTGTAAATAAATAATTATATAAATGTATTATTACATTTTAATATATGTGTAAATAGATCTAAATATTTTTCATAATTTACATATAAATATATATATATATATATATATTTTTAAACAAATGTGACCCATAAATATACTTAATTGTGATAAAACTTAATCTTCTAGATAAACAAATTATGCTAAATAAAATAAATAGTTTGAATTTTCCATTAGGTATCACAATTTTGGATTGGATCAAAAGCATGTAAGTTAAATAGACCTAACAAACAAGTTTATGAAAAAAACGGATAAAATTAAAAATCTTGTAAGTTTGGAAATACTTATGTTACAAGTTGCAACAAGCTAGAGATCGGATTACAAAATTCTTTAACCTGAAACATCTCAATTTATAGACAAAATTTGATTGAATCCTAAGTGCATGTTTGATGTTTGATAAAACTTTTAAAAGAAAAAATTTCAATATAAAACTTGATGAGATTTAAATTGAGAAATGATGAGATTTTTTGTTTGACAAACAAGAAATGATGAGCAGTGATAAAAGTATGGATAATTTCTCTTATATCATAATTATACATAATTCCTAATATACTAATAACATTTTATAAATTTCTTTTATACCAGTAATATTTTATCCTAAACTTATATTATACCCACACCGTTAAATCCATCGTTATCTACCCCATTGAAAAGATGATTTTGCCCATTTAAAATTTTTTGATTAAAATAATTTAATCTTAACATGACTCAATTGATGGTAATAAAACATTAACATTAGATATTAAATAACTTGAAAATCATATTAAGATTGATTTATGTTAATTAGAAAAAAATTTAAAATGGTAAAATTATTTTTTCAATGAGATAGATAATGGTGATTTTAATGATGTGGATATGGAAAATATTTATGGTAAAATATTGTGGAGTATAAAAGGAATGTACAAAATACTACGAGTATAAAAGGAATTTCTAAAATGTTATGAATATATTAGGAATTATATGCAATAGTTATAAGTACAAAAAGAATTATCCTGATAAAAGTAATAATGAAGAGTAAAATAAATAAAGATAAAACATATTAAATAATTGCGTCGATGATTGACTATACTGGTAGGAGTGCAATCTTATGCACCCGGGTGCATTGAGACCGAGTGTACTACACCTTTTTTAAAAAAAAATATTTTTACACAACGGTTAATATAGGTTTGTTTAACATATGTATCAATTTTTACTAACTTTGGAGACTTTTAGATATTTTTTTTAGATTTTTAAAAATCAGTGGCATTTTGAGTAATTTAAAATTACTCAAAATGCCTCTGATTTTTAAAAATCTAAAAAAATATCTAAAAATTTCCAAAAATGGTAAAAATTAATACATATGTTAAATAAACCTATATTAATAGCTTCATGAAAAAAATTTCAGAAAAAAATTTAAAAAAATATATATAGTACACCCGGGTGCATTGAGGCGGGTGCATAGGATTGGACTCCGTACTGGTACGATGATTATACTAATCTATTCGCGCTCAGTGTCAAGAATGTTCTTAACCCGTCCTCCTCAGGACGCAGGGATGAAACCCTGTCGTGGGTGGGAGCGGCACATATCGTGCCGGGTTTGGTTACTGAAAAGGAAAGACAGGCTAACCTGAAAAGGCAGGTGTCAAGTCAATATCAGCATATGGCATAAAAATAAGAATAGGTGCGAGATCACATGTCAATAAGCATATTCCGTGAATATTACACCACCAACTGCTTAGGGCCTCATCCAAACAATACAAATTTTTAAATCAATTTGGTAACTGAGATGAAAATGCAATCATATAGAATTAGAAATGAGTAAAATTGTGTTAAGAAATTTTATTTTATTTTTAAAAAAAAAAACTGTATTAGAAATTGAAAAACTATCTTAGGAACAACGATACTGATTCAATTTAAAAATCTTATATGACTTGAAATATGCTCCTATTATTATTAGTAGTAGTATTATTATTATCGTTTACTCCACCAGCTGTCTTTTTTTTTTTTAAGGCCACCAGCTGCTTATTAGTTTTATGCTTATTTGGAATGCTGACAATTAGGGGTAGACAGCTTGCTAGAAAACTGACGGACGAGGAGGATGTTCATGGAGTGTATATATATTGTCTTTTTCTCCGCTGCTGCAAGGAGTTGTAAAAATTAAAAATGCCATGAATGCTGACAAAGTGTAACAAGAAGGGCCTGTACTATATTGCAACAGGAAAACATAATAATTAATAATATCAGAAAGTAAGAAAATTAATCAAAAATATTAGTATTAGTATTAGTAATAATTTAAATATTCAGATTGAAAGTGGCAGCTGGGTTGTTGTCCCATCAGAAGCTTTCTCTGGAATATGCCCACTTTCAACTTTCCCATTGCTCATCATTTCTTTGTATTGTTTTGTTATTGTCTATTTCTCTCAGTTTATTTCCTATTTTCCCTCCTTCCTACATTTTTGACTATTTCGGAACACAGGAAGGAAAACTGGAACAAATACACAGCATTTTACCAAGACCATGCCCCATTGGATTGTTCTTGGTAAAAGAAGGGCTTGAGACCATGCACCACCGGAATTGTTTGAGAGTTAAAATGGCAAGCAAGAGTACTCCCCAAGTGAAGAGCAAGTATATGTTTGGGAGGGCACACGCTAAAAAACCATAGTAAGTATATGTATCATTGAGAGAGATGAAAAGAAAGAACAGACACAAAACCAAACTGTCAGCTAATGAAAGCCATCAACAATGAATAGGTGAGATTACACTTTATGGATAAGCCTTCATAAACTGTGAACCTCCACTCATCAATCCTCCATGCCTCAGAAGCATGCATCTAAAAGGCAGCAACAGCAAAGAGCAGCCAAACTGCACATGCACGCATCAGGAAAACAACATTAAAATTGCCAGCAAACCAGCTCAAATGGAGATCTCATGACTTAAAAAACCATAAGGAAAACAAAATCATCAGAACAATGAAAATATAAGGGAAATTCCAAAAGAAAAGCTAAAGTTTTTTTTTTTTTTTTTTCCCATCAGCCTTACACTATTACATCTCATCTGAATTAGTATTACAATCAGGCTCAAGAATTTTTACATTTTTATCTCATTTCGTATTACAATGAAGCCCGGAGTACCATATAATTTTCCTTACTATCAATAAAGGGAGGCCAAATGCTCCCTCATATCAACAAAAGGGAAGACCAAACATTCCCTACTCAGAAGACCACGCACTCAGAAGACCACGGCTCTCACTATGGGGACTAGATGCCCATTGTGAGGTCCGATCCCATACAAACAGCAACCTTTGCCATGCACTGTTACTGCCTGGGCAACACCCAAATTGCAAAAAGCTAATGTTCTTAAGCATACTTAATTTTTGCATTTGAAGAACTAGAGAACATGGGAATGAACAAGTAAATCAGCAAACGTTAGAGATACGGCTCATAGGAACACAGTAGATTCCTTCTCATTCGCTAAGACTGATGATGCTGTATCAGTTCCATTCATCTGGAAGACATTTAAATCTAGCAACCATCTGAAGATAGAAATTCCATGAAAGCACAACATAAACAAATAAATAAAATCAGCCAACTTGACACATCATCTCATAATTGGTTTGATGTTTCGCTGTTATTAGCCTACAACATCAAAGTGTTATGCAACCTGCAAATTACTTCTTTTTTTTTTTTTTGTGACAAACGAACCCGCATATGTAGAGAAAGAAATTCCATTCTGGAGAAGATATGATCCCTCTTTGATTTTATTGACTACCTATTTGGCACCACCAATGACTATTTCATAACAGAACCAGTCTAATGGAGAAATGACTCCTTTCAAATTTTCACTGAACCTTTTAGGTTAGCATTTTATAGGCTAATCCTAACACGATTTAAAATGCATACGTAGCTGATCAAACATTGAAGTCATTTGAGAGCAAATATACACCACTCTACTTGCTGAATCTCAAATGGCTCTGATCTTTTTTATCACAAAAACTTCTATCAAGATGACAACTACTTTATGTTCCTAGTTAAAAGGAATTTCTCAAATTGGTAGGACCAGATTTTACGCTACTATCCCCCAAACCCCAATTCTGTTCCATGAAATAAGTTATGGTTTTTACAAGAAATATCTCATTGATGATTTTATCTGGCGCGTGTGGGTTGAGGGTCCCCAGCCATGTAAGAGGATAAGGACTGGGGGAACATCGTGGTTCGGAGATTTCTTAAGCAAATCCTCTCTTCACTATTGTCTAGAAATGAGGTTTTTCCTAAAACAAGCTATTAGCTTGTATCTTGGGCTGGCGAGAAATCTCACTTTCATGGCGTACCAAGCAGAAGTGATTTGGCAAACGACCTCCTACGCCAATCGTCTTCCTTGGATGATATTGACCGTTCAGCGACTGGCACCACGCGCACATTAGCTAGCGTGAGCCGGAGAGGATAGCCTTTCAGATGTGGAGTCCACGTCATTCGTAAGTCTTGACCCGGCCAGCCTGTACGTAAACTGATGCCCGGTGGAAACCCGCTAACCTGCGCCATACAGCTTGGCTCGTGCGCAACCACCACCGCTATCCTACGCAGTACACGCGACTCAAAGACCCAGCCCATGAGCCAACGGCTTGGAGTTGGCGCTTGGTCCCAAAGGGCATACGAGCCAGTTGCTATCAACGCGCTACCATGCGCCGGCGAGCGCATACCAAAGTCACCGAATCAGCCGCATCGGCCGGCCAAACCAATCGATCTTGACATCATCCGTCAGATGAAAGCGATCGAATCCAAAGCAAAAGCATAACAAAATTGTAAAATCTAGAGACAGATCTTACCATCCTTCCAAGAAAGTAGGCCCGCTGCTTTGCTGCTGCCGCTGCGGAGGCGGAGGCTGGCCGTAAGGATCGTATCCCTGCGGCGGGTATCCCTGCGGCGGGTATCCCTGTGGAGGATATCCTTGAGGCGGGTATCCATACCCCTGGGGTGGATATCCCGGCGGCGGATACGCATCCTTCGGGTTCCCCTCCGGCGGGTAACCTTCAAAACCGGAAACAAAAAGACGATCCTCAGATCAGATCGGGGAAATCCAGATCCTAGAACCGGCAGGGGGTTCATAATTAAGAGAATGCCCTTACCCTGAGGAGGAGGGACGCCGACCGGCGGCTGCTGCTGGTTGTAGTAACTCATCTGCGACGAAGGCTCTGCAAGAAATCAGAATAAATATCGAGAAGAGATGGAAAAACGGTTGGCGAAAAACTGGAGAGGGTTTGTTGATAGCGGAGACGTAGGCTATGGTTGTTGTGGTATTTAAATAGAAGTCGCCAAGTCGGCCACTCGTGCAGAACGCGAAACTGCGAGGACTGAGACGGCTAAAATGGACCGTAGACCTGCATTGTTTGCTATGCATCCAACGGGTGCGATGATTTTGCCGAGGGTAAGATGCGTCGCTGGCTGGACAGTTTTCGTGCTAGTAGCGAAGGCTTTATATCGTGCGGGGCGACGAGCAGTTTTTTATTATTATTATTTACCTGAACGAGTGGGCGATGAATTTGGGTGGAGGTAGTATTTGGACGCCAAGCAACGTGGAAATTAGGAAGGACTTCAGCACGTGGCTCGTGCCAAATATGTCATCTTATCTGGACCGTCCAAACACTGCGGTCTGATTTGGTTTAGTTTGAATCAATGATCTTTTGGTCGACGCACGGCACGTTGTTTTTCAATGACGTTGTCTTTCAATGATCTTTTTTTTAAAAAAAAAAATTTTAACTTATCCTACAGAGTGCTTTGATTTTTTCTAAACAGAGCATTTTTTTTCATTTTAAAGAATCTAAAATACCCGGGCTAATAAGCTAATTCACAATGATCTCATCTCAGTGGGGCCATCTAGTCAAACAACAACCGTGATTATATGCGACATGTTACATTTTATGGGTTTTTACATTGCCTGATCTCCACCGTCCGTATTTGCAGGTTTAACATGCACCGTCCATCTCTCAGTAAAAGGGTCATTAGCATCGGTAGCAAATCAATGCTTGGACAAGGCTGATTTAATCAGTCTTTCTCAGTAAATGGGTCTCCACCCTTATCATCTCCCTAATTCGAGCAAAACAAAATCGTCAACTATGGAAATTGGCTGTGGTTCAATGCACCCAATGCTTCTAGGCACATATACTTTTTTTTTTCAAAATTTTTTTTATGAACTTGTTAATGTAAGTATATTTAACATGCGTATAAATTTTTACCATTTTTGTATATTTTTAGATATTTATTTCGGATATTTAAAAATCAGTAGCATTTTTGTAATTTTAAATTACTAAAATTACCACTAATTTTTAAAAATACTAAATAAATATTTATAATCTCCAAAAAATAGTAAAAATTTACGCGCATATTAAATACAATTATATTAACATTTCTATAAAAAATTATTCAAAAAAATAAAAAAATAAATGAAGTACACCCAAAGGCATTGAGGCTTAATGCTCTAGGGTGCATTGAACCAGAGCACATGGAAAATGTTGCTACACCTATCTCTAGCAACAACCATGCCCCCTCCAACTCTAATCACCGAGCCAAGAAATTTCAACACCTAATTAGAAAAAAAATTTACTTGCTGTTGCCATCTCTCCAGTTAAATCAACAGTTTTTTTTTAAAGAAAAAAGCAAAACCCAATGCAACCACCCCTATTAAACTATCAGAACCCATTACTGACCAATCAGCCACGAAATTGAGCTTCTTGTAGTCTCAAACCAAGAGGGAGGGTGGAATGGGGTTCCGTGATCTGATGGCTTTCAACTATGCTCTCCTAGCCAAACAAGTGTGGAGACTATCGACCTGCTCTACATCTTTCTGTTACAGGGTGCTGAAGGCTAAGTATTTTCCCAATACCAATATTTGGAGCTGTAAGTTGAGACCATCTGACTCGTATACATGGAAAAGTATTCTTAAGGCGAGGGACGTGATTCGGTCAGGATGTCAATGGAGGATTGGTGACGGGAAAAGGGTCCGCTTTTTTATGGATAACTGGCTTGATTCGGAGGTGTGCAAGGTGGGCCCTCTCCCTCAGTCGATCCCGGAGGGGGTTTTGGTAAGCCATTTCATTGATGTTGGTCCCAGTAGGTGGAATAAGGATCGGGTCCTTGCGGCTATGGGGGAGGGGGGGTGGAAGACTATCAGCATGGTCCCTCTCCCCTGTCACCCTGTTGAGGATTCCGTATTTTGGAAGTTTGAGCCAAGTGGTTTGTTCTCAGTAAAGTCGGCCCATAGATGGCTTAGAGGGGAGTCAGTGGACCCTCTTTTCTCCGCTTGTTGGCGCGCTATTTGGAGGACTGGGCTCCCGAGCAAGGTGATGATATTCGGGTGGCGTCTCTTCAGGAATGCCCTTCCTACCTTGTGTAATTTGTCTAATAGGGGCATTAACGTGGTCCCTCTTTGCGGGTTTTGCATGAATGAGGAGGAGGATGTTGATCACCTATTCTTGGAATGTGCTTCTATTGCTGGGTTTGCTCGGCGCGTAGTTTCATCTGGTCCTTTGGCGGGCTCGGTTCAGGGAACTGTTTCTTTCCTGGTGGCAAATGACAGAAGGGACGAGTTGGCTTTCTTCTTAGTGTATTGCTGGCGGCTATGGTTTCTGCGAAACAAACAAAGGGCTGAGGGGATCCAACCTGTGTTCGCCGATTTGTTGCAATGGTGTACGGATTATATCGATAACGTGAAGCAGGTCCATCTCCTTCACAAAGTGAGTACTTTCGATATCCCTTTGGTTCCTAGATGGACTAGACCACCAGATGGGGCACTCAAGATGAATGTGGATGCCAGATGCTTACCTGATAGGGGGGTCGTGAGGCTTGCTGCAGTCATTAGGGACTCGAGTGGTTGCTTTATTGCTGCTAGGGGCTGGCAACGGTTGAGTGTGGGGGTGTCTCTTCTTATGGAAGCAGAAGCATTCAGGCTTGGCATGATGTGGGCCATCGAACTTGGGCTCCGCTATGTCCAGATCGAGACTGACTTTCTTCTTCTGTGCACATTTCTGGCAAACGATAGTCATATTCTTTCTCCAGTTGGTCATATCATTGCCTTTATTAGATCAATCCTTGGTGCGAATTCTCACATCTCAGTTCACCATGTTCTAAGAAATGGGAACACGGTTGCCCGTGCTTTGGCAGATCTGGTTTCTATTTCTGATTCGGATCATATGGATTGGTGGGGAAATCCTCCCCATGTTATCATTGAGAAGCTATGTACTGACAATCTTTTAGCTATGAATTATGTGGATTTCTCTAGCCCGAACCTCTTCTTGAGGTGAGGGGGTCTAGAGTAATCTTTTATCAAAAAAAAAAAAAATCTCAAAAGTCGTGGCCACCAAAATTTCAACAGTAATGACAGCATCCAACAGCGTGCAAATCAACCTTCTCTAAATAAGTTGGTTGTAATCAATGACAACAAAGCCAAATCACTTCCCTATTTTGAGCGGCAAGAAACTCAGTTGAAAACGACCATCAATCGCAGTCCGGCAGTCAAATTAAAGTGATTTTTTTAATATGTAAATTATTTGTTATAAAATTTATATGTGGATAAATAATTATATAAAGTTTTATTACATTGTATAAAATACGCCAAGTTTCCTAACATTAATTCATTTCCGCATACACGGCATTTTTGCATCTCATCCAACGGCCAGAAATGAGCCTGCACGATACAAAGGGTGGGAGGCGTGGTCGATAACACCAGGTGTTAGCCACCGGTTTCCGTTTAAACTAATTTCAGTAATTTGGCCCGAGGACTGTCTGCAGGGGTGAAATATCGAAAATAAAAAACAAAATCTACAGACGTATGGATGATAAAGCGAAAAGAATAAAATGCAAAATTATAATAATAACAGTGAAAATTTAGCTATGACTGTTGACATATGAAATCAAAAGAACTCGTAAAAATTTCCATTTCCTTTCTCCAACCAAACAAAACCTGGAAATGAATTTTGTCCCTGTTATCTCACAAATAGTTTGTTTTTTTTTTTTTTTTAATTCTTTACTCGTTTTTTGTTTCTCTCCTTTTTTTTTTTTTACTATTGGAATCTCTCCTTTTTTTTTAAGAGCAAAGCAATTCCCATTTCCCGGAGGTGAGTTTGGTAGATCCCCAGTATTGCACCCAGAAATATACCGTGACTTTTAAACAAACCGCCAATGATTCTTTTGGTACCTTACTACCTTAATGCTTCTACCTAACAGGTTCCATTTTAAATATTTTAACAATTGATGAAAATCTATTCCATCTATTATGTTTAATATTATTTACTATATTTGAAAACTATTTCACGTGTCCATTATTGTTGTGCGTAACCCATATTTACAAATATGCAAAATCAACATCATAAAATAATTTAACATCAAATAACAATTTTAAAATTGTATTTTCAACATTTAAATGGTCTAAAATATTATTTTTATATGGATAAATATTTTTATGAAGTGTTATTATATTTTAATACATACGTGAATAAATCTAAAAATTTTCTTAATTTACACATGAATATATTTATTTTTAAGCAAATATAACCTACACACGTATTTGACTTGGATAAAATTTAGTTTTCTAGATAAAAATTGATATTAAATACAATTAATAAATTAAAATTTTCAATCAAGCTGCGAAAATTTAAAATTTCAAGGGATTATATGAAACTGCCTTTATGTCATTCGGCCCTTTTTTTATATAAGTTACGTAGTCGGAGAATGTATGTCCCACCTCATTAGGTTAAACGGACATAAAGTTGACTCTTTCTTTGCTTTAATATTTTGTATTTGGAGGGTTGAGTTTACCTAACTCGTTAATTTTTGGAGAGGTCAAAGCATTTTCGCGATTAGAATAGGCCAACTTGATCAGAAATATCTTCACGAGCTTGTGGACAATAATGATGTACTAATGATTGCTCTAATATTTCATATGAAAAAAATTTGGACAAATCAGGTAAAAGGTTTGAGCGTGAACACGTGGTTCTGCTTCTGCAAATGTTAAAAGTCGTTGATCCTAATCAAAACGCAGGATAAACTTCAAGTAAGACCGCTGATTTGGTTGATTATCACCTTTGGAGGGTGCTTGCCTGATATTTAGTTGTGTTAAGTCATCAAACGTTGATCTTGCTTCTGTTAGGAAATTAAAATCATAATCGGAAGCATACTTGAATCCATGATGCTGTTGATCTTTAATTCTGTGGTTCTTAGGTCTTCCAAGTTAATGCACCTAGGGTTTTATGAGAGTTTAGCTTATCTTCTCTACTGATGGGATGACAGAAAACAACCCTAACAAGATGCATAATCCAGGGACAACAACCTATTTTATAGGAAGCCTAGTTTCCTATTTCCAATTTAGCCCATCATAAAATTAGAAATTAGAAACTAGGCT
>JAXCLR010000105.1:27853155-27872595 GCA_035584095.1 Annona squamosa | reverse complement strand
TCTCTATCACTATCATATTTTTTAATTATTTTTTCACATTTTCATTTATAACTACCTTACTTTTCAATCATTTCTACGCAAGTATCCACACAACTAACCTATCTATTTTAACTTTATCCTCTTTACTACTTATTATTACCCCTATTATATCACATCATTTGACAACTTTTACTCCTCAAAACTTTTAATCAAAAGTTTTATTCATTACCAAATGCACCCTTAGCCTAATACATGCTTCCGAGACCCAAATAAGCTGCATCAACAATGTTCACGTCATCCTAATTGCTGATCAGCTTCAGCTTCTTGGCAGCATAAACCAATCAATGTTTCTAAGCCGTAGCTTTTTGCCTTTTGATCTGGATGCCTCTGCATCTTAATTCCTAAAGCTGTTCACTCGCATCCTTTTGAAAGCCAAGTGAAATAGATGATTATCAATAAGAAATAAAAAATTCAACTGCATTGTCATAAGATTGACACCTGGTGCTTTTTTTCCATTATAGAAAAGGAATTCAACTCTATATTCATGCTCAGGCAGAATGCTATGCCATCAGCGTTGATTGTTTTTATCATTAAAAAATTTAAATCTCTAGTTCGTTGACATTCTAGAAAATGTCTGAGAAGGTGAACTAACACCACACATCCAAAACAGCCTTGCCTATGATCACCAGCAGTATCACCTAACTCAACTGACTCGTCATCCAATACCCACTATAAAAAATCTCACCTTGTCTTCCACCTTAGCCGGTCATCAGTGTACCTGATTCAGGAAATCTTCTGACAGCTCTCGCTCATACGACCATGGCTTTCAGCAGGAGGAGCTTCTTATGCTTGCTGCTTTTAGCTGTTCCATTTATCGCTGGCCACCGCTGCTATGCGGCTCGCCAATTGTTGGACAGTCCAGCTGCAGTGGCTCCATCAGCAGCCCAGCCAAAACCTACATTGGCTCCTCTGCCAACAATCCCACCACTGCCTGCCGCTGAGTTGCCCACTCAACCATCTTTGTCCTTGCCTAAGCCCACATTTGGACCACTGCCCTCGATTCCAACCATTGCACAAGGCATATTCCCACCGTTACCTTCTATACCTACAATTCCCACCATTCCACAAATCCCCAACATCCCCACAATTCCACAAATCCCCAAAGTTCCCCCAATCCCAACTCTCCCTTTCTTCTGTCAGCCCCCGCCAAACACCCAGCCTTAATGGCATACTTTGCATTCGTGCAAGTGCCCTGAACTATGCGTGTGATTTGCACTACTGGACTGTGTTAGAATATTAGGCGTTATCAGTGTTTTGTAAAACCCGAGAGCGGTAGACTTGCACGGAGTAGCTATGGATGAACTACTATACTTTTCCTGTTCGTCAAGTATGCTTTCTTTTGTACTGGTGGTTGCTCGTTACTATGTTCTAGTGGCTTCTTGATAACAGTTGGCTTGCTTTTCTGCTCTTGATTAATGCATGTTGAGCTTCCTTTTGGTAGGATGCCTATGATTCAGCTGACAACAACGGAAAGCATTTGAAATCACAACCGGCTATCCATGTAGAGACAGTAAGCGTGACAAAGGCAGCACACTGTCTAAAATGCAAAACTGACGCATGGAATTGCCTAAACGATTAACCAACTTCACTGTCGTGGTTGTTGTCATGCTCAATATATTCTCATTTTCAGATTGAAGAATTCCTTCCAAAGCACCTAGTATATCAGCAATCGATTCCTGAAAAAGACAAAAATACGAGGACGAAAGCATACTCAAACCAAGAAACCTACCTCCCTCCCTCAGTGGCCCAAGAAAAGAAATATTTATCTTACAAATGTTGGCCAGGCAATGACAAAACTAGTGAAAAACTACACCTATTGGTGATAGGTTGCATATCGTATCCAAATCTTACACCAATTAATGACAAATAACGCGCATTCTATTGATGTACAGGTTGTACATCGTATTCAACTATTTCAATCCAAATATACTTATATTG
Organism: Annona squamosa; assembly: GCA_035584095.1. Taxonomy (NCBI): domain Eukaryota; kingdom Viridiplantae; phylum Streptophyta; class Magnoliopsida; order Magnoliales; family Annonaceae; genus Annona; species Annona squamosa. Next base: position 27,870,618 of record JAXCLR010000105.1, on the reverse strand, counting down.
GTAATTTCATATATTCGGTAATGATGTTTGGTGAATTAATGAGCATTTTTGGATTAAATGCAAATTAATAAATATATTTAAGATTTTAGAAACATCGTAGATTACAGTGAAAAAATAATAAGTATATTTGGAAAAAATTCACTGAACATATTTTGGGCATTTATGAAAATCTAACCAGCTATCTTTAATGGAATTAGTGTTTTTGAAATTGAACACAAATATAGCATATATTTTTGAAAATTCGAAAACATCTTAAATGTATTTGAAATTAAGGAAAATGTGGCGGATATATTTAAAGAAGCACTGTTTTATTTTGAATATAAAAGACATATATACGTATTTATGATAATAATGTCAATCACTTTACAAGCATTAGCATTTTTCTACTATTGAACAAGTAAATTTAAGTGTTATATTTCAAAATTAAGTCACAGTGTGAATATGGAAGGAGTAGGAGAAGAAAAAAAATAATATAATAGTAGTAAAGTGGAAAAACTAAAGTAACTGTGTAAGAAAATGATTGAAATATAAAAATAAAAAAGTTAATATGTCAATTTATTTTTTAAAAAAATGAAGAAGAAATAACTCTTCACCCACCCTTGTTACCAATGATGTCACAGTATATTGCTCAAAGAAAGCAACAAAAAAAATCGAACTCTAACGTTTAATAATTAAATCAGTATTGAACTTACCTTGTTGCGAACAATTTTTTTAATATCGAATCCAGTGAAGTGGAGTAATTATTTAACTTTTGTTAATTTTTAAATTCATTTATATACACACCATGCCATCTAAGATGTTAGAATCCATATAACACCCCAACAGCAGCGGGAGGACAATTTCTAGAACTCTCACCGGAAGTGAAGGGTTAAAACACTACCCTTGGGTACATAGCCCAACATGCATGCGATCTTGCCATTTGAGGAGTTTATTTATCAAAATTTGGTAAATCGAAAGAGTATCTATTTTATAAATGTAAAAATAAGAGTGTTTAATTTATAATAGGCAAAGAAAATTTTAATTTACGAAATTTTTTTTTTGCAAAATAGAATTATAAATTAATATGTAATTTATTAATTCGATTAAAGGTTCAGATTCCTACCCACCTATAATCAATGGTTGCCAGCGAATAAAACCTTGCGCCGGAGATACCAAAGCGTGAGGAAGTGAGAACAAAATAAAAATGGAGGGTGGCTAAAACCCGTTCTGACTGTTTGAGCGATTTCTGGTATTCCATCTTCTCGCTTCATTTGCCAGCTTCATATTATCAAAAGAAAGATGCTGCAGCAATCTCTTCCCAGGACTTCCTTCCCGTTATCTCAGCCTTCAAAACTCAATCCACTCAAATCCCACTTCGTTGTCACCTCGTCGTCCGATCCGAAGCTGTGGATTCGTCCGAAAAGCTCGACTCCAAGTCTTTCTCGTCGGATTCTACTCCTTCGAAGTTGTTCGAGTCCAGGGCCAGCCCGTATCCTGGGGGTATGGGGCCTTACACGGGGCGAGATCCGAACGTGAAGAAGCCGGGCTGGCTGCGGCAGAGAGCGCCGCAGGGAGAGAGGTTCCAGAAGGTGAACGAATCGCTGACGCAGCTAAAGCTGAATACCGTCTGCGAAGAAGCTCAGTGCCCCAATATCGGGGAGGTCAAATTCCAAGCACTGAATTCGATTTTTTCATTCATTCATTCATTCATTCATTTCATTCCGAACTTAACGTGAGCTTTTAGCAGCGCTAATCGAACGGTTAGGATACTTGATGTGCTTGATCTTTTTGTTTTTGGTCAATTGAGCATTGAACTCCGTTATCTTTTCTTACTTCTGGCCAGCATCGGACGCGACATTGAGTTTGTTCAGATTTGTAGTTTATTGACAGTGGAAATAATCAATACTTTTTTCTGTTCACAGAAGAAATCACCTTATCACTTACAGCTGAACATTAAATTGGATAATACCATTACTCCATAATTATGCGGGTAGAAAGGTAGCTTATTGATTACTCAAAGTTATCATGTTTTTTATTTGTGCATTGATTATTGGTTGGTTTGTTTTCGTTGTATCTAACATATTAGTCCATTTATCTGTAGGCTTTTCTGAGCTTGAAAAGTCTACCAACTCAAACTGAAGGTTTTTGTTTCTCCTTTTATGTTTCTTTTGGCAGTGTTGGAATGGAGGAGGAGCTGGTGGAAAAGAAGATGGCATTGCAACTGCGACTATCATGCTTCTGGGGGATACTTGTACCCGAGGTTGCAGATTTTGTGCTGTGAAAACCAGCAGAAATCCAGGACTGCCAAATCCAATGGAACCAGAGAACACTGCTAGAGCAATTGCAAGCTGGGGGTATGCTTCTGATGGATCCCCATAACATTCTTAGAAGACAAGCGATCATTTCGTTATCAGTTGCTTACCTGTGGGTAGTTTGAGAAATAAGAATTTGCCATTTAATTGCCCTCGGTTTTATTGCAGAAGCTTTGAATCATAATCAAAGGAATAATCCTAGCTACTATTAGATTGCTTTTGGTCCTGCGTAGATATGAAGCTTGCTTTTGTTGTATATCTGTAGATCCTGGCTTTTAACGCATGTTGCCATTTATTCATGATGGTTAGCCCAACATGGAGCAGTTCTGGTTGTAACTATGGGCCAAGAATCAGGCTGGTCCATTTGTTAGGACATCCCAGACTATATCGTTATCAGATCTCTGATGCATGGCTTGCTTAGCTCACATGGGAAGGTGGGAAATCCCATAAAGGATAGCTAGAAGTGAACAACTTAGACTACCATCCTGTGGTGGACATAAGTCCACTGAGCCACCATCTAACAATTATGTGCAAAAATAGCACATTAAAGCTTGGGTCAGCCACATGATGTACGTTTGTCACACTGTTCCTGCAGCATGGCTCACCTTGTACGTAGTCAAGGATTTACGTGTTCTGGGTATATTGTAGCACATTGTATCTCATAAGAAAAATTCATTTGTCTATTCTTTATGAGAAGACTGAAGTCAGTGGACAAAGTTACTACATCTTCAGATTTTATTCTCTCCAAAGGGTTTAATGGGCACTGGTTTGAAAGTCATCTTTCCATTTCTTGTTTCTGGTTGTGCATTGCAGTGTAGACTACATAGTACTGACAAGTGTTGATTGTGATGACCTACCAGATGGGGTTAGAGGCCTTTCTGCTCTCACTGTCAAAACCATGAAGGTCTATTATATGAATTTTTGTGTTTGGCTGTACATTTTCTGTGGATTCTTGTTGTACATCATGCAAAGAGTATTACACATATTTCTTCTGCATTTTCATACATATATTCCATGGTGCAGAATCTCAAACCTGAAATTCTAGTTGATTGCTTAACTTCTGACTTTCATGGTGATCTGAAGGCAGTCAGGACATTAGTCTGCTCTGGGCTTGATGTTTTTGCCCACAACATTGAGACTGTGAAAAGGCTTCAGTGAATTGTCAGAGATCCTCAGGCAGGGTAATAAAACTCAACCTGAAAGACCCTTTCCTGCAAGTTTGCATCATGTTGTGCCATAAATAAATTCAAGTGGAAATGATGATATGTTTCAATTGAATATATGTCAATTCCTATAGTCTAGCTGGGAGTCAACATGCTTCATTGCCAGGATTGATAGGCCTATTTAACTATTGCCATACTTTTGCTTTGACTGTGATCAGATGGTTAATATTATTAATGATTACTTTACCAATTTATAAAAGGTCAAGCTAGGTTTTTTTAGTTTTTTTTTTTCTCGCATCTCTCATCACTCTAATATTTTGGGTTAAATTGTTTCTTTTGGTTTGTTTCAAGCAGTTATGTTCAGAGTTTATCTGTTCTGAAACATGCCAAACTGTGCAAAGAGGGGATGATCACAAAATCTTCTATAATTCTGGGTCTTGGAGAGTCAGATGATGAGGTGAAGGAAACCATGGCTGACCTGAGGGTTATAAATGTGGATATTTTGACTCTGGGACAGTATTTGCAGGTGAGATAATTATGCTTCCCATTTACCCAGACTACATGATTTCTTTAGTTGAAACACTTCCAACCGTAGCTGAATTTGTTGACTTGTCATCTTTATTATATGAATTTCAAATAGTCACCGAAGTTGCCAACACATTCTTGTATTTTCTTTCAACTGGATTCAAGACTCAGACTGGTAATTGTGTTCTTGCAGCCGACTCCATTGCATCTGACGGTCAAGGAATATGTTACTCCAGAGAAGTTTGCTTTCTGGAAAGACTATGGAGAGTCAATTGGTTTCCGTTATGTTGCCAGTGGGCCTCTGGTGCGTATGATTCTTGAAGATGACTTTGGGACATTTCATTTATCTAGCACAGATAGCCATAGCTGATCGATTGGCATATGAGTTTTTTTATGCACATCACCTCTGTTAATGGCCATTTGTACTCACCCAAATTATGCATAGAATGACTGAGATTGCACAGAACCTCTGCTCAGCACGACCTCAAGTCTGCATAACATTTCCCTATAAAATTAAATTTGGCTATAGTATCCAAACACTGGCTCATCCTATTTACTAGTCAACTAAACAAAATTCAAAAGTTTGGGGACAACATGATTAGTAATTTTCTTTGATCCCAACTGACTCTTATGCCAAAATAAAACAGTGAAATCTTTCCAGTGCTAATTAAAATTTTCTCAACTGCCAATTTTAGGCTACTTGAGGGGTTTCGTTCCCAAAGAATCTCATTTGGGACCCTTCTTGTTTAGTTTGTTTGAGTAGTTTCTTGTGCTGCTATATATTTATATGGAGTTGTGATCATTTACGACCGGTCAGTTGAAGCCAACGTTTCTGACCAGCGTCTTCAGCCGTTGGATCGTGCGGAGCGATTTTCGACTGTTGGATGATCCCTCGGGAAGACAGCGCCGCACCAGGCGAATTAATGACTGGGAAAATACATCCCAGCTCCTGTCAGAACTGCAAAGATACAACCGCGCCCCTCCCTCACCCCGCTCGTCTCTCGTCTCTCTCTGTGTCTCTCTCTCTCTCTCCCACGAAGGTTGTCCTTCTAGGAGAAGGTTGTGCCAGACCTGTCAAGACTGGGATCCTAGGGCCATGTTAAACAACCTTTCTTTCCTAGAGCAGAAGATTTACCAGCTTCAGGAGATCGTCCATTCAGCAGCTTCTCACTGCCAATCTGATTTCTATAATTAGTTAGTTGATCTCAACAGCAGGCACCCTTCTTCCATCAGCAAAGAACTTGCCCTTTGGAGCAAGCACTTTTGGGCCATTGGGCAGTGTCTTTGGATCTGCTACAAACTTAGGCATGGGTGCTGGTTTGCAGCCAAATGAAAGCAGGGCAGCGGGAGAAGATGACAATATGGGTTATGATGATCATATCAAAGGGGTTATTGCCGAGAAGCAGCAATATGTCGATCAACCCGAACCACCCACTTTCAGTGTTGAAGGTTCTGAACCCGTTGGCATCGAAGACCATGATGCAAAGGACCTTGAAGATGCTGCTGAATGGGAGAATCTGTCCCCTGGTTCATATGAAGTGTTGCAGCTCGAAAAGGATGAAATTCTGGCTCCACATACCCACTTCTGCTCAATCTGTGGGAATGGGTTTAAGCTTGATGCAAATCTGAGGATGCACATGCGTGGTCATGGGGATGAGTATAAGACACCAGCTGCCCTTGCAAAGCCTACTAAGGATTCAAATCCAGAGCCCCCACTTATAAACGGTATTCCTGCCTCTTTGTGGGTTGCAAACGGAATAAGGACCGCAAGAAATTTCAGCCACTGAAGACGCTTCTTTGTGTGAAAAACCATTACAAGAGGAGCCACCGTGACAAGAGTTATACATGTAGCAGATGCAACAGCAAGAAGTTCTCCGTCATTGCAGATTTGAAAACTCATGAGAAACACTGTGGGCGTGACAAATGGCTATGTTCCTGTGGCACAACCTTCTCCTGGAAGGACAAGCTTCGCGAGGGAGGGAGGGAGGGAGGGTGGGAGACGAGAGGGGTGAGGGAGGGTCACGGTCAGATCTTTCCCATTCTGACAGGGGCTGGGATGTATTTTCCCAGTCATTAATTCGCCTGCTTCGGCGCCGTCTTCCCAAGTGATCATCCAACGGTCGAAAATTGCTCCGCACGATCCAACGGCTGAACGCGCTGGTCAGAAACGTTGGCTTCGACCGACCAGTCGTAAGTGATCACAACTCATTTATATGTGCATGCTGCAAGTGTGTCTGTCAATTTCTGGTGGCATACTTTATTAGCTGTTGGTTCGTTAATGAGATCAGTTGTTATTATTTGTTTGTATTTAGTATTCTATGTTAGCCTTAGCTGCTTTTGGTTGTTTGCTTTTGATCTTGCTTGTTTCCAAAATGGATCTGCTTCCACAGGTTCGATCTTCTTATAGGGCAGGAGAGCTGTTTGTTCAGAGCATGGTGAGAAAAGAGAGGGAAAGGCTTGCTGTTGGAAGATTCAAGTGATGTTGTTGCGTGAATACAAGCGATTCCACATGGAAGAAGTACGTGTTGAGGAGGGTTTCATTGGAGGTGAAACATCTTAGGAATAACAAGTGCTGTTCTACAGAGGTATCTTGTAATTTGTTAACGACTGTAATAAAAACATGATAATATTCAGGTCTACTGGAGATTTTTTCAATTGGGTATGCGTAAGTTACACCATCGATTTTATTTATTGGTTTGTTTTCCATCATGTATAGAATTAGAGAGCTCCATGTGTCATTATTGATTCCGAGCCCGGCAACACAGAAATTTATTTACAAATGTATCATAATCGAAGTTATCATCTTCAGTACGGACAGTTTGAATCGACTTAATCTTAAGGCTGGTGCTTTATTTTGTAAGTCATTTAGGAAATTCTTTACCCAAGTACCAGTCACTGCGATTTTGATTTCCTATAAGTTTGAATTGGATTTAGATTTTTGAAATCTAGTTATAAGTAAGGTCAAATTAAAAGTTTTAATCGTTCTACGAAATGGAACTAGGGTTGAATTAATCTCAACCGAGGCATCCAGAAGAACCTCTATATCTAATAGGCCGTTTCAAGGTCACTTGGGTTATTAACTGCCAACAAGAGCAGGCTAATTTAAGCTGTTGATAGTAAGAAACTGTTACACAAGGGATTCAGTTTCTTTATTGGATGTGATGTGGCCCACCACTTGAAGATCGAGAAACCTGATTTTGTCCATGAACCATCCACGATCTACCAGGGACATCAATGCCAGCCAACCCCTGATTTTGTCCATAAACGATCTACGACCGGTCCGCTACTTACTGGTGAGATTTTCCTGATTCATACTGACCTTGCCAAATGTAGCAGCGCTGAGCACACCTCAGCTATTTGATCCGAGCAATTTTATTCGACTTTGATTTTAGATATTTGACCCATACTAGATAGTCGTAGACAGTGGTAAGATACAGAGAGAGACCGTGTTTGAGGAGGCTAATAAAATCCAGTGCGACACAAGTTATTTTAATCTATAGAACGGGTCAAGTTGGTCCTGAGTTGAGAGTTGTCCAAACCTGTCAATCCTATAACTCAACCCATTAAGTGTCTTGTTTATTTCAATGTGGTAATACCTGCTCGTTTGGTAACAGGTGTGGATGGAAACATACTTTTCCATCTCTTTTCACATATTTTTCAAAACTAGTTATTTTATTTTATACGTCCATCCTTACCCACCTTACCAAAAGCAGTTCAAACGTTTAGGCTTATTTAGAGTAGACGTAAATGGAATGCTATTATATGCACCTAGGTATATTTCGTCTAATTATATTTTTTTAAAATTTTTTCATAAAATTATTAATATAAGTGTATTTAAATTACTAAAAATATTACTATTTTTGAAAATTTTTAAAAAAAATTTAAGAATCTTCAAAAGTGATAAAAATTGCTATATTTAATATATTTAGATTAACAGTTGTATAGGTAAAATTTCAAAAAAAATAAGAAAACGAATATTTACACCGGATCCCGAAACTAAGTGCAATCAAGTGCACCCGACAACATCCCTGTCCATTTTTGTTTTATTTGCCACTGTTTCGAGCGTGTGGAAACAAAAATTTTGCTCTAGTATCTCATGCAATGTTTTGAATTTAATTGCTTCATATTTGCATGTAACTCAATTACAGAACCCGTGTGCATTCCTGTGGCTCAGCCCCCAATATTATAACTTATAAATGGATTACGGTTGGGAAATGAGTCTCGTTTCTGCCTAATTCATGCCTTCTTCCCATGCCCCTAGCCCCACAACGAAACGCTATCAAGATTAATTATGATGTACGCGTTTCCACGTGGGAAATAGAATAAAATGCAATAAAAAAATAACAGTAATCTGACAAAACGTTGTATACATGACAGGAGGGTTATAGTCGGTCAGAGAAGGCATTTTTGCATATCTGATCCCCTTGTCTGAACCTGCAAATAGGCGGTAGAGACACTCGAAACCCATCGGGTGTATGAAAGCATCGTTCCTTAGTTCTTCTTTGTTACCCAACGGGCAACTCTATAAAACTGCTTCATCACTCTATTTCTTCCATACAAGTTCGCCGTCTCCATTTGTGTAGCTCATATCCCCGTAAGTTATTCTTCCCTCCTTCCTGCACTTGTCTTTGCTTGTCGATAACTCTGTAATGGCTGCTTTTGCTTTGCTCCAATGTCATCTTCACTCGCTTTGCACAAATTTTATCTTGAAACCAATCTCCTTCTCATCTCTCTCTCTCTCTCTCTCTCTTGCCTGCGAGATAGTACTCATTTTACACTACCTTTTTGAGAATTCGTTAATTCCCCATCATGATGAGCATGAAAGCACGACTGATAATTACAGGAATCGATTTTTTTCAGCTTGTCAGAGTTCAGAGAAATCGATGACTTCCCCGAAAAAGGTTTCAATAATCTGCAGATATGGAGGGAATTTCGATGGAGAATCTGGAAAGATTTCCTACAAGGGTGGCACCAATCGTAAGATCCAGCTGGCGGCTCAAGAAATCAACTATCGTAATCTTCTATCTAAATTGTTGGAGGTTTGTAAGTGGTCTCAGATTGGCCGTATCAAGTACAAAGATCCAAACTTAGGCTTGGACTGTCTTGTTTCTATTGAGAATGATGAAGATCTGTGCTATATGATGCAAGCATTTGAGAAGGAAAATGGCTGGATCCATCTCTTTATTTTTGAACATCAAGAAACACTTTCAATCCGAAATACAATCCCCAGGTACTTTGTTGGAAACATCAAGTGAACTCAGCAATTTGATTCTGCAGCTCAGAGGCTTAATTTGGCTCTTTCGCTTTATTTCTAATTTCGTCCGTTGGGAACCTTATTTTGAGCAGTGATAAAGAAATTATGAAAGGGACTGACGAGAAACATCGGGGACTACTCCAGCCTAATTCCAATGTGGATGTCAAAGTCGAGCCTGCAGGTATACCTACTGTTGACTGGCAATCAAGAATGGATCATGAGTTTGGGATTCATAATCATAATTTGCCTAGCAATGACATTACTGAATATGATTTTGCAACAGATACATTTCTGCCGCCGAAAATGGAACCAGAAGAGGGCCGAGAAATGCCGCTCCAACCTCATGTCAAGACTGCAGGTATGCTAACAGCCGACTTGCAATTAGGAATGGATCATGACTTTGGGATGGATAACCATTATTTGCCTAGCAACGCTGGAATCGAAGATCGTTGTGTTGGGATAAAATATGAGAAAATTAAGGAAAATGGTATGAAAACGAAAATAGAACCAAGTTTTATTTTAGGTGTGTAACAACATCACTTTCCTTAAAACAATTAAGTTTCACTTTAGACATGTCACAATGCCACTTTCCTTAAAACAATTTCACCATTCTATTTGTTTCTTAGAGTAATTTTCCAATTGCTTCCTAAGGCACAAAAAGTAAGAGCTAAACTAGAATAGGAAGTAGCACATCTCTTAGGCACAAGAATACTTAAATTTTGGTTGAATGAAGACAATTTCAAAAACATATGACAATTTTACAGATTAATAACTAGGACAACAATTGATTGAATTAAGACAAAAGTAACAAAATGTCTCGAATAAGACACCAAAAAATGTGAGGAGAGGAGCGTGTTTCCAATCTCTCGCCCCTCTAAAAATCTCATTGCATATGTTGCATCTGTTGAAATTAAATGCCTAATCGAATTGTCATTGCACCCGCATCCTTTCATGTTAATTCATAAATAAAAATGTTAAAGATACAGACAGTGAGAATTGAACTCATAACAGTGTAGGTTGTTACCAATTGAGCTGTATCTTTTATATTATTCGTTTATGAAACAATATAATATTTATTACAGATCTTGAAAATCCCAACAGGTGATACGTTGCCAATGGAACTAGAAGAGGGCAACGAGTTTCCAGATGAAAATATTTTGCACAAGTTCTTGAGGCAGTATGCCATACATAAAAATTTCGAATACAAAAGAACAAGGTCGGGACATGGCCGTTTTGATGCACAATGTGTTAAAAAGGATTGCCCGTGGAAGATTCAAGCTCTTAGGCTCTCTAACCAGTCCATCAAAATAAAATCTTTAAAAGGAAAGCATACATGTGACCTGGGCAAGAAAAGAACGTCCCATCGTCAGGCTACAATGAGATGGATTGCTGATATTGTTGAAGATGGGAATTACTTCGAACGTGATCCCAAATTTATTACTGAGATGATTGGGGAAAAATATGGTTTTAACGTGGACTATCATAAAGCTTGGAGAGGCATAAGGTTGGCTTGCAAAGAAAGGAATTCGATTGGCAACAGTGGTCAAGGTTACGGTAGTGACTCGAATGTTGACAAGCTTTGTGAAGACATAAGGAGAACAAATCCCGGAAGTAGAGTAAAGCTGCAGAGCAAATCGACCGACCATGATTGTTTGAAACTCTTCATTTCATATGAGGCTGCGGTCTTTTCGATCTTTCGGATGGCATGCCGGCCAGTGGTTCGACTTTCTTGTGTACAGGTAGAATGCGATAGGCCATTTGTTTGGCTCATGGCCACGGGGCTCGATACGAACGGCGAATGCCTTGTTCTCGCATGTGGGTTTATCGAGTTAGATGAGGAGGAGGAGGAGGAAGATGATTATAAATGGTTCTGCGAGGAGCTGTTCCATATCTTTGGCCAAATAATGAATTTGGTAATTGTGGTAGATTATACCCACGACGGAGGGGTTCTGGAAGTGGTTCGATCTATCTTTGGATGCTCGCATTGCAGATATGATCCGTTTTCGTTTACAAGGGAAATGGGACGCAAGTTCCCTACTCTGGAGACTAAACTTTTATCCGATGCAATGGGTGCATTTAAACGGTCTACTTTTGGCAAACAAATGAGTAAGATAAAGGGGCAGTGTCGAGAAGCATGGAACTTTTTGAGAAATGTCAACCGTGAGTACTGGGCCACATCTCACTTTAAAGGGGATTTAGGTGTTGGTATATCTTTCAATCCGTTATGGCTACCAGATGAGTGCGGTGTTAAAAGAGACAGGTCGATTGTTGAGTTGGTGGAGTATTTGCATAATTTAATGATGAAGACATTTACGGAACGGGCTAAGAGAAGTTCAAGCTGGACGAGCATCTTATTACCACGATTTGAAGATGCAGATTCCCTTGATCCATTTCCAAATCTAAAGATTTCAGAGTCTACTACTCCGACGAGGTTTATAGTTTCTTCTTCTGAAGACGATCATTCGGTGCAAGTGGATATTGATATGCGGAAATGCTCTTGTGATGAATGGCAAATATATGGACACCCATGTGGTCATGCCAGACAAGTTATACAGGATTCGGGACAGAACATATACGAGTATTGGGATGATTGCTACAAAACCCATGTGTACAGGGAAGCGTATTCAAAGGCGGTTATTCATCCTCTCAACGCCTCAAGATGAAGAGACTGGTGAATAAACTGTTGCGGTGGTTAAGGTGAGTGCGTAAGATATAAGTGAGTGGATTGGAGGTCGAGTTGAAGCATTTTGTCTTGGTTGTGGTGAGTTTGTAGGATGTGCCTGGTGATTTAATTTTGATGATATGATTTTAATTTTTTTTTAATTTTTTTTTCTAAAGTAGTAAACTGGTCGGAATACCGCGTTCCCTGATTCTGGTTGAGAGGCTATTATTATTCACCCGCTGTCGAGAGTAGTGTGCAAGTTGCATAATGTGACATGTCCAGTCACATTGATATTCAGCCAGTTGAGTTGTGATAGCTAGGCTTTTTAATATGATTTTTCCATCTTAGTATCTAATAATTTATTTTATTGTGATCATCTTAATAGAAGTTGGTGAAGTTGTTTTGAGAGGCAAATCTTCCTTCCATGCGTGCCACTACTGATATGCTGTTTACTTGGATGTTTCTGTAATTTCAGTTCTTTCACTTGAATGTCGATTAGTTAGTTAGAACTATGACTAGGTTCCCTTTACTCGGATTACTTCAATATACTTCAATTCCATACTTGTTTATTTATAGACCTCACTCTGTTTTACATATAAAAAAGGACCATCACAGCCGAGTTGCCCATTTATCTTTAAACTGAAAAGCTTTGCTTGGCTCGATTTTGTCAGTCCCTTTTATGCATTTTGAAGTTGGGAATAAACAAATTAAATGGGAGTACAAATGAAAATTTGTTCCACAACTGGACCAACTGTAATCGAAGAAATCTTGGGGCCTTGCAATGCCAAATAAATCCCTCTTTCCTCTGCTTAATTCCATCTACTGGAATATTGCTGTGCCCGGCTGCCTCACACCTTAACATGATATCGAGATGTAGTAGAAAGCAAAAAATTTCCCTTTTTTTATTTTTTTTATTTTAAATCTCGTCAAGAGGAAGGATGCAGAAACATATATAACTTTTTTGGGCAAGAAAGTCAGAAATTGTGATCTCCACTCCCTCGACAAATTAGTTATTCCCTTGACAAATGGTATGCCAATATTCCTCACTCAGTTTGAAACAACCTACAGAAGGTCTCTGCAATGTGGAAAGACTGGCCAAGTTGCTCGACCTCATATGATGCCAGCTGAAAGAAATGTCATTTTCTGGCCCAATCCACAAAGATACATGGAAACCACATATTGGTGCCTTGAAGTAAGCTATCTATCGATGCCTGTCCAAAATCCAACTGACAATCCTAACAGGCAGCATAAAATCAAAATTTACAACCAATTTTCGAAGTTAGCATTGACCAAACAGGACAGTTCTGATCAACTTCTGTCCAGCAAATCAATGAATGATTAGGAACACAAATGCAGCTTAAGTGCTTAACCACCGAACCAATGAAGAGGGCAAAGAATATATATTATACTAAAAGTTATGGCGGGGCAGTATTTATTTAAATACATAGGTCACGCTTCTTTGTAACCGGCAACATAGAAGTGATTTTGTATAACCTTCTCTATTTTTAAATGTTGATGATTGATATAAAATTCAATCCATTTATTATATTTAATATTATTTGTTTAGCTAGAAGATCAAGTGTCATCCAAATCCAATGTATATATGTCATATTTACTCAAAATAGGTACATTGATGTGTAAATTAAGAAAAATATTTAGGTCCATTTTCATATGTATTAAAATATAATAACATTATAGAGGATCATTTATCCGCTTAGTAATGATATTTTCGATGGTCCTGATGTTGAAAAAACTACTTAAATATTTAATATTAAATTATTTTTTACATTGATTTTACACATTTATGTATTATAGTAATATTAAACAAATAAAAAGGTTTCCATGATAATAGTAATAACGTTAAATACAACAGATAGAGTAGATTTTCTATCAACCATCAAGAAATTAAAAATGGAAGGGGTTACATTAAGAAGGGTTTCATAGTAGTGACCCTGATACACACACATAAAAGATATGATCCTGTGCTGAAGGATTGCACTATAATTACAATGCAGTTCAATGTAAAATGAGCCCCACATATGTTAAAATATAATAATACGTTACACACTCATTTATCCATGTAAAAAGATATTTTTGACGGTTTAAATATCAAAAATACTGCTTTAAATTTAATATTTACATTAAATTATTTTATTACGTCGATTTTGTACCATTTTAAGATGGACCTTATACATATTTGAATAAGATAAAAATTGGCATATTAATAAAGTGAATATTTCTAAGTACAATGGATTGGAAGGTACAGTTACATGCACTGGATCAAAATCCTATATATATATATATATGTATATGTTATTATGGACAATTATGATGCAGTCCTTTGCGAAATGTGCCCTACATATATTAGAATATAACAATATTTTATACAATCATTTATCTACATAAAAATTATACTTTAGACAATTTAAAAATTAAAAATATCACTTTAAATTTAATATTTATGTTAAATTATTTTATTATACCATTTTAATATGAGGCTCATACACAAGTTGGATTTAGATGAAAATTAATATAAAGATTGTATGGTGCAGTTGCATACACTAGATCAATTTTCATATATATATATATATTTAAAAGTTATCATGTACATTTACATGTACTATAAGTTATAGCGCATTTGGCTCAAATGGGTCTTACATATATTTAAATAAAATAACACTTTATATAATCATTTATCCATGTATACTTTATATCTTAAATATTTTACATGTTAAAAAAATAACTTTACAATTGATATTTACATCAGACTATTTTATTTTAAACTTTGTATAATTTTTAGATAAGGCTCTTACACATATCTAATTTAGATAGAAATTAGTATGTTAATAAAAAAAATAATTCTAAATATAATGGATGATATATATGTACATTTTATGACCACATGAGGCTCAATTTTAAATCAAATGCATTGTAAATTACGAAACATGTAAATGCACGGGACAACTTGTCTCTTTACATATCTATTCAATGTGAAAACGATAAAAAAATGCTTAGATTATGATGCATTAGAATCCAATAAAATTTTGTAGCATTATTTATCTACATGAGAAAGATATTTTAGACTACTTAGATCGATATATAAATTTATTTGATTATATTAATTTTGCATATGTTACTTAAATGATTCCAAATGTGAAGGATCCAATCTATAGGTTACGTTAAAATTCGTGACTCAAATGTTTTCTCACTTATCAACATTCATTATGCTTTAATATTTTCAAAGCTACGTATTTCCCTGCAGGTGATCTGTGGAATTCTCCTTCAAGGCACGATTCTTCTTATCTGTAGAGAAGTATTCACAAAGCAGTTCAAATTTTGAGACTAGTTGCAACCGGAGTGTGGGTAATAGACGGAAGATTAAGTTTTTTTAAAGATTGTTAGACTCATGAAGAGTTATTCAGAGTTGGCCCTCTCCCTAGA
Organism: Annona squamosa; assembly: GCA_035584095.1. Classification (NCBI taxonomy): domain Eukaryota; kingdom Viridiplantae; phylum Streptophyta; class Magnoliopsida; order Magnoliales; family Annonaceae; genus Annona; species Annona squamosa. Next base: position 27,855,282 of record JAXCLR010000105.1, on the reverse strand, counting down.
GATATTGGTGCAGGTGTTGTAGTGGAGTTTTTCATTGATCATTATAAAAAGGGCTGGAAAGAGGCAAAAATAATATGTGCAATGGATGAATGGGGCTGGAACTAAATCAAGAACATTCTACTACTAAGTGCGGAGAAAAATGACATAGTATTTTGGAAGTTTGAAGCTAATGGTAAATATTTAGTCAGATCAGCATATAAGCAAATTCATAGGGAAAAGATGAATTTGTTGAATGGTCAGATAGGCAATGATGAGTTAAGAGAAGTTATCAAAGTTATATGAAAATGTAAATTACCAAAAAAAAAATACAAATTTCAGTTAGTTATTGATCACGAATCCTCCGACATTGAGAACTAATTTGGAAGAAAAGGGAATCAAAGGCAGGAATCATTTCATTGTCTACAATAAGGAGGAAGAAAGAGAAGATATTTTGCATGTGTTTTTGGAAATGCAGGAAAGTTATGTTGGAATTTTTTGGACATACATATATTATTTATATATATGAGCTATCATAAATTAAAGGTCCAAATTATAAAAGTGATCTTATAAGGATTTATGGGCCTAAATCATTTAATAAAGTATGGATCTTCTATGCGTAGAAACCATATAGCCTAGTTTCTAATTTCTAATTTTATGATGGGCTAAATTGGAAATATGAAACTAGGTTTCCTATAAAATAGGTTGTGGTCCCAGGGTTATATATCTAGTCAGGGTTCTTTTTTGCCATCCCATCAGTAGAGAAGAAGAGCTACACTCTCCTAAAACCCTGGGTGCATTAACTTGGTAGACCTAAAGCCAAAGATTATTAACATCCATGGATTCAGGTACGTTTTCGTTTATGGTTTTTAATTTCTTAATAATTTTGAGCATGAGACAAATCCTGCATTGATTATGGATTTAATCAATGGTTGTTTTCCTTATAAGTGGTATCAGAGCTTAATCTTCATGTTAGATTATTAAGAAAGGTTTATGAAAATTTTTTAGATTATGGATACATGTATGCTGTTGATTGCATGTAACGGATTCATTAATCGTGGATTTAGAATAGAAAATCAAAAAACATAATTGTGGCTGCCATTGTTCATCAGGGATTTAAATAAATAAAAAAAAGAAAACCCAACCAGTTGCCTGGAATTTTTGTTGCCGCCGGATATGGGTTTCTTTTGCTGCCGGTAATGTCGTCGTCGGATTTAGGTCTTGTTACCGAAGAAGAAGGGGCTGCCGGATCTGGTCGGATGAGGACGCCCGGCTGCTGCGGCCATGGCGGCACTGGACGGCGAGAAGAAGAGGTCACGTGTGGCTGGAGACGACGATCCGGACGGGCGGGCTGCCGAACGCCTGGTCGCGAGCTGTTGTCGGCCGAAGAGGATAGGGGCGAACGACAGCAGCTTCCGGCGGGGGCAATCCGGCGATAGCAACGGTGGCGGCAAGCGACGATCCGGAAGGCTGGAGGCTGAACGGCGTTGCTGCGACTGCCGGGAAGACCATTCCGGCAGAGGTTCCGCGGCGTCCGGGCAGACTGTGGCCGATGGCAGGATGTGGCGGCGGCGGCGACTTGGGTCGGCGGCGGCAACATGGGCAGTGGGGTGGGTAGCTAGGGTTAGGGTTTTATTTTAGGGAAGAGATGAATTTTTTGCTGAAAACCCCCTTAGATAGAAATAATTTTTAAATTTACAAACTGACCCCTTACCGAAAATTTACAAAATCGGCCCTAACACCATTTGGTTTGGGCCATAATTCTGAGCCTAGCCTAGCAGGCCCATAAGTGAATCCTTTTCTACCTGGGCGGGCTTATGAAACAGGCCCATGTGGAAGCAGCCCAGTAAGCTAGGCCCACTCAAGTTTAGCCCACTTATGTCTGGACAGGCTTGTTTTCAAGCCCAAGCAAAATTAGCCCAGAACTAAAAGCCCAGCCCATTCAGTTAAGCCCGTTTTAAGCCCACCCATAGTACGGCCCACCAAAAAAGGACACGTGGCAGCCCAATAACCGTCCAAATTAAATTTCACATATCTTATGATCCCTTTATCCAATTTGGACGATCCAATAGTAGTTTTCTATGTTTTTGGACATTCTGGATTGAATGGAAGGGTCAGATTAACCTAAATAGGTCTAGAAATATTATTTTT
>JAXCLR010000105.1:27839686-27853055 GCA_035584095.1 Annona squamosa | reverse complement strand
CTCACCAAATAAGGTGGACCAGTTGGAAATAGGCATGTTAGATCACATTACATGTAATTTTCATGCTACGCATCCATGCTTGATCTATGTCGTTTAGTTATGTTTGATATATGTGATCTTGGATGAATCTAGTTACGATAAATGTAACAAAGACCACCTTGGTTCTATGTTGGCATAATTAATGAACGAGATTGTTCGGAAATGATTTTGGTATGATAGCATAAGGTTTGAGCTCATAAGGTCATATATATAATTATAAAATACATATAGTCCAAGTGGGAGATTGTTGGAATTTTTTGGACATACATATATTATTTATATATATGTGCTATCATAAATTAAAGGTCCAAATTATAAAAGTGATCTTATAAGGATTTATGGGCCTAAATCATTTAATAAAGTATGGATCTCCTATGCGTGGAAACCATATAGCCTAGTTTCTAATTTCTAATTTTATGATGGGCTAAATTGGAAATATGAAACTAGGCTTCCTAGAAAATAGGTTGTGGTCCTCGGGTTATGTATCTAGTCAGGGTTCTTTTCTACCATCCTATCAGTAGAGAAGAAGAGCTATACTCTCCTAAAACCTTAGATGCATTAACTTGGTAGACCTAAAGCCAAAAATTATTAGCATCTATGGATTTAGGTACGCTTCCGTTTATGGTTTTTAATTTCTTAATAATTTTTATCATGAGACAAATCCTGCATTGATTATGGATTTAATCAATGGTTGTTTTCCTTACAAGTCAGTGTCATTTTCAACAACCAGTTGTTTGGAGCAGTGATGGATAAGCCAATCAATGATATTCAAGAGCAGAAAACAGAGATAAGTATCCATTCATGCTATATTTAACTACATGTTGGAGAATTTGGAAGAAACTGTGGATTGCTGATGACTTGCCTATTAACTTCGATAATCTATAGGTGTGGTGCATGAATTTTTTACACTTTTATTATTCATCTATTTCCAGCCATCAAGCTTCATTATCTCTGGCGGATTCTCCATCCAAGTGGATTCCACCAAAAGTGGGATTCACGAAACTCAGCGTTGATGCTAGAATTTCTAGCAACCTTCATTCTTCGTGGCCGCTCAGGATCGTTTTTGGCAGCCGAGTGCTAGAAAATAAAAAGATATTCATCACTAGAAAGGATGGAGGCCAAGGCAATTTTATTAGGTCTGCAGTGATTACTAGAAATGAGAGTGAAGGAGGTAGAGTATGAAAGTGATTCTCTAAAGCTAATTAATTGGCTAATAGGAAACGAAATTGTCAGATCTAATGTTGGGGTGCTGGTTGATGAAATCAAAAGCTTGAATACCCAGTTTGAGCAACTGCAATTTTTCCATGTGTTCAGGATTGGACTGCAAATCTTTGTGTATAAAACCAAGCTAAATGGGTCCATAAGCAAGAGATTTGTAATATGTTTTGGAAGGGTGAGCCCCCCAATGCGTTAAGGATTCTCTTTGTAAAGATTGTTTTGTTTATTGGCAAGAGAGGAGCTCCCCCTACTTGAGTTGCTGAATTTTTATGGGGTGCATGAGGTTGGGAGATCTGCTCTTTTCTTCTTTTGTACTTTTATACATCAATAAATAAATAAATAAATAAAAATTCATTACGCAAACGCGTAGCCAAAAAATTGCAGATGTGTCCGTAAGACACAAGATTTGCATAAACGAAGCAGTGAATGATCAGGAGGCCACACTGGGTATGCTAATAAATTTCGTGCACATAGACTAGGCGTAACAGCGTTCAAACGTAAAACAAAAGCTTAAACGAACCTTAATAACTTCCTTTTTTATACCCTTATTGCCCTTATTCAATGTAGGCTTATTCGGAATATGATCCTATGCTCTCAGGAGTATTGAGCCTCCATGCTCTCGGGTGTATATATCTATTTATTTTTATTTTTTTAATTTTTTTAAGAAATTGTTAATCTAAGTATATTAAATATGTTTATCAATTTTTACCAATTGTGGAGATTTTTAGATACTTTTTTAGATATTTAAAAATTAGTAACATTTTAGTAATTTAAAATTTCTAAAAATGGTAAAAATTGATATGTTTGTTCAATACATTTAGATTATCATTTGTGTAAAAATATTTTTTAAAAATAAAAATAAATAAATACATGCACCAGAGAGCACCAAGGCTCAATGCTCCCAGAAGCATAGCATCATATTCCAGCTTTATACAATATCTTCCCCATTTGATGCGATCCATACTTTCAGTTTTGGTTTGAGAATTATCTACATATTTGCAAGCTTAATTTTTTAAGTTACTAATGGAATATCAAATCAAAGAAACCAAATAAATTAACTTCCACTATTACTAATTGTAACAATGGCATCAATGACTATAATTATAATATATCATGCATGTATGGTGAGGATTATAGTTTGGACAATCGGGTGTGGCTATTTATATAGAAGCTAACCTCGTCTATTATTAATATTTTGATGATTAGTATAAAATTTTATTTATTATATTTAGCATAAGTTAGTTAACAATTTTTTTTATTAAAATCAAAGCCATGAATGAGTATATTTACTTAAAAAATATATATTCATGAATGCATTATGACAAAGGCACTTTTTAAAATTATTAATGTATATAGCATTTATCTTTCAAATAGTTTAGATATTGAAAATATAACTTTAAAATTAATATTTAATTATTTTATTATGTTGAATTTACATATTTATAGATAGAGCTTATAAGGTGCCACCAAACTATATCACGATTTTGTTGGCTTGAAATCTATATTTTCCCCTTGAAATATGTTGGGTGCTGAGATCACATAAAAAATATGGGTGTCGTGATTTTTCTAAATACTTTTACATTTAAATTTAAAATTTTCATTATTAAGTAGATAATATTTAAAAAAAATTGTAATAGCTCAAGTTCAACCACACATAAGGTGAAGTCCATTTTCAAAAAGTGTCTTTCCCTATACGAATATTTTTTTTTTTTTTTCAAAAAGAAATTGTGCGACTTGCTTTTTGGTTTTAATAGGTTGGCTCCAGTTAGATATTTGGACGACCAAAAAGGATGGAGCGAAGAATCGAGAGCAGAAGAAGCGCGCATCATCGAAGCCCCTCCGCATAAGGATACACAGCAACAAAACTTACGTGGATGAGATGAGAAACGCAATTAAAGGCCGGTCCCGATTCAATGCACCTGTATTCAAATTTTAGTGCAATGAGATGCAAAAATCATTATTTTTAATTTTTTCTTGAGCTTTATTTATAAAACTGTTAATCTATAAGTATTCAACTTACATATTACGTTTTAGCATTTTTAGAGATGTATATGCATGTGTGCGCATATACACATCTCTAAAAATGGTAAATTTTGATTTATAAATTAAATGCACATAAATTAAAAATCTTATACAAATGGGCTTCGCATAATCCTGTATAACCCAATTTAATTTTTAAGATATTGATGGTTAATTTAACATCCAATCCATTTGTTGTATTTAACACTACATGTTTACCTAGATGGCCAAGTTTCATCCAAATAACTATGTGCACGGGCGACATTTACTCAAAACTTACTTAAAATACTTAAAATTATGAATTATTATTATATTCATTCATGCACGTATTAAAATGTAATAATACTTTATAGAGTCATTTCTCCACATAGTATTGATATATTAGATTGTTTAGATATTGAAAAAAATTACTTTAAAATTGATATTTTAGCATCGAACTATTTTATTACATTAATTTTTAAAAAAAGAGTTTTCAAAATCCTATAAATAATGCTAAATAAAATGGATGAAGTGAATTTTTTAATTAACCATCAAGGTTTTAAAAACGGAGAAAGTTACATGCAAAAAGAGTTTTATAGGAGCAAGACTGTATAAAAATATTTTCAAAAAAGAATTAAAAATAAATTTTGCACTCTAATACATGGAAACAAAACTAATTAACGGTGCTAGTAGGGTAGATTAATACTAGAATGCATTTGGATGCAAAACTTTATAAAACTATTAATCTAAATATATTTAATCTATGAATCGATTTTTATTATTTTTAGAAATGTATATATATTTTTAATTTCTAAAAAAGGAAGGTTTTATAATCATTTTAAAAATACCCTTGTCCTTTTAACATAAAAGTACTCTTGTTTTTAAAATAAAAATATATACAAATTTTTAAAAATGGTAAAACTTATTTTGTAAGTTAAATATTCATAGATTAACAATTTTATAAAAAAAAATTTTAAATTTTAAGAAATTGGTTTTGTACTCGAGTGTATTGAAATAGGACTCAGTTGGATGAGTTGTCGAGTTCTTGCTATATAAAGCCCTCGAGACACATATTAATTATAAAAATGATTTAGAATCCAATAATATTTTATAAAATTAGTTATCTATATGAAAATGATATTTTATACAATTTATTATTGAAAATATAATTTTAAATTTAATATACGAATGTATTTAGATTTTGCGTGTTTTTTATATGGAAGCTAAACCACAACTTTTGTTGCCAATGTAAATAAACCCCATTACAGGTTACTTTAAAATTCAGTTACGCAGACGCAAATGGAAAGCCATAAAGCTTGAAGGCTGTAGCGGTGCCCGGTGCGTAAGACTAGGGATTTGGACGAAATGGCGAACTATTAGCAAGCCGCGTACAGAGTTGTGCGGATGGAAGAAAATTACGTGCACCAAAAGATTCGGCGCCAAAACAAAAGCTTGGACTGCTGGTGCCTCCGCCGCGTAACTGCGTAAGGATACGCAAAACTCATGCGTAAAAGATGGGAAGTACGCAAATAAAGGCGGTGGTGGGATTCGCATGAGTTGTCGAATTCCTATATAAAGACCCCCACGACGTTTTCCACAAGAAGAAAGCCCTCTAAGACGCCAACAGGAAAATTAGAGGATCTGCGGAAGAGACTATTGAAGCGATATCTGTCAAAGGCTATATCCAAAGCAGAGGAACTGAGGAAGAATACTCAAAAGTCAAGAGAGATTGATTAGTGGGCAAGGTATTGCTATCCTTTTTCACTTCTCATCTTCTAGAGAACATTTTCATAAATTTATTATTTTAGAAAATATTATACTAGTTTTTTCTGTTGATTCGAAGAGCCCTTCATTGGTTTTTATGGTCTCAACTGAATTAAACTCTCTTATTTGAATTACATTATCAGAATCAAATAGGTATTTCGAGTGATTTATTTGGTCTCTTGTTGGGACTATGAGAATGAAATTAGTCTATTGCCCGCGAAATTACCCGAAATAAATTGATAAAATCGATTCGAAGCATTCTAATGAAGTAAGGCTTCGTTTGGTGTCGTAAAGAAGTTTTTTGTGTATATATTTACACTTATCTCAATTTTTATTATATTGGAGCTCTAAGATATTCTTATAAATTTTTAATTTTGGGATATGCACTACTTTCATCCTATTTTTAAGGAGACGTATTGTTCCCAAATATACCAGGTTTAGACTCACCATGTAGGAATCGAACTGAGATCGTTGGGCGCAACGCTTAGGGTGCTAATGGTCATGGTCAACTCATCAATCTGCTTGTTCAACTCTTTTATAAATGAGTTTGGATTGGATTTTTGAATAAATGGATTATGATTCGCTAACTCGTTCAACCATTTAATTAAATAAACAGATTAGGATTGTGATTTTATAACTCATTAACTCGTTTAGTAAACTCATTCAACTCATTAAAGTTATATATATAAAGAGTTGTTCTGGTGCAACACCACTACATTGAAACAACAGTATATTTGCTCATTTTTTGAATTAAAGTTATATATAAATGTAAATTTCTTGATTATTTTTCCTACTTAGTCTTCCTTTTGCTAATTAATTTTTATTTTTTCAATGCTGCCGTGATTTCGTTTTCTTGTTACTACTTTATTTCGTTTCTCCTACCCAAAAATACCCTCGCACATTATTATCATTAATTAAATCAGTCAATCAACAACAACGCAGTGAATAATTCAATTCAAACATATCACAACCGGACACCGCCCCAGTGATTGCGAACGTTGGCAGCTAGGCTGCCCGTCGGTGTTCGACTCTCCATTGTGTAGTAGTGTGGCACTTGGCTCCCCACTGTATAAGAGCATGTGGAAAAAAAAAAAAAACTAGTTGAACTAACAGATGCCGTTCAAACCATCTAGGTAATGTCCATATAGCCATGACAAACAAAAAAAGAAAAAAGTTTTGCAGGTAGCAAGATGCTTTGGATAAATCATTTCTCAATTCTCAAGGTATTTATGTTTTGGTCTTTTGGCAGTCATGGAATTGAATCACTTTGTAATTGATGAACAAGAGCAGAACATGTTTTGGCGATCAACTACAAGCAGCTTCTTTAAGCAATTACGTGAAATGATGGGAGGATGTGACGAAAATGGTCATCCAGTGGAGAATTACCCTGTCACATATTCCAATCCACAGTCCAAGAAGAAAATGATAAGGCAAAGAAGCTTACAAGCCATCAATCCCGAGCCCAAGATAGCAAAGAAGCGCGAGAGGCGAATTCCATGCACCAGCTTGGCTTCTCTTATAGACAATGGTTTGGTGCATCTCCATCAAAAAGCTTCTTACAAGAACAAAAGACTAAATCACAAGTTGAAGGAAGGATCGATCACAAGGGAAGGAATCAGATGCGATTGTTGTCATCGAGTTTATAGCATCTCTACATTTGAGAATCATGCAGGCAGCACCAATCACCGCCCAGCTTCAAATATTGTGTTGGATGACGGGCGGTCTTTGATGGATTGTCAAATAAAATTGCATGAGGATAAAGAAAATATGTATGAGGATAAAGAGGAGCGGCCTTTAATAATACATCAATTTTTCTGAAGAAAGTTTGAGGCTGTTCAATGGTGGAAGGAGATGGAGAAATGATGCATTGGGATGTGGGAAATTATATTAGAAATGAAAATAATATTATTAAAAATTAAAAAATAAAGTTGTTATGTATTAAGAATGTAAATTTTTTTGGGAACTATATCATTTCATCATCATACTATTCCTTTTTTATTGCTGGGATTTTTGGACTATCTACTTCTGTGTAGATTAAAGAGGCTTATCTAATTTTTAGGCAACAAATATCACAAATAATCATGAATGGAACCCACAGAAAAACATACAATAATTTTACATGAAAAACCCCTCTTTGAGAAAAGAAAAAAATCATAAGGCCTAGTTTAGACAAATCTTCTACCATAAAAAATAATTAGATTACATAGCAATGTCTTCCTTAGTAAAACTAAAGGATTTTATCATTACCACAAAGAGAGATTGTAATAAAGAACTAAAGATGATGGATCTCACCAAATTTGAAATAATAAATTTTGTAGAAGAGGATGAATACTTCTATTCTCAATGAGCTAACACCTTCAATATAATCATTAGATTCAACTTTGTCTCTATGAAATGGAAAAGATAGATCAGTATGTGTAGTTAATTATAGGGCAATGTGAACATGAGAGAACGAAGGGAGAAACCAACTTCATAAAAAAGGTGTAGTAAGTAGAAATACACAACTAAAAAAAGTGCAAACTCTTTTTACAAAAATCTACTTTGAGCATAACATTCGTTAAAACTTTTGATGTGCCACATGACCACATGCGGAACCTTTATGTGAGAGGAACCACTCATCAAATCTCTCCTTCTCAACTACATAGCGGGTTCAACTAAGCCTGTTATTTGTCTACAAGTGATTAGCTAATCGTTGGTCGCTATCTTAGTCATCATATCTGATTATTGTCATCAATCTGAATTTTCTTAAGTTGTAGCAATTTCATTTTTGCGAATCCAATAATAACGCACTTGGATATGCTTTAGCCTTAAATGGAAAGTAGGATTCCTGCTGAGACAAATGACACTCTAACTATTACAATGTAGAATATCCTTCCTCTTATTTATTCCTAACTCTTTGTAAAACTTTTTCATCCATAGAAACTCTTTACTTGCATCTATAATAGCAATATATTCTGCCTCAATAGTAGACAATATAACATATTAATGTGAACTCAACTGAAAATCAAAAACAGTTTATGTTTTGATGATTAACAATCCAATTTTGAGTATTAAAAGGCTACTAACATATTTGGTGAAATCTTTTTAAAGATAGAAATTTCAAACATCAAACCATGGCAAACAAGTCTTATGCTCGAGTCGACTTAGATACACTACTTAGGTTAAGTCTATACCTAAGTCGACCTCATAATACAACGTAGGATAAAAGAATGCAAGTTCTGAAGAACAAACAAGTCAAGTCGCAAAATTCAAGTTAACTCCAATTGTGACTTAAGTGAAGTCCATAGCCAAGTTGACTTTGGGAGTTGCATAAACTCTTTGACTCAAATCTGAATGGGCGAAGTCTCGACCTAAGTCGACTTCACTATGCAACTTGAGCAAAGTTGAAGACCAAGTTGACCTTAGACTTCAAGTTGCATTTCCAAAGACCCGAACAACATTTCAAACAGTAAGTACCAAAAGTCAAGTCTCATAACTAAGTTGACTCCGTTAAGCAACTTGGATAAAGTCCAAGATCAAGTTGACTCGATTCAAGGACTTGGAAGCTTAAAGTCACAAAAGCATATCTCTTGAAGTCTAGAGATTCAAAGAGGCAATGAAGTCACATAGCCAAGTTGACTTCACCAAGCGACTTGGGTGAAGTTCTAGAGCCAAGTCGACTTAAGGGATTGTAATTCTTATTGACTAGACATGCTTCATGTGAAGTCGCACTCGAAGTCGACTCCACATACAACTTAAGTTATGAGAACCAAGTCGACCCAAGTTGGTACTTAAGAAGCACTACACTCAAAGGAGGACCTAAGAAATGGAAAAGGCCTAATCAAAGTCACACTTCAAGTTGACTCTAGTGTGCGACATGGCTAAAGTCGCAGTTAAAGTCGACTTTATCTATAACTTGCACTGTAATGGTTAAAAAATTTGAATGTTGATACATTTAATGCACGCCACCTACCTCATAACGTTCGAATTAACTTCTCCCTTATTTAAAGCACAATAAATAGAATGAAAGAGGTTAACAAGAGTATTCAATAAGCCATCACCTTCCCACTTACGAGCTATTAAGTCTTCGTTAAGTGCTCTACCAAGAAAGAACTTAATTCTCATTCCAAAAGCTGCAATTGTTCAACTTCTCAAGCCTTCTGGAGTTCTTTCTTTATGCTGAATCGTCTCTGCACAATCAATAATGTGTAGAAACTCTTTTGCAATCCTTTTGTTGTACTTCTATTTGGGTTGGTGTTGGAGAGCAATGTCAAGTAAAGACAAGTAACATATAATTATAGTGTAACTCACTGCTTACTTGTGTAGTAATTTTAAAGGCCCCTTAGAGTTATAATCTAAAAGAAAGCAAGAGCTCTAAGTTTATCTTTGAATAATATTGTGAAACCCAAGACACAATGATGTATTCTTAAAAGAGTGCAATAGGGAGGATTGTCCCGGACCACTATAATTTCTTGTGTTTGTTGATTGCTACTTATTCGCTCTATTTCTCTCCGCATTTTCATTCAAGGGAATGTAGTTTACAAGGAGTTAAGTTTTAGAATTAAAAAAAACCCCCAATTTAGCCCTTCCCTCTTGAGTTTTGCCATAAAATAGGGACTAACACATACTTCTGCAACTTAAATTGTCATAATAATCTAAAGTAGGCTTTCTAGAATATATATCACCAACCAAGTAGGCTTTCTAGAATGTATATCACCAACCCAATTTGCATCTACTCATGCTTTAAGCACAAGTTTATTAGAGCCAAAACATAAAGAGACTTTAGAAGTACTTTCAAGATACATGAGGATCCACTTTACCACTTTCCAATGTTCTTTGCATGGAATTGAAGGAAATCAGCTCACTACTCTAACTATGAAAGCCATGTCAAGTCTTGTACACATCATGGAATACATCTAGCTACCAAATGTAATTGTAAGATATTGTTTAGAACTTAATTTGAAATGACTTACAAGAGGAGTAGACATAAATTTCGCCTTGCTCATGTTGAATCTTTCTAATACCTTTTCAATATACATTTTTTTAGATACCCAAAGTTTTTTTTATTCTTCCCTTTATGAATAATCTCCATGCTAATGATTTTGTTAGTCTGTACTAAATCCTTCATAGCAAATTATTAACTTAACTACATTTTCAACCTTAAAATCTTGCCAATATCATAAGTAACAATCAACATATCATTCATATATAGTAAGAGAATAGAAAATTATTTTTTATTGATCCACGCTGGAGCCACTGCTCCATGGTATATGCTCAAATCGAAATCTGGTTCATGGGCAAACAAGCCCATATGTGAAACCAGCCACAGATGAAGAAATCATTAATGGAAAATTTTTTAATAAAATACACAAAGATCGGACATAGTTTTACCATACTCATGTTATTTCTTAAAGAACTAAAATTTTGTGTACTGCAGTATAGATGCTTGTTTAAGTTTATATAAGCTTTTTCTTAATTTACACTCCAAATTGTCCTTCCTTCAACTGTGAAACCTTATGGCTACTTTATATAAATCTCTTCCTCTAAATCATTATGAAAACATGCAGTTTTTACATTGAGCAATCTAACACACATTATTTGTCACGCCTTGAGTTTAAGGTACAACCAAAAGCGCTTTTAGGCTCGGTTCTGTTTAGCTAGGCTTATTTTTGAGGGGAAAAATGTTAAACCTTCAGCTCTTTTTCAAGAAGTATGAAATCCTAGCTTAGGCACAAAAATAATCAGTACCAGACTTTAAATTTCAGCAAAACACTTATACATGCAAATCGAGATAAAATAAGCACGCACGCACTACAACACAGGACCCAGGTGAATCACTGCTACTCTCATGGACGTGGTTTATGTATAACCCAGGCGTCATGCCTAAAGATATAAGAGCATAATGTAATGTATATTTGACTAAAATACAATATTTATTTATTTTTATAATTAGTTATGTTTTTTAATTTTTCTTTATAACGTGTTTTCCTAAGTGTATTCAATATATATACAAAATTTTATAAGAAGTTAATGTTGATGCAACGCATTAAATGACAAAATTATAGCAGTTCTCTTATATTAGGTGATGTTTCTTTAAAAATTAAGGCATTAAATTTTTAATTAAAAATGAATGAATCAATGAATTTAAATAAATAAATAAATTTGAATGAATAAATAAATAAACCATGATGTAGCAAACGTCATTTTGTTCACCTAATAATACATAATTATATTCAAAATATAGAATAGCCACTGCTTCAAAAATAATACATTTTTATAAAATATGATTTTAAAATCCCGTTGTATTCATCTTTTCAGGAAAATGGAATATATAAAATAATTATTGTATAGTTTCATATGAAAATATAAATTATAAAAGTTTATAACAACGAAATTTATATGCGTTTTCCATGTCGAATAAAAAAACCAAAAAATATGAATACTTTGGATTTTTTGGATGAAAATAATGGCCGCATGTGTTATTCTAACACCCACCACTTTTTCATAGGAGGCTATCGATCGATCCGTCCGCTTTAGTAGGCGCGTTTGGTAAAGTGGAACCCATTTTTATGTTTTGTATGAATTAGTAACATCTCGAATTCTTGGAGATGTTTTGTAATTTATATTGGCATGATTATGGTTGCATTTTACTTGTTTGTGGAAGTCTAATATTAAATTTTAATATTTTTGTGCATACAAATCATATATGACATATGTTAATATTGTGAATTTGTGTATATATAAAATTCATATCTGTGTAAGTAGTTATATAATTAATTTATATACTGTAAGTCAAGTATTGGATGTTATGTAATATTATATGATTGAAATAAATATAATATATATTTATATAAATGAACATTTCAAGTGCGGTGGGCATAATATGAAATATTAAAGTTAATAAATTAATAAATAATTTATTAATAAAGGGTTGAATTATGAGTATGATTAAATGTTGCGTGAATTTTTGTGGATATATAAATATTAAAATTTGTATATTCATGTTAGCAAGTATATAATTAATTTATAGAATATAAATTAGTTATTTGCTATAATAGCATTAGTTATGAAATTAATTATATATTGATGTTAATGATTGTACAATTAATTTATACAAAATATAAATTAATTATTTTGTGTTATAAGATTTTGCCATGATGAAAGTTAATATAAATTTTATATTTATATTAGTGGACATTTTCGGTCTAGTTAGAAGGACCCTAGATAGTAAGGTTAATAAATAATTTATTAATAGAAGATTGGATGTACGAGTGAGATCTAGTGCTAACTTGAATATTGCAAGATAAACAAAAATACTAAAATTTTTATATTCTTAATAGCTATTAAATAATTAATTTATTTTATAGTAATTAATAATTTGATGTTATGCAACACCGTGTGTTGGAATTAACATAAAATAATTCCTGTGAATTATAAGTGGACATTTTGATCTAGTGATCATGGTATAGAATACCAAAATTAATTTATACTTTATTGATGGAGGAAGAGCTTATGATCTTAATATTCTATTTCCTTAGTATGTTTGGTATTTCGATAAAATTGATTATGTGATATTTGTTGTTAAATTATTATAAGAGCAATGAAGTATAATTTTGGTAGCATTTGGAGTTAATGTGGATTAGTATGAGCAACAGGTCAAAGCTAGATATATTGCTTAAATTATTATGTTGCTTGACCATTTTTATTAATTATGGAAAATGTATGAGTTGTCATAAATTCAACATGATACGAAGATATTCCGTGATTTGGAAGGAAATGTTTTATTTATGAATACATGTGAGGTATAATGTATTCAATAGGAAGTGTAAGTGAGAATTATTTTCACGTGACTTAGCTATGTAAATTATATTATTTAATATTTATAGTGAAAGTGATTCAATTATATTAATTTTAGATATCTGGTGGGCGTATTGCAATTATATTATTTATGGATATCTGATGGGCATAATGAAATATATATTATTTATGAATATCTAATGGACATTATGCAATTATTTATGGATATCTGCTGGGCATAATGAAACATATATTATTGGTGAATAACTGGTGGGCATTATGCAATTATTTATGGATATCTACTTGGGCATGATAAAATTATTTTATTTATGAATTTATGAAATTAAATTCAGTGAGGTGGCAAAATAACCCAATTAAGTTTGTGGTATGTGGTCTTTTGATCATCAAATCCAGTAGGATCATTTATTGTGTTATTCTGGATGATTTGTGATGCTTGATTATATGCATTGTGTGGTGCATCATGATCTCTTGTCACGTTGCACTTGTGGGACCTGAGAATTTGTGTTGGTTCATTACATACTATGTATGCTGGAAGGCTATTTTGGAATGTCTC
>JAXCLR010000105.1:27824228-27836513 GCA_035584095.1 Annona squamosa | reverse complement strand
GATAAAACTTGGTTTATAAATTAAATATAACTAAATTAACAAGTTTATAAAATTATTTTTCAAAAAAAAATAAAAAAAAAATATTTTTTGACCTGTCGGAAATCACCGGATTTCCGACCGGTCTGAAAAGATCATTCGTCCTTAAATTCTAAATTTATTTTCCCCATTTCGGTTTCTTATTATCTATTTTTTCAATTTTGGTTTTCTATTTTTATTATGACATATTGTCGTTCCTCTTGTCACTTACTAGTGTCGTCAGTAAGATTCTTCTTCTCTTCTTGTCTTTTTATCTTCTTCTCTTTTTTTTTCCATCTCTGTCTTTGATCATCCCAGTCTCCATCTCTCTCCTCTTTCTTCCCCTCCATCTTTCCATCTACGTATCGAATCATTACCTTTTCTATCTCTATTATGTTTACCCCCCTCTTCATCCACTCTCTCTTTGTCTTATTAAGTTCTTATCTTTCTTTTTGCTAACACATCCAATACATACGTCTCTTTCGACGAAGATTTGGTCATGTCATGTATCTCGTTAGTATTGATCAATTTACCACAAAAGTTACAAACAACACACACTTAATTTGATTTTAATTTATTTGTATTATATATACAACTCGTTAATAATATGCCAACACATTTATTAATGAATTAAGATTGAGATTTTTTAAACGGATTAAGATTAGATTTTAACCTGTCCAACCCGATCATTAACACCCCTAGATACGAGGGGCATGTGTGTATTCATGGTATATGGGAGATAGAAAAAAGAGAATCATGCAATGCTGCAACGCCTCTTATCAGTGGACTAGCCTTTCATGTTTCTTAACCTATAGGTTCTTAGTGGATAGTCTCTCTACCATCCTGAAGATATAAAAAATATAAACTTACAACATAGTAAAAATTCATGTATCAAATTGCTAACTCAATGAGGTCCTTTTCACGAAATAGAGCTCTAGAATATTGTAAAAACCATATTTCAAATTGAACTTTTCGGGGGATGGGTCTATAGGAACTTTTTCCAGCAATTTTATCTTCTGGATGAGCAAATGTTTCTCCAGTTATAATCTAAAGGCAATAATGGCCAGACTTGGTTGGGACTTGTGAGATCTTAGTTTAAAGGGGAAACAGACAGAAAATTTATAGAAGCAAAAAATACCCAGAAGAAGAATATTTAGGAAATAAAAAGATTTTAGACTCTCAAGGACTATCAAAAGGGACACACTACCCCAAAGCCCCGAGCAGATAGATTTTCTATATGCAATTTTGAATTATGTTATTTCTCACATAAATATGTCAGAATCTTATTCTATTTATTCGTATAGATTTTTTCCAATGTATTTAGTAAGACCAAACTTTCTTGCCATTCCTTTAATATTTTTTTGATAATCTAATTTATGAGTATCTTCATTAAGTGAAGACATCATTAACCGACACGAAAGAAAATGTAATATTCTATTGATCTTGGCTCCTTACAATTTATCTCTATACTTAATGAATTGCGTATTTTTCAAAAAATTTTAACACAGTAAAAAGGAAAAGAAATCAATAATGGTTGAATGATTAAATTTTTTCTAATAATAAATCACATAAAAATAATTCAAGTGTTCCCCAATCAACATTCAATAAAGTATACAAGCTGTGTTTTATTAAATCGTAGAAAATGAAATTTATTATTTTCAGACAAATTTGATGATGATATTATTATCGTTAACTAAATCAAACAATCAACAAAAATAGTGCAAGCACAATTCAATTCAACCACATAAGGCGTATCCCAGTTGAGAAATTTAAAAAATTTAAACTAAGCAGAACTCTTGTAGTTTATTTGATGATTCTTAGTTGACTAAAGAGTCGGCTACAGTGACTGAAATACCCGCAAGCCTGCAAGCCCGCAATAATATTTATGGGAGGTTAGTCTCATATGTAAAAATAGCAAGGAGTATGTTATCTCATCACATAATAAATAAGAGTTTGTTGTCTCCTCTGGACTTAACTGTAATATCTGAATGAATTGTAAATATATATACCTAATCCAATAATAATAATAATAATAATAATAATAATAATTAAACTAACCGATATCGTTCAAACCAATCTAGGTAATATCCATATATCCATGACAGACAAACAAAGAGAAAAAAAGTTTTGCAGCTAGCAAGATGCTTTGGATAAATCATTTCTCAATTCTCAAGGTATTTATGTTTTGGTCTTTTGGCAGTCATGGAATTGAATCACTTTGTAATTGATGAACAAGAGCAGAACATGTTTTGGCGATCAACTACAAGCAGCTTCTTTAAGCAATTACGTGAAATGGTGGGAGGATGCTATGAAAATGATCATGCAGTGGAGAATTACCCTGTCACATATTCCAATCCTCAGTCCAAGAAGAAAATGATGAGGCAAAGAAGCTTACAAGCCATCAATCCCCAGCCCAAGATAGTAAAGAAGCGCGAGAGGCGAATTCCATGCACCAGCTTGGCTTCTCTTATAGACAATGGTTTGGTGCATCTCCATCAGAAAGCATCTTACAAGAACAAAAGACAAAATCACAAGTTGAAGGAAGGATCGATCACAAGGGAAGGAATCAGATGCGATTGTTGTCATCGAGTTTATAGCATCTCTACATTTGAGAATCATGCAGGCAGCACCAATCACCGCCCAGCTTCAAATATTGTGTTGGATGATGGGCGGTCTTTGATGGATTGTCAAATGAGATTGCATAAGGATAAAGAAAATATGCACGAGGATAAAGAGGCTGCGTCTTTGATAATGCATCAATTCTTCTGAAGAAAGTCCTGCTCAATGGTGGAACGAGATGAAGATAAGATGTGTGGGGATGTGGGATATCAGAAATTTTATTAGAAATGGAAATAATATTATTGAAAATTGAAAAAGATAAGATGATTATATATTAAAAATGAAAAAGTTTTTTGGGAGTTAAAAAAGTTTTTTAATACAAATATCATCCCATCCTTACACTATTTTCGCAGCTACTAATCTTGAACAGGAGAGTAGATTAGTCAAGTGTTGTCTTTTTCTTTTTCGGATACGTTAGAAGAACAGATGTAATGTTATCTTCAAATATATAACATTTGTGATATGTATCTTTCGCACCAATGCTTGTCACTTTGGCCTAATTCATTTGAGAGAGATTGCGGGTTTCAATAACAATGTCCTCACCTTGATGAGGAGTGATTTTTTACAATAGTTCCTCTCAAGTTGTGGGAGTTGAATAATTTCTCTCAGTACGGGGGTTTCATACATATTTCTCCTAATGGGGGTTTCATACATATTTCTTTTAATGCAGGAAGTGTGTAGAAAAATTTCCTCCATGTTGTAACGGTTGTAAATGCACTTAATATCAAATGTCATACTATATAAATCCCAATAAAAAATAAAATAAGCATCATGAGGTGTACAACTATGATACCAAGACCAATGGAGGGTCATACATGTAAACTAGATATTTAATTTTGATTAATTATATTATTCAATTGAATGATAGGGATTAAGGCCATTGACTAAGAAAGGTGATTAAATTAATTGTCATAGATCAATATAAGTTAATGTGTATAAAGAGACTTAATGAGGTTTAGAAAATGATGATATATTATGAATAATTATTTCATATATTATGATATAATTGATTAAAATTGTGATGATAATTATGGATTTGATTTATTTAATGTTAGAAATCATAACTTGACGCTTATAAAGCGGAATGACGTAAAATTTGAAGGGTAAGAATACGGCCATGTGCTCTACTTTATGAATGAAATGGATTATAAAAATTATGATTTAATTAGGGTGGTAATTATTTAATTTCATCAAAATCCAAAAGACAATTTCACTAGTCATAACTTACGCTAGAAAGGTCATTTTGAGATGATATTTTCATGAATGATTAAAATGATATGACTAATCGTATGGATGAGTTTGATTAAGCTAATTATTATGAAAAATGCTTAATCACAAAAAGACAAAAGTGGTTGACTTGTCTTCAAGAAAGGTGACATGTAATAAGTAAAAAAGTTAAAAAGGTTAAAGCTAATGATGATGTAGAATTTTTAGGGATTTTTGATAATTCAAAAATGCAGAAATTGCGGGTAAAAGTTCTAGCAATGTCCTATAAGATTAATGACTCAAGGTTTGGTGAAATTTAATTTCACAAAATGTCAAAAAGAGGAGTAGCATAGGGGGGACGTCCAAGGCTAGAAAGTGGAGCTGATTTTCACTTTTAAAAATCTATAAAAAATAAAAATCAAGGGATAATTATGCCAGAAATAAATGGATAATTATGAGCATTATCTAAACCTCAAATGAGGTGGAAATTAAAATTAAAAAGGGGCAGCAATATATAAGCAAGAGAGAGAAAGAGGGGACGGTTTCAAGTGGACACATTTGGGGTGAAAAAAAAAAAAGAAACTAAGGACCAGCCCCAGTGAACGTCCAAGGCAAAGTAAAAACAGAGGAAAAAGAGGAGAAAAATAGGATCACTCCTCAATTATAATAATGCAGTGGATTTGTAGCAGCACCAAAGCTTCCTACAGAATTCCATGGATAGTAGAAGTTGTCAGATCATCCTTAGGAATTTTGTGGTTTACGTGACTGGCCGTGAAGCATGGTGATGTTTAAAATTTAAATAGCTATTTGCCCGTTTACATGCGAACATTGTGGATTTACCCGTTCACATGACCAGAAAGAGATATGAGGTTTGTATAGAGCTCTTACACCTGTGTCACTCAATGATCTTTCATGCATAGTTTTCTTTGTTCTCATTATGTTTTTATAATTACTTATTTCTATCTTAATGCATTTTACGTTATTTTTTATCTTTACCAATAAATTTTTACCATGAAATTAATAATGCTTCTAATAAAACGATTTTATCTTCTTTAGCTCCACCAATAAATTAAATTTTACCAGTGCACCAAGCACAGTTGATGAGTACTTTTTTAATAATAGAATTTATTCTTTTAATAATATTGCTTTTTATGAATAATATTTTAAGAGTTTAAATCATTAGATATTAATTTTTATATAAACAATAAAATAAATATTTTCCAAAATAATATATATTTAAGAATTATATTATTATTATATCGAAAAATATTAGATTATTACTATTTTTAAATTTCCTTTTGATGTAAAACATTTTTTCCAAAATAAAATATTAGATTAAACTTATATGCTGTAAGACTAAAATATAATTTAAACTCAGTCATATTGAAAATGCAACTCTACCCAACTTTGTGTGTTTAGTAGAAAGTGATATGATAAGATATAGTAATGATTAAGAGTAAAGAGTAAAGACTACTTGCATGGAAAAATATATAAAAATGATTGAAGGAATGATAATTATATGAAAACATGTGTAAAAATAATTAGAATTCTATGAAAAGGTGTAAAAAAAATTGAAATTCCATGAAAAGATGTGTGGAAATTTTTTTCTCAAATGGCACAAAAATGAAAATTTCATGCGTTAATTTATATTTTTGAATCGGTACCTTCAAAGTTAAGTGTAACAAGTGTAGCATAATTCTTTTGCAAATTTTACCATAGTACCTATAAAACGGGCTAAAATTACAAACGTGTCACTTCTAATAAAAAATTTAATGGTGAAAATACCATTTAGACAAAATATTATAAAACGCAAGAAAACGACTTTTCTAATATATTCCTCACATTAAATATTTATTGCAGAGAATATTTTGAAAGTTTTATATTACGGATGTAAGATACCATTGAATTAGTTTATTATATATTTAATTAAAATATACAAGTTTTTTTTCACACGAAAACAAGTTCGACTTGTTTGAATTGCATAATTTTGTACTCATGGACGTTGATCATGGTCCATTTGCAGGCATCATTTGAATATACCAAAGCTATGATCAACGGCTGTAAATCCCCCATCAACAACAAGGTTGTGTCCACTTACAAAGCCGGACTCATCCGAGGCAAGGAACAAAGCAGCCTCAGCCACTTTCCTGGGCTGCGACACGACTCCCTTCAAGTTGGATCTGGCCCGCACGAATTCCTCCATCGGTGGATCCCAGCCATCCACGCCTCCGCCCGACATCCGCGTGGGCACAACAGACGGCGAGATGCAGTTGACCCTAATCCCATGCTTCCCCAGCTCAGCGGCCGCGGATCTAACGAGGCCCAGCAGTGCATGCTTGGATATTGAGTACGGATGTGGGAACAGGCACCCTACAATCGATGCAATGCTGGCCGTGCAGATGATCGATCCTCGTGTGTGGCTGCCTACCATCACACGGACCCACGCATGTTTACAGCTACGATGCGGTCTAATTCTTGTAGGTCCATGTCCATGATGCTGGTGGGCCTGCCCATCACCCCAGCATTGCTGAACAGGATATCGACGCGGCCGAACTTTTATTTCGTATGGACCACGACGTCCTCGACCTGGACGTCGTCGGCGACGTCGCAGTGCCTGTAGTAGCACTTGTGTGAGGCGATGGACTCAACCACCTGGTGGCCCAGATCATCTTGGATGTCGACGGCGACGACGAACGCACCGTGCTCTGTGAATACGCGGGCCGCAGCTTCGCCGATGCCACTGGAGTTACCTGTGATTATGGCCACCTTACCATCCAATCTGAAATGCTACATTAGGATTACTTGTGGTATTAAGTCGACCATAATCAATTTAGTTTCAGCCCAAAATTCCTGCTAATGCTCTAAATGGGCTCTTAACGAGCATGACAAATGCTCCATGAATGGTGGGAAAATATGACAGGCTAAAATCATTTTCATGGAAGAATCGAAAAAACAAAAAGGATAGAGAAATTGGGTAGTGGGGAAATCAGATTTGTATACCAGAATCATAAGAATTAAAAGAACTTGGACAGCCAAAAATATCAATTTTTGCATGGGAGAAGTACGAAAATAAATGAAATTGGAAAGCTAAAAAGATACGATTCTGGGATAAAAGTTTACCTTGGCTTAGACATGTCGATGGTGTAAAATGGAGACAGACGTGATGCTTTTATGGCTTCTTTCATCAAGGAATTTTTTGCGCAGTAGCATCCTCGCCGGCAATTGTCCTATCCCCAATCTCTCTGTCATTAATATAAAACAATATTTTTTTAAATTAACGTCTTTCTGGTTGTTTTTTCGTCGCAAATAACAAAAAATAAGACAAAATCTTGCACCGGCCGATGCCCCGTCAAACTATCTGACAATATTATATCCTGGGTATCATGTGAGAACTTTAAGATTTATGTTGGGGGTGCTTAAGCCAATCAAAGATTGTGGGTGTGTTCGTGAAGAAATATAATTTTTAGGTGAAAATTTTGTTGTATGAAAGTTTTTGAACGGGAAGAAAAAAATGTGATATGATTTGGATAATGATGAAAAATAAATATAATAAAGTTAAAATAAATAAATGATTGGGGTAATGATAAGAAGTAAATAAAATAAAGTTAAAATAAATAAATTAGTTGTGTAATTAGTAGTATAAAAATAATTAAAAAGTCGTACAATTGTATAGAAACATGTGAAAAATAAAATAATTATAGAAAGAAAAAATTTTGAAATTAAAAAATTTTAATTTGATATTTTTCATGAATTGTTAAACACATCCTATACGTGTCAACTGCCAAAGGAGCAAGCTTTCCAAAGAGGTATTATGGAAACACCTAAAACCTCACTCCTCATTAATTGTATCATCAATGTGCCCCCACATGCAAGGTTTTGTGTTATAGTGTTAGTAATGAGATTTCAATGAATGTTGTGCCAACCAAATTAGCTAGAAATGCTCTTAAAGCTTCTATGATAGTATATGAAGGGTTGTAATAAGATAAAAAAAATTCCATTTATGCATATAGGATGTATTTGGCAAATAGTAAAAAATGTTAACCTAAAACCTCGCAATTTAAAACTTATCACTTTTTATAATTACCCTAATTTTTAATCATTTCTTCACATTTTCTTGTACAACCATCATACTTTTTAATCATTTTTACACAAGTACTCACATAATTAACCTATTTATTTTAATTCTATTCTCTTTACTCATCATCATTATTCTTATCATATTATATTATTTTCTTTCAATTTAACAACTTTTTTACTAAAAATTTTTGTCCAAAGGTTTTATAACTTCCCAAATACACCCATAATTTATAATCTTTCATTTTCCAAAATACAACTTAACACGAGACTTAAAAAAAGATCTTAGCTCATGAGTTATGGCTTTAAAATGTATTACACTATATTTAACTTGGGGCTCATGTATTCTCTTTTTCAATATGAGATTTAATTCTAGGATGGTATAGGGCCAACAACCCTCGCTTGGTTGCACCCAAACAAAAACTCAAATCATCTCTAAGCCTCGGCTTGCATTTACTAGAGTTCCACTCTAATACCACTTAAACTGCATTTACCCATAAAAATGATATGAGGCTAGTGAGCTAAGAGTCTAATGGTATGATATTGTTCGCTTTGGTCGCCAGTTCAGCCGCATAGTTTTAATACTTATCATAAGCAGGAACGCTTCTATGAAACCCCTCCATTTTTAAAATCTTGATGGTTAATGGAAAATTTACTTCATCCATTATATTTAACATCGTTTATAATATCCTGAAAACCGTTTTATTTTTTAATTTCACCGTATATAGGTTCTATCTATAAATGTGTAAAATTGTTATAACAAAATAGTTTAATATTAAAATATCAACTTTAAAAGTTGTTTTTTGGACATCTAAACCATATAAAATATCAATAATATGTAGATAAATGATCCTATAAAGTATTGTTACATTCTAATACATATGTGAATGGATCTGACTGTTTGTCATAATTTACATATGAATGCACCTAGTTTCGAGCAAATGTGACCTATCCATATATTAGATTGAAATGAAACTTGGTCTCCTAACTAAATAACATGTGTTAAATACAATAAATGAATTACATTTCCCATCTAGGATCAACATTTTAAAGTAAAAATGGTTTTGGTTTCATAGAAGTATTCCCGTATCATAATATATTTAACTGGAAACACACTTACTCCCTCTTTTGATGTGAGATTCAATTCTGAGGTGTTATAATAATAACAACCACGCTTTTCTTATTTTAGTATTATTTTTAATCTCATCATAAATTTTCATTTCTCAATACAAAATAACCCCTTCAAACATCTAAGTAAACGATAAATCATTTACAAATGTAAGCAAATTATGACAATGAGGGTACTTTTCCATCACTTTTCTTGACACACATAAGCCTTTGCTCAAATTAAACAGTCAAGTGCAAGCAAGAGAAAAGATAAATGGTGTGGCGAGGAGGTGGGCATTGCCCCACCTAAAATAGTTTGCTCCAATCTACATTCTTTATGATCAATTTCAAAATATATAAGACTCTGTAAGAAATATGTATCCTCATTTTCAAGATTATTTTTCAATTCTCAAAGCAATTTTTGATTTTAAATACAACTTCTTATATTTTTAATACAATATTTTTTGTTTTCAATACACATGATTACATTCTAATCTACATATAGAATCCATCTAAGAATCTTCTAGCATTTGAAACTAGCCCTTGTGAATTTTGTGAGATGTTAAGCACTTCACAACTTAACAATGAGTGCCAGGAGAAATAAGCAATGGTAAAAAAAAGGCAAATAATAATAAAGCCTAATTCCGTAGAAAAATTGGACCAAAGAACTAAAAATGGCTCATTACAACAACTACTGATTAATAGGCTTTGAAAATTACCTCGTAGTGTATTGTAATAGTTAAAACTTCTTTACTAAAACTTTTCAATACGAAACTTTTCGCTTTCTATAATTACTGTATTTTTTAATCATTTCTTCACATCTTCCTATATAATTATTATAATTTTCAATTATTTCTATACATCTACTTATATAATTAATCTCTTTATTTTAATTATATTATTTTTACTCCTTATCATTATTTGTTATAATCTAAATCTTCTTGTTGAATTCAATGGAAGCATTATAGAAGAAATTATAAGAAACAAGATTGAGCACCGACTCTAGTTGACAATGACAGCGTTCTTTCTATAACTAATAGACAAGAATTAGAAACGGTACTGTAACACCCTACCCTAAAAACAACAATTTCACGCTGAACTTGGGCTTGAGGATTATCTATCGGGATCTATCATGTTTAGCTCAAATGTCACTTGCATATAATATAATAAGACTTTAGCAACTTGCAATTAATAGATTACATCAAATAAACACAACAACAGAATATTTGTTCAACCAAGTCATCATAAGATGTTATGTCATGACAATGCCATTATAGAAATTTCAATTAAACAAATAATTAAACAGGATCTAGTCATGCTTTTACTTTATCTTTAGAGTATCACTCTACGAGCTACTTGTCAGAGTATCTATAGGATAGCAATGACATATCAATGAAATGAGTAAACTCAGGAAGCAAAAAAATGAATCTTATGCATTTATAGTCTAAAAAATGTAGCATCACTCTATAAGTTCCTCTTTTTACTCAATATTTAGCTTGGTGGATCCATCTAATAAGCTTAATTTAGACGATACCAAGCATTATCACCTTAAGCGAGGCTTAGATCGTGATCCGATCATAAATAACACATCTGGCCTACTTAATTCTATGATTCAAGGCTCAAATGAAACACCAGAGCCTTCCATTTAAATTTAGAAGGTCCAAAAATCTAAAAATAGACTCTTAGATCACCAAAATCAGAGTTCGGGGTTCATTTTTAGGAAAAATCATGCATGGACGGCTTTAGACATGCCACATGGCAAGCAAGAGTGAGCAACGTTGGGCCGCTATTGGGCCTGGGCATACAAGACCACCCTTTTGTTCATGGGGTGCTCCTCTTTGGGTCTATTGTACTAAGCCAGGCCCAGTTCTTCTATCGCTGGAGCTCACTGTCAATATCGTCAGAGCTCGCCATCGCCGGCGTATCTCTATTGGGCTCCATCTAAGCTTAGCTCATCTCAGTCTACTGGGCTCTACTTGAGCCCAGTCTGCCTCCATGAGCTAGCCTAGGCACTGGGCTCGCAGGCACGATCTGCTAGGCCTGACGCAAGCCCAAGGCCTAGGCAAGAATGGAAAAGGGGCCAAGGGCATTCCGTAATTTCTCCTTAGGCATCTCTTTTGCAATTTCAGCATATTCTAGGGGTGTTTTCTTCAAAAAATCCCCCAAGTTCCCAATTTGCATAGGGAAACCGTCCCTCTTCCTCAGTTCGCCGGTTCTTGTGGCAGCTATGGCTACCTTTTAAAATAGGTATTTTAAATTACTTTAAATATTAGCAAACACATGAAATCCTCTTATATGAATTTTTCTAAAATTGATCTGCATCATGGGTTGCTCATTTGTGGATTTTTAAATAGAAACATCAAATCTAAAAGCCACCTCAACCCATCCACGCCTATATATGAGAAGTGATGTTAGTAAAATTTTCTGATGCCTAAATTCACACATGTTTGTACCCATAACAATATAGATTTAGAGAGGTTAAAACTATCATCAACTACACAAAGGAAGAAAATAAATCTATTGTTAAGGAAAATGGGATTACCAAAATAAATTTCTACTAACCCATAAATAGTGTGGAAAGGGAAGAAACATGGAATAAAAATTTCCCTTTCTCCCAAGATTCATAAATAAATCTTCAGAGCTTAATTACAAATCCAAAATTCTCTTCTTTTCCTCCCTCAGCCCCATCTACGACTTGGCTTTAAAAAGCCAATTACCTTACTGTTCTCCCAACCAAATTCAGAGAAATGCGGTAAGTTGCTATGATGTGGCCATTTTTGACCGGTATTTCGGGTAAGCATTTTGACTTGGCAAAAATAGGACATTACTTTTATGGATACTCAAACCCATGTTTGCTCTCGTCTAAACATCTTTCTTACCATATGGATAATTGACATTTTAGAATAACATTCTAATCAATATTTTCTAATCTCTTTTTGCCGTGCTCCAATTTTCAACGGTCAAAGGTCTAATTGACCTGTAGGTTTTCATGTATTAAAAATACACTATTTGAAAGTGTATATTACAAGTACAAATCAAGTCTTCGTTCTCCTTTCCTACACTCTCTGTTAATACTAATGGCTAATAGGACCGCTAATCCTTTTCGAGGTGTATTTTTTATTTTTTTAAAAATATTTTTATAAACATGTTAATCTAGTTATATTTAATCTATAAACCAAGTTTTATCATTTTTTGATATTTATATATATTTATTTTGAATTTTTAAATACAGAAGTATTTAAGTCATTTTAAAATCACTTAAAT
>JAXCLR010000105.1:27796239-27824172 GCA_035584095.1 Annona squamosa | reverse complement strand
GATTTATAAATTAAATATAATTAGATTAAAATATTTATAAAAATATTTTTTAAAAAAAACAAAAAAATATATTTTTTGACCGGTTCAGAACGGTCGGAAAGCATCACTGCTCAGCTAATAATAGCTGCTAGATCTACAAATCAAGCCAGGCCCATAGTCCAAGCCAAGGCCCACCTACCCTGCTGGACCTTATCAATCTGCCGCCTTAAATTCCACTTCGCCCACGAGGTGGAAGAATCAAACTTATTTACAATAAGAAGGAAAAGCAAACACAAATAAAAGGGAACAGATGCCCAATGAGCAAAAGCGAATCCATTCCAGCAACCCATCTTGGTTGGATCACCGACGACCAGATCCAGCTAGCTCTTCAAGTGCTCTTGGCAAATTTGCTTCCGCCTGGGTCCCAGACCCAATTGGTCCTATAGACGCTCCTAGTAGAATCAAGTCTTCCTGGATCCTATATGCCATTCATCAACGACCAGCTGCATCTCTCACGTGATCCCTCCGCCGGGGTCCCATTCAGGCATTGCCTCAAATAGCTCATTCACATAAGTGATATTTTCTAGTTTCTCTTGCTAATGCCCGAGATGAGGATCTCATCGCCGGAAGTAACTTCCCTTGCCACCAACAATCTTGATGCCAAAACGCTTTAGTCAGCAATACCAGTCGCACACACCTAAACTACCCAAGATACGCAATCTCAATCCCAGCAGAACACAAGACATCTAACATCTTCCTCATGTTTTGTAATCATTTGTATTTGCATATATATATATATATATATATATTTGTCATTGGAAATCCTTACCTCTTTATATTGGAAATTATTACTTGCATATGCATGCAGGTTCAAATTTTGGGTGGATTCAGGAAACTTTCGTTTGATTGTTTAACTACAGAAATGTAGTGGAGTTATAATTCTCCTCTATTCGTGACACAGATATTCATTGCACTTCAAAATCTTCTTGGGAAAGACAATCCTACTGGTGTGGATGGACTACTTTGGACTCTTATGAAATCAAACGGAGAAAGTAATCTCGGAACACATTTCTTAGGAAGTACCGACTGGGGGCTTGATGTAGTCCATCTACTACAGGAATCTTTTATGCGTCTTGTTCATCCCAATTCTTCGACACAAGTAATCAATGACATTGTCTTCAGCAAAGAGTAATATTTTCCTTTCATCTTTACTTCTCTCTATCTCACACACATTTTAATCAAGTGTTGCTTTTATCCATGGCGCACTGAATTTCTTTTTTACTGTTTTTCCAGAATGAAGAGTTTCCATCAGAATTATAGAGGCTTTTATACCATGATCTTGCATAGGGGAAGAAAACCCATATCAGTAGCAATATTGAGGTGATTTTAACTGGAATGCTTGGTCCTCTTGTTTCCTGTTTTCATATTGTAGGGTACGTGGTGGCGAAATGGCAGAGATGCCCCTTACGTGCACACGGGTGAATGATCGCCGAAAAGGAATGTGGCATGTGTTTGCATGTCCATTCTGAAAATGAGTGTGCAGTTGGCTGAATCAAAAGGAAAAGAAATCATTAAGAAAAATGCAAATATGCTTGTTAACTTTTATTTCTATTTATTTATCAAATTTCAGTCTTTTTCTGTCTCGAAATCCAGCTTGTAAATCCTGCATTTATTTGCATCTCTAAGCTTCATGATTGGAAAGACTTGCTTATGGTCATTGGATCCTTTTTTTCTTACAGCTTCTCTCAGACCTAGGAGTCGGAAGAGTGTTGTTATCAGTATCACCAAAATGGGTCCCAAATGCAATGAATTCTTACGGTTTTTTGGAGATAACTGCTTATGATAGATTTCTACTCCTTGCTTATCCATACATGGAGTTTCCTGGGACTGTAACTTGTCAGAAATTATTGTTGTATGCTGACAATAATTCGACAGCTACGAATAATTCCTTTTTCTGAATTTGTTGGAATTTGTTGCTTCCATTTTCCATTTGATGTCCGTCAATCCATCCAGAATTTGCAGGGAAGGCAGAAGATAACCAAGATGGTTTGCCTACAGAGGACGGACAAATGGATTACTGGCTAACTATGTACTCTCTGCCTTTCCATTTATAATAGAAATCCAGATCTTTGTTCTCCATTTTACCGTTTGTTTACCATGCAGTATGTAGACGCAACCAATCAAAAGCATCTTTGGTTTGCGGATTAAATCCATTATATCTATGCTGGCTATACAGTAGAAGTGCAGCTTTTGATACATGATAAGATGGCTAGGTGTGTTATGATGAATTGAGCAATGGGTTTGTGATTGTCATATTAGCATGATGAAGAAACTATTGATCAGTGGATGAATCCCATCAACATGATTCATGAATGTGGACCTACCTGCTGGCCAGTGCAGAATTGGCCTTTATATAGTGACAGATTATGATTGGTGGCTCCCATTTGTTGATAGGTCTAAGGTGGAATTAAAATATATGATGGATCGCTTGACTATAGTAGAAACATTTGGCCCCGCTGTGCCTTTGGCGTTGATGAGAATTTTTACTGGTGATCTTATAATTAAAAAGGTTTAAGATAATAATACAGTTAGTGGCTCCTAAATGGCCTGAACGATGTAATCTGAGGTCATGAGTCATGACCACGTTACTCCTCTCCTTCAGTTACCGTCCGTCAGCTGAATTTGAGTAAGAAATGAGCTAAAACGTGAAATTCCAGGAAGCCGGGTGGAGGCATTGTATGTTGAGGCGTGCTACAGTGCATACAGGCATACTTAGCTTCGATGAAATTTTTTTAATACAACCCTTAATTGAAGTGTATTTAATATGCAGAGATGCTTCTATAAAACTCCTCTTTTATATAATCTCTTCCAATTCTAAAATCTAAACATTTAATGAAAAATACACTTCATCTATTGTGTTTAGCGTTACTTATATTATCACGGAAATCCTTTAATTCATTTCATATCTTTGTATACAGGTTTTATTTACAAATATATAAAATCAACATAATAAAATGATTTAATATTAAATATTAATTTTTAAGTAATATTTTTAACATCTACGCAATTTAAAATATCATCACTACATGGATAAATGATTTTATAAAGTATTATTACATTTAAATACATATGTGAATGGATCTAAGCATTTTTCTCATTTACACATAAATGTACCTATTTTTGAGCAAATATGGCCTGTGCACGTATTGAATTTAAATGAAACTTGATCTTATAATTAATATAATGATGTTAAATATAATAAATAGATTGACTTTTCATCAAAAATCAAAATTTTGAAATTCGAAAGGGTTACATGGAACCGCTTCTACATAACCTAGTTACTTAGAAGCGGTCCTATTTAGCATGTGTATTAAGTCTTACAATTTTTAAAGATGTATAGATATTTTTTAGATTTTTAAAAATAGTGACATTTTAGTGATTTATAGCTATTTTTGGGTTTTTTTTAAAAACAAAGGCATTTTAGTAATTGTTTTAAAAAAGTGGCATTTACTAATTTGTAGCTATTTTTGAGATTTTTAAAAATAGTGGCATTTAGTAAATTTTTAAAAATAGTTGCATTTTAGTAATTTTCAAATTACAAATTACTAAAATGCTCTTATTATTAAATATCTCATAAATATCTATAAATTTTTAAAAATAATAAAAATTGATATATATGTTAAATATACTTAGATTAACAGTTGCATAAAAAATTTTAAAAATAAAAAATAACTTAAATACACTCAAGTACAATGAAGTTAAATGTCACGACTGCATTTAGCACTTCACAGTATACGTTTCCATATATAAGCCACATGCTCGAGACATTCGACTCCCTCATTAGAGGAAGAGCAAGGGGAAAAAATTGAAGTAAGTAGTGATTTAATACTTAATGCTCTTAATTTTGATATTTAAAAATATTTTTCTTAAATTATCCATCTGCATTTATGTACGATTGAAAAAATCATATATATTATAATCTTCTATATAATATATATCATGGGCTATATATTTTTTAAAAATTTTAATAGCCATATTTTCATAAGATGTAAGTTTGCAATGGAAAGGTTTTGTTTTGGTAGCATGAAAAAAATAAGGATGCGGACGGTGACAATGTTGGAACATGCTAATTAGGCTAGAAACGGACGGTGACAATGTTGGAACATGCTAATTAGGCTAGACAATGTTGGAACATGTTAGAAAATACTACACATTACCTCCAACACTTCCTTGATTCGCACCTAGAAAAAAAGTTTGTTAAATACGCTAAATGGTTTAGCCGTTTTGATTTTAAAAAAATATTTTTAAATTAAAAAAATAGAAGTAAACATATAGCTTTCATGCTTACCCTAAATATGGAGTCATACAAATATATATAGAGAGAGAGCTGTTCCGGTGCAGCGTCCGGAATAGCGGTGCAGTGGCCCAAAAATGGGCCCCACATAATCATGAAATCATGATCTACTCCACCCATCGTATTTAGAATAATGTATTCTATTACCATACCTATTTTCATCCTAATTAGATATGTATATTGTCCCCATTTGAAAATAATATAAATCCAATGTAATAAAATAGTTTGATATAAATGTAATAAAATAGTTTGATATAAATAATAACTTTAAAGTATCTAATTATGATGAAAATTGATATGGTAATATAATACATTATTCTAAATACAATAGACGGAGTATATCATGATTTCATGATCATGTGGGGTCCATTTTCATTGATGCTGTACCAGAATATATCTCATACATATATATATATATATATATATATATATGATTCGAGAGTCATACGAAAATTAATTACGAGATGAGATCTAGTGCACCTGTCGCACTGCCTCGTTTTTTAATTTATTACTATTATTTTTCTCTTATTATTCAGGCCTGAGTAAATCTTTCCTTACTATTCAGGACAAAACATGTTGTTTCTATATATGTTATTTTATATTTTTAAATATTTTATATTTTTTAAAATTTTAAAATTTTAAAAATAAAACCTTTCTCATGCGTTGTTAATTACAGGTGCGTACAACCATTTTTAAAATTTTTTATGAAATTTTTTTTATACAACTCTTAATCTAAATGTATTTAACAATTTTATCGATTTTTAATATCTTTAGATTTTTTCGGATTTTTAAAATCAGTGGTATTTTAGTAATTTTAAAAATTCAAAAAAAATCTAAAAATCTCTAAAAATGGTAAAAGTTGACATATATGTTAAATACACTTATATTAAGAGTTTCATGATAAAAAAAATTTTAAAAATAAAGAAGGTATAGTACACCCGGGTGCATAAGATTATACTCCATTAATTACACCCTCAAGGTGCATTAGGAAGCAATTCTAGTAGAATAGCATTGAAAAAAGTATAATGCATTCATTAATTGCTGAATAATAAGAAACGAGAAATTATATGAAAATAAAAAATAATATTGAAAATAGTAATACAACTGCTTTTGTTTGGTAATAACCATTTTTACTCCTATAATCCAATAATTTTCCCCCTTAATTATCTTATTTTTTTTTTCAATTTTATTCTTGATCATATTATATGACATTATTATTTCACTTTTAAAAAAATAGTTTCTTTTGCGGTGCCCAAAGTAAGACTATCACGTACTAAGAAAAACAAATTTTTACAAAAAAATTGAAAAAAATTCCAGAACTCATGCTATCGGATGGTTTTTGTATTATATCCCTTCTAGCTTTACATATTTACATTTTAAATTCTAAAATTTAGCTGTTCATATTTTAAATCCTGAAAATTTTAGTTTGTTTACATTTTAAAACTCTGACCTATAACGGTGTAAAAAATTATTGTTAATTTGTGCAAAATAATGTAAATATGCGTTAATATTTTATAAAAAACCTAAATTATATGAGAAGTGAAGATGTAGTTGGAGTCTCTAATGACAAAATAGAAAAAGCTTAATGGTCGAATTTAAAATAAAAAGATGTTTCTTTTCTTTTTTTGAAATATTGGAGAGTATTTACATTGGTACCGCTGCAAAGAATTTAAAATACAAAAGAACCAAAATTTTAAGTTGAAAATGTAAATGACTAAATTTCGAGAATTAAAATAAAAATACGTAAAATTAAAGGGTTTAAAATAAAAAAAACAGCCATTGGTTGAATGAAATTCTTCCAAACAAGCGATCGTAGCCCGTACACTCTACATTTCACCTTTCAATTTAATTACACTACCAACAGTATGCATTTCCGTGAATTAGATTTCATCGGCGGCTAGGATCATCTTACCGACCGCTGATTCCATCAGGCCCATCAAATGGGACCCACCAGGAGCTGATGTCCTGTTTCGCGCGCTGGCCCATCTAGACGTCTTCGTAGCAGAGCCGCGCACAAACACCGTCGCGATATATAACTCTCCTCCCTTCTTTCCCGCTCTCGCTAGTGGTTCGACGGAAACAGAAAGTCTTCTTGTGGAAGTCGTAGAGCTAGATTCTGAGAGAGAAGAAGGTGTAAAACGAGAAAAAAGGTACACAATCTCTGTCGTTCTCTTACGTCTTCTTTGTTTATCCATTGTTATTGTTTTTGGATTTTGGTTCTTTTTCCGAGTTCTTGATGATTTGGAAATTCTATGGATTATCTGAGCGGCATGTGTATTTTCATGGTATATGGGCGTTGCATTATGGAACTAAAACAAGCTTCGACCAAAATCCATGAATTGGGCCTACTCGTCGTTTGAAAATTCGAGATCGGAGGCAGTATGATTCAGTTGAATGAGTGTGTCTGAGTCACTGAGTCTTAAAACTACTAGAAAAAAAACCATCACTTTATACTCGTGCAGAGAAAATCCTAATTTATAAATTTACGTCATCTCAACAGATTTGGTTTCTTTGTCTTGCATTGCATTGTCAAAAGAAGTCCTTGTGATGTGTGGAGAATTATGAATGGCTCAAAACCCCTCTGTGTTCTCACATATGTTTGATGCAGATGAATGCTTGTTTGTCACCATGCTGAAAGAATATTTTTCCACAATTAAAAATTTCAAATGGTGGATGCATATTTTGTGCGTCCACCTGAATTGAGGCGCAAGTCAAAGTGCCATTTTGACTTAAATTTTTGGTAAATTTTGACTGTCTCATATTTAAAAAAGATTGTTGGGTGCATGGGAATTAAGTTGGATTGAATCCATTATTGCAGGAGCTAATTAGACGTGTTAAGAATCAAGATAGCTTTCAGCCAAGGTTTTAGTGGGCCTTATATTGAGGCGAAAAGAGGTTGAGTTTGTTACTGGGGAAAAAATTTTGAAAAATTGAGAAATTGGTGCAATATGATAGGAAAGATGTGAAAGAATAATTGGAAAGTAAAGTAGTTAGGTAGTTGAGATGTTACATCATATAGGAAAGAGTATAGAAAGAGAAGGAAAATTTTTGGGACCACCTCCATTTTTTCCCCTCTTCTCAAACACACCCTTGTATATTTTTATAATTGTACATGAGCTGCATAATTAAGTTTGGGGTTGATGAGAGTGCATTGATTAGTTGAGAAAACACATGAAACCTTCTTAATTTAATGTAGCTTGTAGATGTAACCTTTTTGATGATTTTCATCTCATGTAAATGGTTTTCCATATAACCCTTATGTATCTCTATGTTAGTGGGTTTACGATTGTTGCAACCCAAACAAATTTTATATATTTGCTTGTAATCCTCTCAAACAGGCCACTGCTATTGTTTTGGATTCATTTTATACATCCAATTGGACCTCTATCTTTGAAATCCAGAACAAGTTAATGATTAAGGCAACAAGACAATTGAATCATTTTAGACAATTAAACTATGTAATGCATGGTTACTCGGTTGTACCCTTTTAGGAAATAAGCATGAACAAGCATGAGAGTCTTTTTGGGTAATAATTCAGTAATTCCCGTACGCATGGAGCCTCCATAACTACGATAAGCATGCTGCTGCTGCTGCTGCTGCTACCACTGCTTTTCTTGACACTAATGATCAATATTCTTATTCTAAACTTTATTAATCCTAACCTTAATTCTAATCAACATAATAAAAATATGGGCCCCTGTAAAACCGTAGAAAGTACCTACTTGTCTGGAAGTAAGTATTCAAAAGTCATTACAACAGTATGGTCCATTCATCAGCATTTGTA
This sequence comes from Annona squamosa, assembly GCA_035584095.1. Taxonomy (NCBI): domain Eukaryota; kingdom Viridiplantae; phylum Streptophyta; class Magnoliopsida; order Magnoliales; family Annonaceae; genus Annona; species Annona squamosa. The sequence continues at coordinate 27,816,055 of JAXCLR010000105.1, read as the reverse complement.
ATTTCTGCATGTCACACCATTATCAAAGATCAAAATTAGGACAATCTTCGAATCAAAGAGAATTGAGACTGAGGGAAGATTGCGATTAGACAAGGTAAGCTAGCTCCATTCATATTCCTTTATTCATCTTATTCATAGTTAGAATCTTTAACTGATAAAAAAAAGAGTAATTATTTATTTAAATGGGGTAGCCAAAAGTTTCTAGACTTGTTGCATTCATGTCAATGATTCTATCCTATTATTGCTCAATGATTCTATCCTATTATTGCTCCATATATATAAATTGTGTGTATATATATGCTATTACAAAAATAAATCAAACGTACATTGATCGCATGTGATTCCTGCAGATCCCATCATGCAGCTGTCACCAGACATACAGAGGTGCTGGGACTTTGCTCCTCAAGGGAATGACTCATGGTAAAAATCACTGGCTTGTCATCTTCGTCTTAGTTTTCTTTCTTAACAAGTACATTCATGTCTGTAATTTTCGTATTTTTCTCACATTTTTCATGCCGATTGTTCTCTTTCATCTCTTTGAGCTTCTTAATTTATAATTGTTTCCATCTTAGAGAAGTATGTCTATCTATATAATTCAGTTTCTTGTTTCATCTCAGTTATCCTCTTACATGTCTTTGTGCATCTCTTTCTTTCGGTTAGTGCTTATCAACGTTGGAAAAAATCTTATTGTACATTGTTGTGACCATCACATCATTTTAATAATAGCACATAGATTATTTTGCTATAGACTCAAAAATGACTTGCAAGGAAATTTAGGTGTGTTTGGAGATGAATGAAATTGCTAAATCAGTGGGCTCCAATGAAAAAGTAGTAAATAAAATGAGCTGATTCTACGCAAAGAAAGAAAAACAATAGGAGCCTTCTTATCTATAAAAAGATGGCATAACCATTTTATCATATCATAATTTGCAGCTTAATGAATAAACTTTCATCTTAATTTCAATATCATGTTCAGTCTGTCAAATAAACATTCCTTATTTCTTCAAAAAATTTTCCAATAAACTGAAACTATTCTTTTATTGATTGCATCCAATAAACACATATTCATTTTTTTTTTAAAAAAAATTCTGACTTTATTATTGATTGGAACAGGACATACGAAGAAATTATTGGAATTCTGGATCAGACGACAGAGGATGATACAATCAGGCATGCTGAAGAGACCCCCACCCTCATGCCTTCAAGCGAAAAATCCAAAGCAAGTCAACCTATTGCCCCAACAAAGAAGCGGAAGCGGCTTGTACCTTCTATTAATTTGTCTCAGTTGATAGATAAAAAGAAATTGTTTGAGGGAGAGAGGGTTAAATACATTAGGAAGAAAGAGAAAAGAGTGTTGAAAGAAGGATTCGTTAGGCGTCAAGGCATCGAATGTTGTTGCTGTGGGCAAATTTATAGTATGTCTAAGTTGGAGGAGCACGCGGGTATAGTCAGTCATAGAGCATCACAGAACATATATTTGGAAAGTGGAAAATCATTAGCAAACTGCCAGTTGGAACTGGCACAAGAGGCCAACACTCAAATGGAGAGTGATTTGAGACTTGCGCAAGTTTCACCAGTGCAGAGTTTCAGTGAAGTTAATCTCCAAATCCTGCAAGCAGAGAGTGGTGTGGAATACTGTGAGGCTCATCTCCAAATCCGTCAAGCAGAGAGCGGTGTAGAATTCTGTAGCGGAGCTGATGTTGCTGACCTCCAAGTCCAGCATGCAGGGACTGGTGTTGTTGAATCCTATAGTTTCGTGGGATGCCCAAGTGAAAGGACAAAGTACCATAATGCTTCATTAACATCCAACATCAGCATGGGCAATGTTGAAATGTGTTATATCTGCCGCCACAATGATAGTGGACTGTTAGCATGTGGGGGCAAATGCATGCGGAGGTTTCACATGAGCTGCATTGGCTTGGAGGTGTGTCTTAATATTTCTCCATTTACTTTCATTCAATTTCATATTATTCAGCAATTTGCATTCAGTTCTAGGTATAATATGTATAATATGTAATATGTAGCTGAAAACTGATTAGTCCTCCTTTGATTGTCTCATGTTTTGATGAATATAGAATTGTAGTGAGATATTTTGCTGTGAAAGAGCTACAAGGGTACTTTTATGTTAAAATGGAAGTCAACCAAGTGCAAAAAACTATGGGAATGATACCCCCTAGCATACATCAAAAGGAATCCGTTGAGTGAAATTCAAGTTACTCAACATTTAACACATTAGAGAAATGCTTTGTTATTAATTTTCTTTTAAAGGCATTGACACATGATCCAATGGGTCCAAATTCATATGTTCATATGATGATAATGCTTATGCAGGTCTTCTCTGAAAATATCTGGTTTTGCCCATATTGTGTATGTGAGTTATGTGGTGGGGGTATATCCTGTGCAGAAAGGGAGCAGTTTGGAGAAAAGACTATCTTTTGTGGTCAATGTGAATTTGGCTGTGAGTTATTTCTCTACTCTCCTAATTATATAGAATGCTTTTTTTTTTTTTTTTGATGTTCTACAGCTTTGTTGCTTTTTCTTTTTAGATCATCTGGATTGCCTTAGACAAAAGGGATTTCAAAGGCCTGAATGCTCTGAACATGGATATTGGTTTTGTGGAGAACACTGCTCAAAGGTACTTCAAATGTTTTTTATTGATGAATTTTTCTCTAAATATCTGTATATTTGTTCATCAGATTCATAGATCTTTGTTCTTGCCGGTAAATGTTTGGCTCAATGTATCATTGTTCACACAATTTAAGTGGATAAGTGTGTTGCACACTTGAGAAAAGAGTTTCCAACTCATCCAAAAGTTGTTACATGGGCTACTGTAACCAACAAAATCACATAGACAATTTAATTCTGCTACACTACCTCAAAGCATTGAGCTGTTTCATTAGTTTATTTCAACATTTCATGTAAACAATTATGGTGAAGTTTAGGATTACATAAGATTCATGGCATTTGCTCCTGTTTTACAATCCAAGTTTTATCCGATAATTAGAAATAAGGAAATTCTCCTAAGGTTTTGTATGAATTTTTCATTGGAAATCCTCATCTCTTTATTTTGGATATATTGCCTGTATATGTGTGTGGGTGTACTTTTTGCATGGATTCAGAAACTCAACTTTCTTTTACTTGTTTATCTACAGAAATGTAACAAAAGTTATAATGCTCTTTAATTTGTGACGCAGATATTCTAATTCTGCTCTGCCGCCTTGAAGCGTTGAGCTGATCATTAGTTTATTTCATCGTATCTTATAAACAATCATGGTAGGTTTTAAGATTATGTAAGATTCATGATCTTTGTTCACGTTTTACAACCCAATTTATGTAATAATAGAAAATAAGGAAATCTTTCTCAAGTTTTGTAATTATTTATACACACATATATATTTGGTATTGGAAATCCTTACCTCTTTATGTTGGACATATTATTATTTGCATATGTGTGTGAGTTCAATTTTTGTGTGGATTCAGAAAACAAACTTTCTTTTGATTGTTTGACTACAGAAATGTAGCAGAGTTATAGTCCTCTTTTATTTGTGACAGATATTCATTGAACTTCAATATCTTCTTGGGAAAGACAATCCTACTGGTGTGGATGGACTATTTTGGACTCTTATGAAATCAAACGGAGAAAGTGATCAATATCACGGAACACATTTCTTAGGAAGTACTGACTGGAAGCTTGATGTAGTCCATCTGCTACAGGAATCTTTTTTGCATCTTGTTCATCCCAATTCTTGGACTCAAGTAATCAATGACATTGTCTTCAGCAAAGAGTAAGATTTTCCTTTCATCTCTCTCTCTCTCTCTCTCTCTCCCTCTCACACGCGCGTGCGCACGCACGCACTGTATTCAAGTGTTGCTTTTGTCCATGGTATACTGAATTTCTTTTTCACTGTTTTTCCATCCCAGATTGAAGAGTTTCCATCAGAACTACAGAGGCTTTTATACCATGATCTTGCATAGGGGAAGTAAACCCATATCAGTTGCAATATTCAGGTGATTTTAACTTGAATGCTTGGCCACTGCTTTGTGAAACACCTTCATGTTCTTTTAATCCTCATCCTCTTGTTTCCTGTTTTCATATTGTAGAGTACGTGGTAGCGCAATGGCAGAGGTGCCCCTGATGTGCACACAGGTGAATGATCGCCGAAAAGGCATGTGCCACCTCCTGCACAACAACCTCGTAAAGGTAATGCTTCCTTTCACAAAAATTCAGCTTGTCTTCTTTCCTACTGTTTTTTGAATTTGAAATGACATGTGCTTGCATATCCATTCTGAGAATGAGTGTGCAATTGGCTGAATCAAAAGGAAAAGAAATCACAAAAACAATGAAATATGCTTGTTAGCTTTTATTTCTATTTATTTATGAAATTTCTGTCTTTTTCTGTGTTGAAATCCAGCCTGTAAATCCTGCATTTATTTGTATCTCTAAGCTTCATGATGGAAAGACTTGCTTATGGTCATTGGATCCTTTTTTCTTTACAGCTTCTCTCGGACCTAGGAGTCGGAAGAGTGTTGTTATCTGTATCTCCAAAATGGGTCCCAAATGTAATGAATTCATACGGTTTTTTGGAGATAATGGCTTATGATAGATTTCTACTCTTGGCTTATCCATATATGGAGTTTCCTGGGACTACAACCTGTCAGAAATTGTTGCATGCTGACACGAATTCGACAGGCATGAATAGTTACTTTTTCTGAATTTGTTTGAATTTGGTGCTCCCATTTTCCATTTGATGTCCTTCAATCCATCCAGAATTTGCAGGGAAGGGAGAAGATGCCCAAGATGGTTTGCCTACAGAGGACAGACAAATGGATTACTGGCTGACTATGTATCTCAACAATACTCTACAGTAAGCTAGAGAAATTTCGGGGGATGTATTGTTGTATCTTATAAAAATATGCTTTTTTGGAAATTTTTTGAGCCAAGAAAAGCTTATTAGTCCAAAGGCTGAGTTTTTGTATAGCCGCAAAAGGCTGAGGTTTTGTATATTAGCAACCTCTGGAATCTCTAAATCATTGTTTGTTTCCAATATTTGGATGGAAATATAAAAAGAGAAATAAACAACCGACCATCTGTACTCTCTTCCTTTTCATTTATAATAAAGTCCAGATCTTTCTTCTCCATTATATTGTTTGTTTACCTTGCAATTTGCGAACTGATTCCGCTGCAATGAGTGAACAGTTCTATTTCTTATTTTCTTTTTTGATGGGTAATGATCTAATAGGATTTCTGATTGGAAGCCCACAGAACAGGTGTAGAAATTTTAAACACAACCAATCAAAAGCATCAACGGTTTGTGGATTAAATCCATTATATTTCTGCTGGTTACATAGAAGTGCAGCTCTTTCATATATAATAAGATGACTTGGCTAGGTGTATCATGATGAATGTAGCAATAAATTTGTGATTGGCATATTAGCATGATGAAGGGAGACCTACTGATCAACGGATGAATTCCATCATCATGATTCATGAATGTGGACCTACAGAATTGGCCTGAATATATAGAGTGACGGATTATGATGGATGGCTCCCACTTGTTGATAGGTCTAAAGGTGGAATTAAAATATACGATGGGTTGCTTGACTATATTACAAACATTTGGCCCTGCTGCCTTTGGCGTTGAGGAGAATTTTTACTGGTAATGTTATAATTAAAAAGGTTTAAGATAAAAATACAGTTAGCGGCTTCTGAAACGGCCTTGACAAAATAATTTGAGTTCATGACCGCGTCACTCCTCTCCTTCTGTGATCGTCCGTCAGTTGAATTTGAGTAAGAAATGAGCTACATCATGATATTCCCGGAAGCAGATGGAGGCAATATATGTCGTCATACACAAGCCACGTGCTTGAGTCATTCGACTCACTCTGTAGACCAATAGCAAGTAGAAAAAAATTGAAGCGAGTAGTGATTTAATACTTATGGCCCTTCATTTTTTTAAGTTTAAAATATTTTTTATTATGTTTTTCCACCTGCATTTTTTCATGATTCCAAAAGTAATATATATTATAATCTCTTATAATATATCTCATATAGGCATGATTACATACATACTGTATATATGCTTAAATTATAATATTCATTTTTATTTCATTTTTTGATTTTTTCATCGTGAATATGTTTTCAAGTGTATTTAATTTATATCAAGTTTTGTTATTTTACAATATTTTACATATTTATTTTTATTTTTAAAAAACAAGTTTTTTTAAGGGGCGAAAAATGACTTATATGCCCCTAAAATTGATGATTTTCAAAAATAAAAGTAAATATATAAAAGTATTGTACAATAGCAAAACTTGGTTTATGAATTAAACACATTTTTTTGATTAAAATGAATTAAACACATTTAAAAAATAAGTTTACGAAGAAAAATAAAAAATAAAATAAAAATGAATATTGTAATTTAAGTGTAAATATAATATTGTATATAACTATGCCTCCATATCATATGCTATATATTTTTTAAAAATTTTAATAGTTGTATTTTTATAAGATGTAAGTTTGCAATGAAAAGGTTTTTTTTTTAGTAACATGACCAAACAAGGATGCCTATGAAGATACTATTAGCATATGAACATATGTATTATATCGCCAACGGTGTCCTGCTTCACACCTACAAAATAAGATATATTTGTAAGAGTCGATCCAGTGCATCAGTACAAAAATCTATTTTTTAATATTTTTTGAAAATTTTTTTATACAACTGGTAGTCTATGTGTATTTAACATGTATATCAATTTTTACTATTTTTAGAGACCTTTATATTTTTATTTTTAAAATCAGCGGCATTTTTGTAATTCATAAATTACTAAGATGCCACTTATTTAAAAAATAAAAAATTTAAAAGTCTTCAAAAATGTATCTACAAATACCTCTGCACTCTCTAGGACAAATAACTTCCACAAACCCATTGCATGCGGGAAGAATCGAACCAGCATGGCCATGTACATGAGCCAAGTTGCTAATCACAACGCCAAGAGACATTTTGGCACATTCATTGATTGTACACTACCAGGAAATGAGAAGTTTATGAAAAAAAAAAATATTGAAAACAGTAAGACACTGTTTAGTAATAACGGTGACTCTCTTTGCTAATAACCATTTTTACTCTTATAATCTAATGATTTTCTTCTCCCTCAACTTCCTTATTTTTCTCATTTTATTTTTAATGTTATATCATTTTTGCACTTTTAAAAATATTTTTTTCTGTGTGTACGCCTAAACGTAAGACTATTACGTACTACGGCTCGGAAGTTTACGGGAAAAAATTAAGAAGATTCCAATGCTCATACCATTGGCGGGCTTTCTTCCTTATAAATTTTTTAACTTTGCACATTTATATTTTAAATTTTAAATTTAATTATTTGCATTTTAAACTTTGAAAGCTTTAATTCATTTGCATTTTAAACCTTGACCATGATACCCATGATAACAATAAAAACTGTGATTAATCTATCCAAAATGATGTAAGTAATCTTCAATATTATTTTGAAAAATTCAAATTTGTGTCAGAGATGAAGATGTTATTTTAGCTTCCGAGGACAAAATGAAGAAAACTTAGTAGTCAAGTTTAAATTTAAAAATATTTTTTTTAATATTGAAAGGTATTTAAGTCATTTCATATGAATTAACTGCAGTTTTTAATGCGGCTACAACTGACTAAATTTCGGGGGTTTAAAATAAAAATACACAAAGTTACAAGGTTTAGAAAAGAAAAAAAAAAAAAAAAAAACCCTTGTCATGAGTCAAATGGAATTCTTCTAAACAAGCGATCGAAGCGACTATACTCTGCATTTCATCATTTCAATTTAATTACACCACCAACAGTATGCAGTTCCGTGAATTAGTTTTGATCAGCGGCTAGGATCATCTTGTCAACGCTGATTCCATCAGGTCCATGAAATGGGACCCACCAGCTCCATGATGTCCTGCTTCGCGCCTGGCCCATCTGGACCGTCCTTACATCCTTAGACTTCGTGGTAAAGCCGCGTACAAACACGCCAGCCATAAATACCTCCCCCACCCTCCGTTGTCTTTCTTTCCGAGCGATGGGGAAGCAGGAAAGCAGAATAAAGATTTCATCCTTCGCTTCTCGTCTAGGAGCTCTGCTTCTCTGCATTTTCGCCGTTGCAGCGGATGAAATCTCCATCGGTACTTCCTTTTTCTTCCCGGACTGCATTTCCGTTTCTTTGGATTCATAGCACAACAGCAGAAATTTTCGTTTTCTCAAGTTAAATCGAAAAGAAGGAATCTAGGCTTTATCGTTGTTAATTTTTTTATTTAATGTTTCAGACGTGTTTTGCTTCTATAATTTTCAACTGCTCGGGTTTGCTTACGTAGTAAGTAGTTGTTTAAAGTGGACGCCGATTGAAGAGTCTAGTGGTGAAATGTTTTGAAAATTCGATATCTTTTGCATCTAAACGTAATTGTCTTTTCTTTTCTTTTCTTGCTCCTTTGAGTTGGTAATTCGTTTGGTAGGAAAGCAAACTAATAAAATGAAAAAAAAAAAAATTTCTCTGACTTATAGCTTTAATAGAAAGAACGATACCTTGTTTTGTAAGCCAGATTGGTCCATAATATCGAAAGTGTCAATATTTGTGGTCTTGATTTAGAAATGTTTGATTCATTAATCAAATCTATAATTATGGTATAAATGATGCATCGATGTTGATTTTAAAGAAATTATGAAATAAAATTCTTTTGGCCATATCTTTAAAAGAGTAGATTTCAAAACCTTTTTTCTTTCTTTATAGCCATATAAATGATAAAGATCCTTTTTTTTTAAAAAAAAAAAAAAGAAAAAAAAGAATCTCTTTAGCCTTGAATTTGGAAAGGAAGAAAACAAATGGTTTGGAGTGTAGGCACTTTCATATGAGGCCAAGACTGGTCTTTCTAGTCAGGATAAGATATATGAAACTGGGTGATTATGTCGTCAATCCTGCAAGATTGCATGGTTCATTTCTTGTTTCTGATTTTCTTCTGGATACTGATCTCATTGATAATCATCATGTATAAAAGGCCATTCCTGAATGCACTTAGGAGTCAATAATCACCGGAAAATTGCACTTGAAAGATAGTGATGATGGCTCACGTGGTTGGAATCGGTAGCAAAGATTTTACGGAAGATTATAATGGTTGAAAGTGACAAAGATGTCTGTCTTATTTTGAGATTTGTGCTTCACAATACACCATAGATTTATGGGATGACCATCAATGAAATGTTTGTGAGCAGTTATCCTTTTGGAAAATGGATGGCTGTTGGTCAGAGGATTTCTTGAAGGTTCTGACTGCAAATTAAGGCTGCACCTGTCATACTTACTGCTTCCATAAGTCTATGCTGAGAAAATATAAATCATCCATTTATCTTTTTTTCCCCAATTTAAAGCCATCAACAACCTAATTATAATAATTTACTTTGTGCAAGCCAAGAAAATTGATTATATTTAGGGATAGGATTGTAGCTATTTGCCTATATAGAATTCGTTGCAGGCGTAATATTATTGATATCATTAATCAAATCAATAAATTTGCACGAAAAATATATCTAGATTATATTTAAAGAAGCGATTAACATTGTAGACCTTATCTCTTGAAAGGATGTTTCTTAGCTGTTTATGCACAGCTGTGACCCGCAGAAGTGGCTAATATCCCTTATCTCTTTTCAAGATGCTGAATTTGAAAGGTGAAAAAGTTATACCAATGGGACTTTTCAACCCAACTATACTAATGCGCCTGGTGTTGTTTTGCCCAACCTCATCATCCTTGTTGTCCATTATGGCTTGTTTCAAATTTTAAACTGACCATTTCATGTTCATGAATTGTGTTTGATTATTATATGCTTTTGTGAACTGCCATAGCATGGTTGAATTGTACTATACATTCCTTTAAACGTCCCTCTGACCCTGTTCTGTAGATAGTCTGTTTTACTTTGCTTTATGTGTTTTTCTTAATATGACGATGTCATGCAATGATTTATTTTTTGAAATTTAATTTTGTTGAATATATTTTCTTAATATTATACATAAGTTGTAATAAAATTGAAGTCTCTAAACAACATAACCTTGTTATGTATAGTTTATGTAATGTTTTCTTTAATTAATTTGTTGATGGAAGTCTTTTCTACACAAAAATTTTTTATTTTCTAGATCGAAATAAAAAATTTTTGTTTAGGAATATGCTAAATGATTCCAGCACATTAGTCACATCTCAATTCAACATAATGCATGCGGATTGCAGCTTACTTAATGAGGAAAGTAGTTTAGAAATCAACAAAACCTTGAAGTTTGGGGCAAGCAGGACTCTCAGCAAATAGAAAATACCAATATCTTGTATAATGCATGCACTATTGAATTGGGACATCAACTTGTTCGTGGCTTGTAATACATACCATAATACCAATACTAGGAACATTGAGTTTAGTTGAAAAATAATAAAGAAAAAAAGAAAGAAAGAAAAAGAAGGCAAGAAAGGTGACCATATGGTTTCTGATGTTGCTGCCTAGGAAATTTCATCTTAATCCAATTTTTCTTTGTCTTAGCGTAACTTGAGCTGATATTTTGTAATGGTTTCATGCGAATCCCAATGTCTTTTGGCTATGCAGTTGCCCATCCCACTAAATTCAATCTGTCCTCTGGCCAACCGGTGCAAACTTTGCTTGGTTCAAAGCCTGCCACTTCTGTGGTATGTCAAAGGATTCACATCTGCGGACAGCCAAGACTTGGAAATCTTGGGAAATATGCCCATGCATTGAAGGTGAAAGTGGATGCAACACAGTCTAATTCTAGAACTCTTGAAGTTTGCTTCCACAGGTGAGTTTTCAATAACTTGTTTTAATGGGAATCTGTGAGATTTCCTTCCGAATGCCCTTTTATAACAACTCTCATAAATTGTTTGGTTGGCAAATGATGCTTTATAAGAAAATATCACTATTTTACTTAATGTCTTCTATGACTCCAAAGTATGAGTTTGCATTTCTAGACTGATCCATGTACCTTCCCTTTATTGTTAATGCTGATAAATGGCTACTGGCTTTTTATCTCCCTTCTGACATGGCTTTTATCTGCCCCTGTTCCCCCTCCTGTTTTTTTTTTCCCCCAGAAATGAATCTCTTCCACTTGGTATATGCCCTCAAAATAATTGGATGAAACTCAGCAAAGGTTCGTGGGTTCAACTCATGTCACCTTATGACAGCAAGCTTCTTGATATACGAGTACCTGGTAAATCCTTTGGGCTTGTTGAGGTATCCAGTGAAGAAGGTAATGCAAGTCCTTACTCATGCTTTCTGATCCACTTTCTTTCATTGGCAGCTTCTGACATTAACAATGTCCTGTCGATATTACAGAATTTCGGATGTATCGTGTTGTCTTTTTGGTGCTGGGGATAGTTCTGATGACATTAGCACCGATGCTGAGCAAATCAGTTGTTTTCTACTACGGCAGTGCAATGACCATTGGGATAATCCTTGTTATTCTGATGGTCCTTTTTCAGGTAGTATTTTCCCTTGGCTGAATTCCGTACAACATTTTGTTGAATTATGTTGCGACCATCCAGATTTTGTCTCATATGGATTGAGCATTTTAAGTATGTACTATCTACTTGATAATATTAAGTTCTTCATTATGACATGTCTTCCAATTTTGCCCTACAGACCAACTAGAGATGGAAGGTGCATGTACTGTACAAATTGAGAGCCTTGATTGACTTATGAATTATTTCTCAGCAGTTCAAAATTTAAAAATCCTGAGGTCAATGGCCATGTAACAACGTGAACCAATGAACTATGACTTCTGTTACAGTCTGCTACTAGCTACCTATGATAGCTTGTAAACAATCAATGAATTGCCATTTACTTCAGAATACTGTAATTCTGGTTGTACACCAATCTAGTGTTCTTTGTGGTCAAATACTTGGTAAATAGGAGGATTTTTCTTAGAAAGGCTTGGTAAAAAGTTTGAATTTTATAGCCCACAAGAGATAGAAATGGAAACCTCGGGTTGCCAGAATGTTCTGAAAAATGTAAAATTATGGGTTTTTCAATTTTTTTTCCCCTTTAGCAGTGGAGCCTAGCAATGGTCAAGACTGTGCTCTGTTATAGGTGGAATCTTTTGGTGTTAAATGGACGATCCACATGGAAAGAAAAAGTCGAACCATATTAGTTTGTGCTTTGCACATAAATAGATTTGTGAGCTACTATGCTTAATCTAATATTGTTCATTTGCAGGGGATGAAGCTGCTGCCAACAGGCCGTAAGAGTTCATTAGCAATATTTATGTATTCATCAATTGTAAGCCTGTCTTGAGCACTTGTTTTTTTTTTTTTTCTTTTGCTTTGCCTTTACCTTCTAGAAGTTCACTTGAGAAAACTTTGCCTTTGTGAAATGCTATCACTTCCATCAGTGCTGACTTTGCGTTGTTCTCTGCATGTTAGATTGGTGTGGGATCTTTTCTTCTCAGCTACTTGTCTGGATTGCTGCGCTCTGTCCTTGTACAGATGGGAATTAGCGAGGACATGTACAGTCCTGTATGTAGTCTTCATTACTCCTTGCTTATTGTTCTCCACAATTACTCATGAAATATTGTGATTTTTCTTTAATTCAGTCATCATTATGAACTTTTTGAAACTTGCTCCATATGGAGAGTTAAGTTTGTCAAAGGAAGGATCATTGTGAACTGTGACGATGAGCAAATGATCCATGAGAATTGGATTGAGGTGTCTTGAAATGACGGGGATATCCATGCTAGTTCATTCGATAAATGTCCTAATGATTCTATGAGTGCTTGAGGAAGCTGCACTTTTTAGTGGATAATAAAAAACTACAACAACGAATGAGGGAATAGAGGCTGCTCATATAATGTAACATAGAGTGTTTGGCAAGCTCCATTATTGATGGGGGTGCATTTAATCATGGTTTCTTGTTTCACATATATACTTGTGAATTACTTTAGCTAGTTTTCCGATTTTATTTGGACATTTTTATGTGTCATGTGCTAACAATAAGTTGTGAGATCAATTATCAAGGTGCTTGTTTCCCAATTAAGTGACAATCGCAGGTGGCAATATTTTTTCTTCTGTCTCTTGTTTTGGCTGGAGCTTGGTTGGGCTTTTGGGGTGTCCGCAAACTTATCCTGACTGAGGAGGGATTTGTTGATTTAAGCGTAGCACATTTTGTTTCATGGTCCATATGGATCTTTGCTGCTGCTATGATTCTTCAGGTACTTAAACTACACTGATTTTCTTGTCTTTAAGAAATACTAAATTATGAAATCTTCTTTGACACTCTTGAAGTATATGTTTTATATGTTACTTTCTTTGAGGCCTAGGCTCTACATTTTGATTGAATTTTCTCTTCTTAGTCATTTTTAGAAAATATTAAGCAAATCAATAATTCTAAGCTTTCGTGCTACTGCTCTCATTAGAGTTCTCTGGATGCACTTTTGGCTGCTGAAGCATTGACTTTGGTAATAATCATCTCATTTGTAACAAGGAAGCTTGGGAGTTCAAGATTTCTCCTCCGTTTGTTCAAGTGAGTCGGCTTCGTGATTGGAAAATTTATTTATCAAATGGTATTGTGGTGCTTGTGTAGTGTACTCTTGATGAAAAAAAATGTGGGTGTCTCACATGTGCATTTAACTTTTTAAAGATATCTATACTCTAGAGTTATCTCTGCTTTGATTTGCTTGCCCAGCACTCCAGGGAAATACTCAAATGGTGATTTCATTGTTGCACTGAATTTTTCTGTGTCACCTATAAAATAACCTAGTGGCGAACATAGTCCAGAAACAGTTTAATTTCCATGCTGACATGCTTGTAGGAAGGATATGTCATCCATTTTTCCCTTTTTTCCATTTTCCCCTTTTTCCTGTGTTCCAATTTGCAAGAAACAAGTTTACTGACACCTGTATGATGGAAAAGTATAATCAAGGGTTATTTGCATTCATGCCTACTCAAAAGTAAAAGAATTGCATCTATGCCAACTGATTATATATTTGGCATTTTTGCCCTTGATTTTTTGAATGTTTTGCATCCACTCTAACTCAGTTAGGCGGAAACTAACAGCTGTTAAATGCCCCTCTTGAAAAGTTGACTCCGCTGTGCACTTATACTCATCTTGAGGAGTTGACTCCGCTGTGAACTCAAAACCCCCAACAGGGTATGGGTTCATAGTTGGAGTCAACTTCTCAAAGGGGTATTTAACAACCAATAGGTGAAACCTAAAGGAGTTTCCATGGACCAATAAAAAAAAAAAAAAAGAAAAAAAAAGGAAAAAAAAAAAAGAGAGAGGAGTTGACATGGATGTAAAATATTTAAAAATTGATGGGATAAATGCAAAAAAATAAAACCACTTGGTAGAGATGCAGTTTATTTTACTTCTGAGTTGGCACAAATGCAAATAACCCTATAATCAAAGGCAATAGAAATCTTTTGTATATCTCTTTTGTTATATCAACAGAAATGGATCAAATTGTGAGTTAAAGACTACAGAATTTCATACTGAGAAATTGTCCAATGCTTAATTAAATCAAAGACAACAACTTGCTGCAGCCATCTGCCCCCCTTTTTTTCTCTTTTTATTTTCTTCCCGATGTTCTGATTATTCATCTGATGGGAGACTCACTTATTTGGACGAAACCATGCCCCATTAAAATCTTTGAAATAATGATATATATATATATTTTATCCCTCTTATCTGCAAATTGTCTGTTCATTAATCCCGGCTTACCATTTGAGAGCATTCAATAGTGGATAGTTTCTGGGTGGCTGGCAAACCTGATAAATAGTCTGCAAGTGTGAAAGCAACAACTCTTATACCAGACCAAAACAAGGAATAGAATTCAAAACAGGGGTATTATTGTATTCGGTTCAATTCAAACCTGACTTACCTGATTTGAAAAATGTATTGGGAATGGTAAAATGGAAAGTTTGGATTGGTAAGATTGGATTTAGACCCTACCCAGTTTGGGTTGAGGGTTCAGGAATCTGATCCAGAACAACTTCATAATTTGGTTGAGTTCATTGAGTAACAACCCAACCTGTCCTTATTTTGAAGAAACTTAAATTATTTCTAGGTAACAGTTGGTCTATATGCTTGTTCCTACATTCTTCAACATGCACTTCATTTATTCTTGAATTTAGTGTTGAAAGTAATGTTTAGCATTTATATTTTTAGGTTTAACATGAAATATTTATTTAAAACTAATTGGATAATTTGCAAATATACCTACATAGTTTTAGAAATTGCAAATTACCTCCATATAGTTTAACTATACTTGCAAATATACCTACATTATTATGACACCTTTACTGTTCCGTCACAGTGTGGTTATATTTGGAAAAGTTTACAAATTATGTAGGTATATTTGTGAAAACTAAATATGCCTACTTAATTTTTTAAACTGCAAATATACTTGCATAGTTTGCATGTCTTTGCAAATATACTCATGTCCTGACAATGCAATAATAGTGCCGTAATGGCATGAATATATTTACAATTATGGTCGAATTATGTAGGGGTAATTTGCAATTATGAAACTATGTAAGTATATTTGTAATTATGGTCAAACTAAGTGGGTATTTGCAAATCAGCCAAACTAATTCATGCTTAAAAGTTTATTGCATTTGGAATTATCAGCTAAGAATTTCAATTCCAACTGACCGAACTCAACCCAAATCTGACTCAGTTTTCTTAGGATTGGATTAGGGTCTTAGAATTAAGATTGGGGTTAGAGAAAAGTTGAAATTGTGCAAATAGGGTTAGGGGTTGGTCAGCCCCAATCCAAGTCATCTCAACCTAATTTCTGCTTGACGTTTGAATTTTTTGTATTTTTCAAACAATTCTTACTGTAGTTGCTCCAAAATTAGCATTCACCTTGGATGATGGCCATGCTTATGCTTAATATTGTAATATTCTTCGGGACACAATGGGTATTAAGCTTTATTATTTTGTCCGCAGCCAACGCCGCTGTGATTCTGATGCATATGATGTGGAATTCATATAATCTTTCTGCCATTGCTACAGGAATTCATTGAGAACAGCGGAATGGATCCTCAGACAATCTCCTGAATCTCCCATCCAGAGGGAAGATTCTGATGCATATGATGTGGAATATATGCGAGAGTTCAGAAGATCGAAAGCTGAATTTGTGAAGCCTCGCACAAGACGTTTTTCAATCGCTTCCTGGGCTTCTGCTCAAGGTCTATAGGGCTCCCAGATCATTTCCAGTAAAGAGAATGATTATGGTTGCTGCTATCTTTTTGTTACACTTGGATGACATAATCATTAATGCATCACTAGCAAAACTCAGAGTTGATTATTTAGAAAATGCACCATAATGTTTCGTCCAATTCCAACTTTCGAACCCAGATGTGTAAGATGAAAAGATCTGTCAGGTGATACACGTGGGTGAATGTGCATGCATTCTTGCTTGCAGGTGTTTATAGCTCTGTGCCAGTTTGTTTGTGTCCATGTTTTTGTATCTATCTATATCCATCCATGTCTATTTGTGACTGCCTGTTTCTGTGTATGTATATGCATGTGAATATCTGTGTCTGCGTACATGTCTGTGCGACTGTACACACGTGTTGGCTACTTTTTTTAATAGCTTGGGTTTTTTTCCTCATCTTATTACGTATTTACCTTGTTCAGATGAATCGGCATTGTTGTCCAACTTATCACAGTAGCCATTGAAGGTCTAAAGACCTAGGCTGAGAGCTGCATGTCAAGGCATATGATTGATTATTTTTATTTTTAATCTCTAGTAATGAGATCACTGACTTCGTTTGTTGCTATAATGCCACAAATTTGCAGATTCAATTAGTACACCTCCGGATCATCAGTCAAGAAAACCAGATGCTTACTATTCAACCTTCCACAGAACTCCTGAAAGGAAGAAATTTTCAAAGGAGGAATGGGACACATTCACTAAAGATTCCACGAAAAAGGCTTTGGAAGGCTTGGTCTCCTCGCCAGACTTTACTCGATGGGCTGTGGCCAATGCTGATAGAATCACCTTGACTCCTACCGACAGCAGCAAAACAAAAGAACAAAGGCAGGGATGGTTCTCCTGGTTTTAAATCCTCTACATCAAATGACAGAGTGGGAAAAATGTTCGAGTTGAATGTCGGTGATTTGTATTTATGTAACATTTTGTTTATTGCTGCGTCCAAGTTCTTCCCAACCAATTTTCTAAAGAATTTATATGGGAAGTGATGCAATTCGGGGGAGTTTGTTGGGTCTGGATTCGGTTTGTGTTGGGTATGATTGGAGATTGATTGTAGATTTGTTGTTGTCGACTGTCCTTAATTTATACTAGCATTAGCAGCAGATATCTGTGAAGCTTTTAAGAGCTTTAGGCATGTTTGTACTATTGATGTCATTTTTCTACTCGACTCCCGACTGAACGTTGTCACACTCGAGTTCTGTAGCCAAGCTAAAAGAGAGGCTCAATGGATTGCTAGAATTTTGAATGGGCAGAGCTTTTTTATGTTAAACACTGCTCTTATTTTAAAATTGGCTAATTGAATTCACTAAGTAAAGAATAAAATGAGGGAAAGTAGATGAAGGTGGTTTGGCTACGTTAAACAGAGGCTTGAAATGATATTAATCAGGACAGCTGAAATGACACTCATTAAGAGTTGAGTTTATTCAAATAAAAATGGTAAGAGATTTAAGAGGAAAAATCCAAAAAATGTGCATGGGAGCAATTAGATATGATGTGAAAGCTTTGGAGATTGGTTTATGACAGGGGTCACAACTCGGGTTCGGTAAATTTGGGTTGGATAAATTTGGTTATGGGTTGATTGTACTTTTATCTTATTTTTAAAAATTTTTACGCATCTTATTTTTGGTCAGGTTGGTTTTAAGTTCATCCCACCTTATTTTGTAAAGTTGGGTTAGTTCTAGCTTTGCTTTCGGATTCGTTATTTAAAAGTCTTTGCATTTTATTTGGAAATTATAATTTTATTATAAATCTTACGTAAAACCTATAATCAAGATAATGATAATATAAATTTTGAAATATATTTATTAAATCTACTAAATAATAAATAAATTAAATAAGTTTTTTATATATTTAAATAATGGTAGCACTTTTATAAAACTACTCTTCTATGTAACTCCTATTTTTAACATTTAGATAATTGCTAGAATCTATTGTATTTAATATAATTTATATTATCATGAAATTGTTTTGAAATGGTCTAGAATCATTGTATATGAGTTTTATTTACGAATATGTAAAATTAATGTAACAAAATAATTTAATATTAAATATTAATTTTTAAGTAGTATTTTCAACATCTAAACCATCTAAAATATTATAAATATGTGGATAAATGATTATATAAAGTCTTGCTACATTCTAATATATGTGTAAATGGATTTAAGTATTTTTTCTAATTTAAACATGAATGTACTATTTTTGAGATGTGACCTATGCACATATTGGATTTGAATGAGTTTTTTGGTAAAACAAATTATGTTAAATATAATGAATTGAATAGATTTGCCATTCAACATCAAAATCTCAAAAATTAAAGGGTTATATGGAACCGCTTTTACATAACCTGAATTACTTAGAAATGGACATGTTTAAATAATATATTTAAATCTTTTAATATAAAAGATATTTCATAAAATATCTATTGAACATATATGAGTAAATCAGGTCAGTTCCAAGTACTTACACCTTGGAACCTATTCTACCTTAATCAACTAAGTATTTTTTTTATTTGAAACCTATAAAAATAGGAACTTATTCACCCATTTTATGATACTCTATAAATCAACCTATCGGTGCTTTACCCAAATTGTGCCCTTAGTTCATGACCTTACAACATAGTGCAACAAATTCATGTAGTTGGCTAGAAGATGGGAAGTAGCTACGAGGACAATGATTTAATTTCAAATGTTAATATTTTTTTTATCGCAAATGTTAAGACTTTGGATGTGTTTGGGAATGAAGTGAGAAGTCAAAAAGGGGAATTTTTTTTAGGAATGGTTAGAGTTATGTGATGGAGTGAGTGAGTCAATGCACTTAGGTGCTTTGAAACTTAAGTGCATATGGGTGCCCAACTCATTTTTTAAAATTATTTTTTTAATTAATAGATTAAGTTTTACTATTTTTAGAGAAATGTAAATATTTTTTTGATTTTTTAAAAATAGGAGGATTTTAGTCATTTAAAAATGACTAAATCTCCTTTTTAAAAAATATAAATATCTTAAAAAGGGTAGAACTTAATACATCTGTTAAATACAGATATATTAATAGTTCTATAAAAATTTTCAAAAAATTTTAAAAAAGGTTTTACACTTGGGTGCACTTAAGCTTTAATGCATTGGGTGCATTGAATCATTTTTCGATAATAAATACGGTAGCCTAATAAAAGATAATTAGAATATACGAGTGAAAATGAAAGAAGTAGTGTAACTAAGGTAGATAAAATGATTAAACTGAATTGATAATTGGGCTTCCCTTCTTCCTTCCCCTCCTTACTGTCCCGAACGTTCTTTTCATTTGAGCATCACTTGGCCGGACATCTATGGAGGAAAAAAATGTGATTTGCTAGGAAGTATTACTTTACGATAAACTCCTAATTTGTTTGTTTTCAAAAAACATCTAAAAGCTTTTTGTCCTGGTCATTTAAAATGACTAAGATATACCCATCTTTAAAAATCGAAAATAAATATATACATGTATCCAAAAATAGTAAAACGTGGTTTATATAGGTTAAATATAACTAGATTAAAATGTTTATAAAAAAATATAAAAATATGTTTTTAGACTTGTCTAAGATATGGTGATT
>JAXCLR010000105.1:27753000-27772375 GCA_035584095.1 Annona squamosa | reverse complement strand
AAATAAGTTGCAACTACCCTTTCCTTGAAGAAAAAGTAGGTTTTCCGGGTTTGGAGATTTTGGGCCAAGATGATTCGAGAAGGGAAGAGGAAAATGGAGTTCAATTCGTATTCCACAAAAAGTGACTCCTAATATATCGTGTGTTTTTTTTTACGGGTATTTATATATTACATCATCTCGACTGATATTATATTTAGTTATATATTACATTATCTCGACTAATATTACATTTAGTTGTATGTTACATCATCTCGCTGTAAAAAATTCATCCTATAAAATGCCACATATGGGAGTCGATTACGAAGTCTCCTACTTCACAGGGAAAACTTCACACCACCGAGGCATGACCTAAGTGGCATATATTCTATGTTTTGGACATAATTTCTAATATGCATGTATAGAAAAATCTAATTCATCCGATCAATAGTACTATAAGAAGAAAACTATTCAAGTGCAATCCATATGACCATAATTAAGCTACATTTCAATAAAAAAATGGACTAAGCATATATTAAAATGCTATAATATTTTATATAATTATTTATTCATATAAAAATCATACTTTAAATGGTTTAAATGTTGAAAATATAACTTTTATTACATTAATTTTATATCATTTAAATGAAAATTAATATGCTACTAAAGTAAATAATTCTAAATATAATAGATATGATAGATGTTAATTTCATGATAAGTAGACTCTATTTTGCAAAGGATTATACAGTAATTATGGTGAAATCTGAATACACTTGAATATTTTTCCGATAGGAAAGTCATCATTTGTTTGTTTATTTATAACATTGTAACAAAATTATTATTTGTTTGCTAGTCAATAGTACTATAAGAAAACCATTATTTGTTTGTAGAAATAATTAAATAACTTTTGTTATAAAATATATTAATTAACAACTTAAGTAATTATTATAAAAAGAAAATTAAGCCTTTTATAACAACTTTTTGTATTCAAATGTGAACAACCACATTCATATTATGTTTGTAAAATGTTCGTCTCAAAAACGGTTAAATTTGGTTTAGTTTATAGATTAAACATAACTAAATTAACATGTTTATAAAAAAAATTTCAAAAAAAATAGGCATTGGACCGGTTTGAGATGATCATAACTTATTATGTTTAGCTATGAATGCTGTTATATGCAAGCTAACTTTAAAAAAGTGGCAGTTTCTGAGTAGATGTATATAAAGTGTTTGCAGCCAAATCCTGATGTGTATGTTTAACCAGACCTATCTTATATGCAACCACACATTCGCTACAATAACTGTGATGGTGGAAGACGCTCTGTAATGTTAAAGGAAGACAAAATGAGGCTGGCTTCCTAGCTCTTTGGTGGTACGAAGGTATTTATGTATGGTTTAGGTGAGGAAAAATGTACAGTCTGTAATTTTTGTTAAACTAATTAGTATATTTGTTATTTTCTCAAATTTAGAAATGTATTGTTTTGTGGATCAAACTATGTGTGAATATTTGGGAGTACCTCCATTTTTTGCTTGTTTGCTTTGGCACGATAATTTGGGTAATATCAGGACTATCTATTAGTAGAATACATTCGGCTACCCAACAGTGCATGCGTAGTATAAAATTTTAAAGCAATTCAGCCATTTGCATGGAAATGTCCATGTGACCCTTTTGTTTTAAACTACTTTTTTAAGTCTAAAACCATTTATTTTATGAGTCTTGTATTGGATTTTAGATTCATGCATATAATAATTATACATTATATGCTATTGTAAAGAAATACTTAATTTAAAAGTGATTTTATAAGGTTTAAAGTTAAATAGGTTTAAATCGTTTAATAGAGTTTGAGATTTTCATGCATAAAAAACCTAATACCTAATTTTTAATTTTAATTTTTATAATGAAATAAATTAGAAATAGGAAAAAAAATGTGTTTATATCAATGGCTATAGTCCTCGAACATAGAAAATCCTGAGCACTAGCTTGAAAAACTAAAAAATCTTAAGATGCAGAAATAATAGTTTCAATATATTCTGATATGCTTCCACTTCTACTCTATTCTTCTTCGTGAATTGAGATGAAGTATCCTGGTGTCATAAAATTTTTTATCAATAAGTAGTTTTTTTTTTTAACATCCTTGTCCGTTACATTTTTGTCTACTAAGCTTCATTGCAGATGGGTACTTGACCCCCTTTTTGGTTTTTATTTTTTAGCACACATGTGTGAGCTTAAGTATAAATTTTTCAGATATATAGTTTTTACAATGTTTCATTTTATTAAATAATTTTTATCTTAGAAAATAAAATATCCCATTTCATGTGAGAATGGGTTGTTTGTTTATTTTTTAACTTTAAAAATATTAAATAAAATTATAAAAATTTCATCGCTAAATATACTTGGGCTCATATATGTGTGTAAAAAACTTTTTTTAAAAAAATTATGCACTCATACAAACTGAAGCTTAATGCACAAAGGTGCGCTAGGATGAGCCTCATATTTTATTTAACGCCATATGCTTTATCATATTATCAAAAATCATTTTCATTATATATTTATGGATTATAAAGTTTTAACGCCATATGCTTTATTATATTATCAAAAATCGTTTTTATTATAAATTTATGGATTATAAAGTTTAGCATGTTATAAGATTAATATAATTAATAAATATGTAATCCATGTCTTAAGATTAATATAATTATTGATTCTTTTCAAAGAAGTATAGTATATTTGAGAGGGATGATTCTAAGTAACAGGGTGCATGAAGTTCTTACGTAGCCCATTTTTTAATTTTAAAATCCAAGTTATTAAGTTTGTTTAACATCAATTGTTTACAATAACAACCAAAGATTAACTTCAATTAAAATGTTTATTTTAAAAAAATTATCATTTTTAGAGTGAATTTATGACCATATATTAATTTTTTCAAAAATATAGTATATAAGAATTAATCCAAGTACATATTACCATCAACTGTGACTATATTGAACCATTGCCCTTTAAATAGTAGGTAAAAGTTTTCAATACATAGAATTCTTATAGTTATAAATAAATTAACGTGAATAAATATGATAAGTAGTTTATGTTAGAAAAAAAACATTTAAAATTAAAAAAACAATTGCGTGTATGGAACTGCATTGAATATTGTCTAAATCTGAACGTAACATTAGAGAGAGTAATGACTTGTCATTTGATGAAATACATACATAACTCTAGAGAGAATGATGACTTGTCATCTGATGAAATACGTGACTAATATTCCCTCCCATTGCATGTCTCCTCATGTAAAAATGAGAAACTTCTTCTGAATGTTTTCTATTTCTAGAAACGTCTCAAACAAGGATGCTTGTGGGTTAATCAAGCTATGAAATTGGATTAACCCATTGGCATGTAAAAGCCTTACTTGCTCATAAATTAATTAAACATGCGAATCACCAAAGCCTTTCTCCACTTTTTAAGCCTGTAGAGATTTTCCATTGAATTTTTTTTTAAAGAAAAAATTAGATCATTGACCAAACTTGCGGGCCACTGCTTTCAATTTCATCAAAATCAAGGCATTTAAGAACTCCACATTTTTAGAGGTGAAAACATCAAACAAAACTTTCATCAAATTACTATAAGCCATATCCATTGGGCTTCTATTTGGGTTAGATGTGACAGGGACTTAAAAGATAGGAAATTGTTCGCCCAGTACACCAAAACTAGCTGTCTTGCTGAATGTTGGGGTTTGTAATCGATATTGTACAAATAAATTTATTTTCCGGCAAAAAAAATAATAAAGATTATTCATTGCATTCATGTGGGCAAGATCCATGACAATTGATTTCATGCACCTGAATGCATTAAGCTTAGGTGCACTCAAGTATAAAAATTTATCAAAATTTTTTTTATATAAATGTTAGTTTAAGTTTATTTAACATATGTATTAAGTTTTACTATTTTTGAAAATTTGTAAATATTTTTAAAATTTTCTACAATTAGTGGCATTTTTTATTATTTTGAGTGTACCAAAGCTTAGTCCACCTAAGTTCACAAGATAAAAGCCCAAGATTCATTTGCATGGATCCTTAAAATTTTGAAAATCAACTTCATAATATAATTCGTATACACAAATAAAATTGGCTAGGAACGAGTTTTGGTGTATCTAAGTTCGATACACCTTCTCTAACCACCGCAAATCATATGGAAAGCTCTTTGGTTTTTTATCCAGTAATCTCCAAGGTCTTAGAACCCTTCAATTTTTTTGGTTGTCCACGTGCTCCTTTCCTCTTTTTTTATTTTTTGCCTTTTCCTAATGCCTCCCATGGACCCTGACGAGCACGTTGCACGTTGATTATATCAGTGGTCCCAAATGCTGTGCAGCTAGCACACAATGATCGTCGCATGACATTATGGGGCCATCTGATTCATTCATGCAGCCTGACTGACTAGCCCCACTATGAAAACTGCTCTCGTTCAGGCTCGTCTCAATATATAGTGCCATTAAGCCCAATTTATCCTTGAGTCCCTCTTAATTTGTCCTATCTTAATGATGGATGAAAATTTCACTCAATGCATCATATATTTTTTTAACTGGTATTTATACATCATGATAACTTGATATTATAAAGAAGCACATTCACTATCCTCACACAATAAAAGAAAATTTCCTATATATGCACTCTAATGCCAAGAAAAATTTGGAAAAAAAAAAAAAACACAATTCTAAGAAATCTGTTAAACCCATAGTTTAGGAGGATTATATTGAAAAAACTCCTCCCACTATGAGGAAAATCGAACCAGGGTGTGCTGATTATCAGCCCCCTAGGTCACTACTTAGGCAACAACCTAGTAGCCTCTATGCATTATATTTGGTATTATTTAAAGAGCTAAAAGATTAAATTGCATCCAAATTAAAGATGTGCATTGTTAAAAATATCTATTAATGTGTAAATCGTGAAAATTACTTAAATTCTTATTAGCCCGAGCTAAGCAAATGTCTCACTTAGTCTACCTTAAAAAATTGATTTATAACAATTTTTATGCTTTTTTCGTACACTTATTTATCTAAGTGTATTTAATATACAAACTAAGTTTTATCATTTTTGCATAATGTGTATACATTTTTTAAAGATTTTTAAAGATAATGATATTTTAAATACATATATACATATAAATGTTTTAAAATCTCAAAAAAATATATACACATATTCAAGAATGGTAAATTTTGATTTATATATTAAATATGCTTAGATGAAAAAGTATATAAAGAAAAAACACAAAAAACTGTTCCAAATGAATTTTTTAAGATAGTTTAAGAGGGACATTTACTTAGCCCAAGCCAACATGATCATTGCTCTAATTTAGAATGTAGCATTACTATATATAATCATTTATTTACATTGGAACCATATTAAAATACAAATTTGAAATTGATGCTAGCATCAAATCATTTTATTACATTTATGAATTGGGAATATTGATGCTAGCAAATAATAGGATTTCCTAGCTAAATAAGTCATGTTAAATATAATTAATGAAACGGATTTACTTTCAATCATCAAGATCAGTCAAAATAGATAAGTTTTAATGAAAATGGGTTAGCAAATATAGATAAAGTTATATGAAAATGGATTTCATAGTAGTGGGGCTCGTATTTTTTTTATACATCTCAATGTAAGTCTAGTAAGGTAGAATACTTTTATTTTGTATTGTTTGATTAAGAGATCGAGGGAATATTTAAAATTGAAACATATACTAATTATGTGGGTAAGTAGTGCATTTCTGGCCTTCGTGCCGCCAGCATTTTATATGCAGACAGAAAATTGTTTTGCGTAAGGAGGCAATTGTTGAAGATGAAAATGAAAGAGACATTTCACTTACAAAATTATATATTTGTTAGTGAATTAATCTTGATATAAATTTAAAAGGAGATGATTAAAACATTTTATTCTCCAGGAAGATAAAATATGAAATTATGTGTTTTAATAAAAATTGAAAATAGAGATACTAAAAAGAAAATTTCATATTGTTAGGAAAACTTAAAGTGTAATATGATCTTAAAATTTATCGTTTTCTGACCCATCTAATTAAGTCTCTTTTGAGGATGGTTGTTGGTCCTACGGCACGTAAATAAATAAAATAAGAAAAAATTCATAATGTTTACCCATACATCCATAACATTTCACAAATTTCTGTCATGCATACTCTTTCGACCTAAATTTTTCTCATACCTATATTGTTCAATCTATCATTATCTACCCAATAAAAAGAATATTTAACTCATCCAAATTCCATTTACTTAAAAATGTTGCCCCTCCAACAAATTCAATGCCCAAAATTTCTTTGTATTTGCAAATTGACATTGAGTTGTTTCAGTAATTTTAGAGGACTAAAACAATCTTTTCATTGACTATATAACATAAGTTTTGACAGGATGAGTGTGAGAAAATTTTAGGATGAATAGTTGTGGCTATGAGAAGGTTTGTGAAACGTCGTAGGCACATTAGGAGCAAATAATGTAAAAGTATAGGAGCTCTTTTCCCAAAAAATAATCACGATGGTCAACTTATATCTACTCAAATCAAATGCTGGCATGTTGCGCCAAAATATTAAAGGGGAAAAAAAAAGCAGCAATGCTGGAACCCTCGTGCCACTTGATTTCTATAATGAAATAGGAAAAATTGGACGGTGGAGATTGCCAAAATAGAATACTATTATGAGCTTGCATACATATGTTATCTAATAACTTACGAATTCCCTCATTTTGTACGGTTTGGATTGTTAGGTGCATCCAGCCGTTGTACCATCACAGTCCATACGCGCGCCCGCTGTTGACTGGAGATGTCCCTGGCCAGAACCTCTCCAAATGCAGCAGTCCACCGAACGCTCCTAATCACGCCGTTTTGCTGCCTCCATCTCTTTCGCCGCCCTCACACGCAAATGCTCCCCAATGCTGCCAGCAGCACCTTGTGACGCGCGATGGGTGAGGGTCAGAAGGAGCAAAAATTGATTATATATAATTCATTTTTAATATATTAACTATTGTTTCTATTCTAATTAAAATTTAAAACTATAACAAAAAGTTAATTACTTAAAGGACTCATATTATATGCATCGCGTCTTGTGCTTTCTTCTATTTCTTCTTTTTTTTTTTTGTATTTTTCTTATTTATATTCTTGTTGGTTGTGATGTTTAGCTGGGCAGATGGGGTGTGGGCGTTGTGGCCAGAAATTCTAGTAGTGCATTTATAGTTGTTAAGGCATGGAGTGGCTATGGTTTTCTTAACCCTTTGGTAATGGAGGTGCATGCTATGCGCCAACATGGCCCATTTTCCTCAAAAAAAGGCATCTAAGTGAGCTAAAAACAACAAAGAGAAAATTATTTTAGATTTGAAACAAGTGCTTTCCCTGGAACCTCTATTTTTTTGCAGTCAAATGTGGTGATCATTGTTCATTGTTCATCTTCCGTTGTTGCATTTTTCTTTTGCGCATTTAGTGGTTGCAAGCTTGTTTTTCATTATAGTTTTGCCATACTTTGGTTGTGGGTGTTGTCTAAACAAAGAGAAAAACTCTTCAATTAATTATGTTGGATTTTTACGCTATTTAGGATATTCGCATTTGTTTCTATATCTTTCACGATTCTGAAATTTTTGCGCCCCACGATATCAATTTTATAAAAATAACTTTATGGATGAACTTTATTTGCAAAAATTTCCCCAACAAGAATGATTATTGGAATTACCAAAGACAAATTTTGGGTCAGTACGATTAGGTGGGTCATAATTTAAGAACACGTTTATATGACTTTGTGTTATGTGTAAGTTGGCTACAAAATACGGTTGACGTGAACGATAAAATGTCTTTGATTACAAACTTTGTAAAGTAAGGTATTTTTGCACAATAGGAATCATCGGTAACAATTTGTAAAATTGGTAAAAACAAGCGAGGAAAATGCAAATAGCCCTACAAAGTTTTAAAACCCAAAGTAAGATGTACAAGTCAATGTGCCATAAAATAGATAATTCCAAGATAATCCTGCTCATGTTCTTGATCTAGAATTTAATTATTCAATACGAGAGTACAAATCTACATTTGATTAATTATTCTATTTTTCTTATGTGTGGAAAGAGGAGACCTCATGGTCAATACAGCCCTAATTGCTTGTGCTTGAGGCATTGCGCAAGTGTATTATTATTATTTTGGGAAGTTTTGCTAATTCGTGGAAGACGAGAGGAACACTTTCCAAGGGAGAAACATGGCCTAGATCCGATCTTTCCATCGGGATTGCAGGATTGTTTATGCGTTTGTCCTTACTGAATCCGAGAACATGCTTGATAGAACATGTTTTGATTTGAATATATTCGACCAAATGTAAACAATAAATACTAGGACATTGGGATTCATTTGACTAGAATATTTGGTGGTAGAAGGTTGAGTTGAATGTTAAGCATGTTCAAAAGTATTTAAGAGACTTAAAGAAGATGTGAATGATATGAGATTCTTTTATTCGAACATAAATTTTTATTTTACATTTTCAATGTCGTTCTGTCATTCTCAATAGACATTATTAAATTTTCATCTCATTTATCCAAGCTCGTAAAATACTTTTGAACATGGTGTTCCACAGGATTGAGGATCCTTAAATGAAAATGTAAATGATTGAATTTCTCATTTTTCAAAATAGTTTTTAATTTTTAATATAACTTTTTACATTTCCGATACAATTTTTCTATTCCCAATATACTTTATTATAGATTTTTAATTGGTATAAAAGCAATGGATTGTTTTAAATGACAATCTCAAATTCGACAATGCTAGATGCACGTAAGCAAATGTCTAAGAGACTATAAAGGTTTATGGCGGTGGGTAACATGGAGTTGAGGACTCATTAAAAATTGAAAGGAAGAAATCCCCTAGCTAAAATCCAATTTTCTCTTGACATAGCTTGGCCGGTCCAGTTGCCTGCCTTCAAGCGAGCGAGTCGGGCTTCGACCCCAATGCAGAGCGCATTATTTCCCATTTCAATAGCAATGTCTCTTATAGGTACATTGTTACATTTACACCCTTTAAATAAGAATTGAAAAAAATATGTACTTAGAATGGTTTAGGCTGTAAGATAATGAAATTTAAAAAAATCCATTTTAGAGGCAGAAAAGAGTCGTTGTCATTGAACACGAGTATCGTAGGCTCACCCCGATATCAGCATGTTAAAAACGTAATTAATAATGCTTTAGAAAAAAAGCCTGCAACGAAGCGGGAGAACAGCCAGAAAGCGAATGGCATCTCAGCTACCGAAGAAAGGCAAGCAACAAAACTACAAAAAAGATTCCCCTGTATTTGTTATGTCACTCATTCTATTCTCTGATCGAAATCGTTCATCTAATTCATCAATGTCTGTCACAACGGCACGGAAGCGGATGTTATCTGTCAGGATGACCTGCAAGCAAAGAGTACTTGACTCTTGTGATGTACACTGAAATATTTTAAAATTAAACATATTGAATATGTGCATAATTAGTTATAATTAGCATCACAAATGAGACTTAAATCGTTAAATGCACATGCTATGCTTTTTTAATATTAGTTACTCATTTTCAAATCAATTTCATACATTATGTTCAACAAATATAATAAAATATATTTATATCAGAAAAATTAGGATACTATGATATTCAATGAATTATATCAATTTACAATAAATATTTTAATAAATTTAATTCTTAAAAACTTTTTAATTAACTAGTGTGATTATATGCGATGCATCGCATTTTTTTTAATTCATTTATATATAAATCGGTCATTTGATCTTACAATCCAATACACGCAAATTCTTATAACATGAAAAAAAGTTTCTCACGGAGCCCCTATCATTAAGGGAAATTATAACCTTCACAATTGGGGAGAAGAAGGGGAAAGGGAAGAGTAGAACACTCAACCTCGAGCACATAGTCACAACATGCTAATTATAATACTACAATGCCGGTAACTGTAATGCATTTCATGTTGGCCTAACATCTTTATCTCATTTCATACAGCAAATCAAGCTCAAATATCCTTATAATTTTCTATTATCAACAAAGAGGAATACCAAATGCTCCTCACGTAGGAGACATCGACTCTCATTACGCAATCAAAAACTGCCTAGTATGAGTTATGAACCTCCAACTAAGTAATATTATTGCCAACATTGCTACCAATCAACTATGCCCAATTAGCATAAACATGTTTTTCTAAATATATCTTAGTCATATATCAAGTTTTATCATTTTATAATTCTTTTATATATTTTTTATTTTCAAAAACCATCAATTTTAGGGTCATTTAAGTCATTTTGACCCTTTAAAACTTAATTTTTGAAAAATAAAAAATAAATATATAGAAGTATTGTGAAATGGTAATACTTGGCATATGAATTATCTTCAAAACTCCTTGAAGAATATTAATCCTTCTTATAGACAAAGGCTAAACAAAGAAGAGGGAAGTAGAAAGGATAGGGTGGATATAGTTCATTGACCATTTAGGAAGCTCCTAGGAACATGGAAGAATGTCCTCCATAATATATTTCTTCCTAGAATACCACACTCTCCAACAAATACTGCTTATAACAACAATATAGTGTGTTAAGAGAGAGAAACAATGACAGAAAGGGTGGATGGTTAGATAGAGAAGGGGGCGCAAGAAGTGATAAGAGAGAGCAAGTGGGACAGAAGAAATGAGTGAAAAAGAAGTGATGAGAGAGAGAGCGAGGAAGACAAGGAGAGAAGAGGGAAGGTCGAATAAAGAGGGAGGAGAGAGAGAATAAGAAATAAGAAAAAAGCAGTGAAAGAGAGAAAGAGGGAAACGGTGAGAGAGCGAGGAAGATGATTGAAGATAGGAAAAGAAATAGAAGGAGAGAAGTTGATTAGGAATAATGAGAGAGATAGAGAGAAAAGGAGAGGGAATGAGAGAAGCCAATTAAGTAAAGAGAGAAGTCAAGTAGGGTTTGAAGTAAACATTTATGGATCCTTTATTACGCGGTTGTAAATAGTTTAACGAGTTGATTGAGGTAGATAGGTTAAACGGATTATTAAAAGAGTTATTGGGTTGTAAAATTTCAATCATAATCTATTTATTTATTTAAATAATTGAATGAAGTTGGCAGTTCATAAACCATTTATTTTAAAATATCAATCCAAACCCATTCATAAACAAGTTAGATGAGCAAGTTGATAGGTTAATCATGATTATTAACACCCCCAGTCAAACCCCAATACAAATGAACATGTCTATTTTTATTAAATATATGGATAAGTCCTATAGCAACTATTATGCTATATTATGCTACCAAATATTTACAAATTTTCACCACTTATAGTTAAACTTAATATGGGGTAACAATACTGAAGACTTCAATAGCATGATATTAAATACAAAAAATAGATTAAATTTCCTATTAAGCCCCAAAATATTAAAACAAAAGGAGTTACATAAAATTGCAAGACTAACATAAAAGAATTTCTTATATATGTAATATATAATTTCCCAAGAAAATTGAATTTCTTACTTCACAATTTATGTATTTATTAATGGAATGGCCTGGTCATAGATATAAATGAAAAAATTATGCTACATTAATTTATTTTTGTATTAAATGAAGATCAACAAATTAATTACAACAAAGTTATGTTTTGGAAATAAAATTTAGTGGCATTATGGTTGTTGTTGGGCATATGTAGTTATTTTTGTGTTGTCATAGATACCCAACAATCTAGTATTATTATGCATAATCTCATTTAAAAATATATAAAATTAATATTATAAAATAGTTTAACACTAAGAGTATGTTTAGGGAGTGATAAAACTTTTAGATGAAAAGTTTTTTGTATGAAAGTTTTCAAATTAAGAAAATGATGGGATATGGTAAAAGTAATGATGAAGGATAAAAAGAATAAAGTTAAAATATATATGTTAGTTGTACAGATAATTGTATAGAAGTGATTGAAATATAAGATAGTTATACGAGAAGTCGTGTAAAATATTAAAAAAAAATAAGGTAGTTATGAATAGTAAAAAGTTTTTGTTTAAAAAGTTATGGTGTTTATCAAACATACCCTAAATATAAATTTTAAAATTTATATTTTCAACATCAAGTCCATCTAAAATATATTATTATATACATAAATGATTTCATAAAGTATTATTACATTCAAATATATATGTAAAAAGATCTACACATTTTTGTAATTTATATATGAATATATATTTCAGTAAATATGGTCATATGCATTTTTTAATAAAATTTTATCTTTTAGCTAAACAAATAACATTAGGAGTATATTTCTCATTAAGCATGAACCTTAAAAGTAGAAGGAATTATATAAAACTCGCTTTGAGACAATCTATTAATTTATATTCCAAAATGATTAAGAATTGAATAAAATATTTTTAAAACACAAAATATGAATCGTATAATGTTCTATATGCTCAGAGTATATTATATTGACATTAAGAACAAGATTGTTGACACAAAATATGTATGGTATAATGCCATCATGGCAACTTTGTTCGCGTGGACATGGTGGGTACCAAGTTCGAATCATAGCAAGTACAAAATATGAAAAGTGGAATAAAACTTTGTGGTGTTATTTGGTACACTCAAGTGAAAAAAATTAATTTATAATTTCTTAAAATTTTTTATAAAATTGTCAATTTAAGTTTGTGTAACATGTATATCATTTTTACCATTTTTGGAGTTTTTAGATTTTTAAAAATTGGTGGCGTTTTTGTAATGTTTAATTATGAAAAGGCCTTTTATCAAAAAAATATTAAAATGCCAATGATTTTTAAAATTCAAAAAATATTTACAATCTAAAAAAAAAAAGTAAAAATTGATACACTTGTTAAATACAATGATATTAACAATCATGTAAAAACTTTTAAAAAATGGGTTTTTATATTACGGTGCACCAAATCTTAATACACTCAAGTGCATCTAGTTGAATGTCTACAACTTTTTGGATGATAAAATTTTTTATACATAAGTTATTAAATTGCAAGAAAATAATGTGATATAATTGAGGTAATATGAGGAGTAAATAAAATTAAAATTAAAATAAATAGATTAATTTGTAGAAATGATTCAAAAAAAAGAATAGTTTTATATAGAAAATATAAAAAATAATTAAAAATAAAATAGTTATGAATAATAAAAAAAATTTAAACTGAAAAATTTTTAACTTAAACTTTTTTAAAACATTGCCGAACACAGCCGCAGTTACCGTTGATGGCCATACCTTTTCGGATCTTGCACTATGCCTACCGGAACCAAACTCCACGTGTATCACAGTCCAGAAGATGCGCTCTAGTCGGACCACAACGTAGGCGTCCAACCTAGCTAGCTAGTTGCACCTGACCCTGGCCAGAAAATAAGAAAAGAAATATTGGTACGGGCCTCAGCGGCTACGTCTGCTTGTGGAAGAAGGCCTCAATCATTTTCCACGTTTGCTACGTTCTCAGTTGGTGGCAGTGGGCCAACCATGGTTTGACTGAATTGCATGTCGTCGAGCCGTTAGCTACCTTCCACCCAATATTGCAACGTTTCAAAATTGTATATATATTTTTAAAATCTTTGGCCTGGCAAATTGAGGTCACCTTCCATCAACTTTTTAAAATATATTTCATTGTCATCATTTATAGTGTTTTGGAAGATTTTTTTTTGTTTAATTTTACCATTTATGGGTCTCCTCTATTAATATATAAAATCAATATAATAAAATAATTTAATATTACAATATCAACTTTAAAATAATTTTTTAACATTTAAATCATCTAAAATGTCAATATCAAGTAGATGAATGATTCGATAAAGTATTATTATATTATAATATATGTGCGACTGGATCTAAGTATTTTTTCTAATTTGCATATGAATGTACTTATTTTTTAGCAAATGTAGCTCATACACATACTTGATTTGGATTAAACTTGATCTTTTAACTAAACAAATGGTGTTAAGTACGATAAATTGATTAAATTTTCCATCAAGGATTAATATTTTGAAATTTGAGGGGGGTTACATGGAAATATTTCTATGTAACCTGGTTATATAGAAGCGAAGCTTAACAAAGTTAGAATTTTTTGTCATATTTATTTTTTAAACCCTAATATTTATGCATTTAAGACTTGATCCCTCACACGGTGCGTACTATTTGATACTCTGGCAACACACACCTGATATATCTACCGAATGTCTGAAAATTGCAAGCAATCTTGCATATAACATAACATCAGGCAACTAATACTAATATATTAATAATAGTAGAAACAATGACAACGACGACAGCACCAATAAAATCAAAATGTAAAACTTTTTAAATTTTAAAATTTGCCTTCGTTAGGTATGACTAGTCCTTTCTTAAAATTTTAATAGATATTGATCACTTTCATAAAAATTAAAATTTTTATTTTGTTTGGAATATGTTTGAGTGTATATAAAACATATTTCTTATATACTCTTAATTAATTCTAGACTAATATGCACCTTTGTTATATTTAAAAACTTTTTTCGATATTTTCAATTCTTCCTCCTTTTATTGTTATGCCTTATATATTTTACTGAAATCAACATATACAACAAATATATCTTTCTAATACTCATTCTCTTAAAGGCACAATATACCGAAGCATATTAATCTTCTTTATTTGATTATTTGATTTATCATTATTAGTTAGCATCCTACTAAATCACTGACTATTTAAAGAAAATTAGTGCCTTATTTTTAAGGTTTGTGGTGGTATGTTCCCAGGGGCATACACCTAATTTTTTAAAAAAAAAAAATTTCATGAAATTGTTAATGTAAATGTATTTAACATGTATATTAATTTTTATTAATTTTTGAAGCTTTTTTAGATTTTTTTGCCATTTAAAGTATGTTTTTTATAACGATAAACAATCATATAAAGTTTCATTACATTCTAATATGTGTACGAACTATTGTACAGAAGACTGTACTATATGAATTCTCTCTGTGTATATCCGCAAAGCTATGTATTTTCATACTTTTGAGAGAATAATTTTCCACAAATTTTGAATGCATTTTCTTGCTGCCGACATTTAATGCTTGGAATAGGCTTCACACCCACAAATCAAGGCCTTATTTCTCTTGTCAACGACGTGTAATTCAAATGAAAAGCACGTTCAAGCTTACTTATTTATTAAAGGGAGAGTGAGTCAACAAATTAAACATGCACTCCATCCACCCCCGAATGTGCATGCAGCTCTCTTCGAATTAGCCATATAACCATTTCTTTTTCAACTATTATTTTATGATCCATCAAATGGACGGTTGAGATCGTCAAGTTTACACACTTTGCGATCCATCAAAATCAAATGGGGTCAGTAAAATTGATGGGCGCACCCACTGCGTGCAGATTGAACTGAATTGAAAGTTGAAACTGAGCCGTTGGACCCGACATTATTCAAACATGCTTGCTGGATTCTAAAGGGTCCGCTCACCTACAACTGCTGCAGCTGGTTAACCTCGGTAATTGCAACGCTTTTATTAGTAAATGGCAATGCCTGCTGTAAGAGGTAAACAGCAAGATCCAAGCCGTTCATCATTCAAAAATTTAATGAGGGGGCCCACAGAAACCACGTTTGCCCATTGGACGAGCATCCGATCGGTTGTCATCGAAGGTTCTGGATTGTTTAGGTGTCATCCATTTTTTTTCATTTTTTAAAAACTACAACCCTATATAACTTTTCTTATGCTCAACGAACATCAAAACTTTTTTTACATCCCACCTTCTAGTTCTACTCAAGCCGTGAAGAAGCGCAATGTCCTGTTCTCTCAGATTTTGATTTATCTAAATGAACCTGTATTTATATAGTATAATTGATATTTTGCGAATATTTATATCATTTTCGTTATTGTAATTTATTTTATCATTCTTTTATATCCTTCTATACTACGTTTTTTTGTGAAATTAGATACACATGCCTATTACACGCAATGTGGGTTTGCTTTTCGCTAAAATAATAAGTTAAAAGTATTATATGAATTAAATTGATCAAATAAAGAGTTTAAAAATAAAATAATAATAATAAGCAAAGCAAAGTGAAATGTATAATTTTATTGATGAAAGAAATAAATAATTCTATAAAAATATATTATTTATTTATTGCATCCGTATTCTAAGTGAGAATATTTTTCAATCAACAACACGGATCATGATCCAGTGCATCCGGGTGCACCACCAGGATGCGTTTAGGCTACTCAAATGCATCTTAATACTTGACACATGGTGACTGAAAATGATTTCACTGCACCGGGAGAACTTCAGACCAATTCAATTTCATTGTCTATTAATATTTCCACCTAATTTCAACCCAGCAACTCAATGCCTATTTATTAGACTGTGTAGATCGATTGTGTTCCATCAATACTGTAGTCTTAAAAGAAAATCCCTCAAAAATCACAAAATTCATTATATATACGAAATTTAGCTTTTAGGTATCAATTAGCGGTGGTTGGATTCACAGTTTTATCTATTCAATTTGATGGGTCGATGCTCGCTTGTTTCGAGCCTCAACAAAAAGGCTTTCCATTGCATGGGAAGTGGGGGAGAAAAAGACCAGACAAAAATGTGTTGCTAGAGTGCAGATGGAGATCCACTCCGATAAATTTATAATATTGCATCTAGCTTGAAAGAGGGGAAATAAAATTTTATTTTTATGTCAGATAATTAAAATGAATTACTTATTTTATTTGTATGACATTTGTTATTAAAATCCTTTAAAATAAAGAAATAAACATATTATTTGAAATTTGAACAATAAATATAGTAAAGGATTCGATCATCAATCAATGGAAGGCCCGAATTTCAACAGTTGGAGCCGCAATACCATATCAGAAAAGAATGTTTTCCGTCGCACTGAGATTCCGAGAAGAGAAGAAAAGCGGTGGAATCTCTATTTTTTCTTTCCCGGGCAGCAAATCCGGTTGTTCGGTGTAACATCGCGCACTGGATTTGGGTGTGAGTCCGGTTGTCCGTGACTGGGGCTAGGATCTCGTGAGTGTAAAATCCACTTTTTGCATGCGGTGGAATATTTTATTTCTGAGTCGAAAAGTATTTTTAACGATATTTTAACTACATTTAAAATATAGAGTAATAGTTAACTACATATAAATTTATATAGACGGATACATATATATCCGTGACTGATCATTTACAGCCAGCTGCTATTAGTAGAAATTGTGCCCA
This sequence comes from Annona squamosa, assembly GCA_035584095.1. Classification (NCBI taxonomy): domain Eukaryota; kingdom Viridiplantae; phylum Streptophyta; class Magnoliopsida; order Magnoliales; family Annonaceae; genus Annona; species Annona squamosa. Next base: position 27,755,179 of record JAXCLR010000105.1, on the reverse strand, counting down.
GATAATTTGACCATTTTAAAAATCTATTTAATATTTTATTTTAATTTTAAAAATAAATAAAAATAACGCCACAGGCAACACCCGAGTTGCACCCTGCATGTATGATGTGAATAATTAGAAATATCGATTATCGGGCTGACGGAAAAACCACACACCGGACACGAGAAATTCAGGATTTGTGTACATTGAACCTGCGGAAAAACAGCTAACGCACCCCGTTCGGCACGAAGTGCGCACCGTTTTCCACCTTTTATCACATATTTTTTAAATTTTTAATCATTTAACTATTTTAATTCTTTTACTTTATTCTTATAATTCAATTATTTATTACACAAATATCTCATTTGTTCGCACTTTATCTTTATCATGCAACAATACTCCTGCTATTTTCAAAAATATTCTCTTCTAATTTCACACTCTTCTCCCTAGTCTCTGCCACGTCGGTTCCTGATCTACGACTATCTTGTAATTTTTGTTGTCTAGAAACAGTGGTGCAAGGTTCATTTTTCTCAGTTATGGTTGATTGGGAAATGACAGCTCAATCATTGCAAGCAATTTCCAATTCCATCTTCAAAGCCACATGAAAATAATGATCTCGGTTACAAAGTTAAATTTCAATTTACCCAATATTTGGAAAATAGAAATAAAAGTCTGCCTTTTCTCTAATAACTTTTATTTATCTTTATAATTTTGTTTATTATTATTGTTATAGTCGTCGTTACGTATAATCTCAACCATTAAATTTTATTTCAAAAAGTGCCCGTTTAGCTTTAAGCATTGTTTCATATTTTTAACGTTTGTATTAAGGTGCAACCGTGTCTGTTTGGTCTTGATTTATTTTAACCATGTATTATTTGTAAAATTTTGTCCTACTCTACTCATAGGTTAGTTTAATTTTTGATTGATTTTACTTGCCCAACTTATGTGAAGGTAGAATTGATTTAGTTACAGTTCCAATTCAATTATTCTAATGTAATACATTTAATTTTGATGTGAAATAATCAAATTATTTCTTCATAAATAAAAAATTAGAAGTTAGAAAGAAAATCTGAGGGAAAAGCGAGATTCCTTTGAGAAGAAGGCGAGACTTAATTTTAAAAAATAGAACTGAATCCGAATGATGGAGATAAAATATGATACATACGAATAATGTCACATGTAAAAATCTGTGCTGCTACAGCACAGGGCACCCGCCCAAGTCAAATTTGAATATCCATCACTCTGGAACCTACCACCGCTTTGAAAATATGAATACTTTTTAATGCTCTACTTTATCGTAGAAGTAAAATTTTTAAGCACACTACTCAAAAATGAGTGTGTTGCAACCAGTCTCTTATTACAGTGGTATGCATGATAGATATGTTTGCCTAGACAGTTCAAACCTCCCCACTCACAGCCCCCGAGTTATTGTCACACCTCCATTTATGACTGTTAAATCTTATTATTTTTTGAAATGTTGTCTACGTTTTGTTGCTTGAAATGAATTTGGATGATAGAGCCCAAAATAGTTCAATTGAATAAAATAAGGATGTATTAAGATTTTTTATTTCTAATATAACATTTCCTCTTATATAACAATCTTAAGTTCTTTTTTATTTTCAACAATACTTGGAAAGGAGTGAATGATAGAGCAATGGGACGGGGATTAGATGAAATTCTGCGTTACTAAATTTATTTATTTTTTTAATATATAACAACATTGTTGTTTCAATTTTCAACACTACTCCTTCCTTCCAATATAATTTCTCCATATACAACCTTATTTTTTTATTTATTCTTCTCCCTATAGCTATCTCATTTCACCATCTTGAAGGACGCTAATCAGGGAACTTTGGAAATTGAAAGAGAAATGTAAAAAAAAAAATAGAGATAAAGTAGAAATAAATAAGTTAGATAGAGTGTTTAAGTTGTTAAAATATGCCTCCAAGCAGCTAGAATTTGCTTGGAACAACATAATAAGGGATCGAATCCCAGTCACCACAAATGTGGGTGTTTATTAATTCCCTTGTGTGGAGGGTATTTACAAGTTTTTCCCAATGTTGAGATATTTAAAATCTCTCAATTGCGTGAGGGTTGAATGCGCTTGATTGTAATATCAGATGTTATAGTATATATATATATATATATATATATATATATATATATATATCAATAAAAAAATGATTAAGATATGAATGAT
>JAXCLR010000105.1:27739448-27752900 GCA_035584095.1 Annona squamosa | reverse complement strand
TTAAGGTAAATGTGAATATATATATATATATATATATATCAATAAAAAAATGATTAAGATATGAATGATAACAAAGGATGACTGGGAAGACGTTCAATTTCAAGCACATCAATTACTTGACAAACGCTCTTATGATGCGATCTAGGTGATTAAATGGGCTAAGGATGGTTTACTCTATATTAGAAAATGAAAAATGATGCAGACAAGCGTCTAGCGTAGCTGACATGAGACAGTGTCCCGTTTTGGACATGGTCTATGTTTCGATCCTAACCATCTATAGAGTGGTGTTGTGTTTTCGTGTTTCATAGGTAGCACAGTATGTCTCTATATTCTTTGTGTGGGACTTGTGTCTCCCTTCCGCATGAGCTTTAATATAAGTTTAATACGTTGTATTGGTAGTTCGTATACATTTAACTTAAATAAAAAATGAAAAAATATATTACACCTCTTCAATGGGGTAAAAGTTGAATTAATAATAAATAATGCGAAAGTAACATAGCAATTGCATGAAGAGTACAAGAAGGGGGCACGACTTTCAATGCTGGGGGATTAAACACAAACTTTCTGCTTTGGATAAATAGGCCTAGTTGCAAACTAATCCACACCATCCATTAGATATCAACCTCTCTCCCATCTTTTTTAAAGAATACCCTCCTAATTTGCCTAACTATAAAATACATCTCTTGTACTTTGACATTTACAAAATTTAAGCTTCAATTGTTGCAAAATAAAATAAATTTTGATGCCAAAACTATATACATCACCTCAAGCTTCATTTTGTAATTCTTTGAATGATAGAGTATTTATTTTAAGAAAACTCAAATTATAAGACTTCAATTGCAATTAGAAGAATTTTTAGGGTCTATTTTGTGGGATCAAAGTAGAGGTGGAAATTAGGGCACGTAAACCCTTGACAAAATCAATATGTTTTGATTTGGTATAGAAAAAACTCGAAATTTTTAATACAATTTGAAAAATAGGGTCAGGATGGATTGACTTGGTTCCCATCTAAAAAATATGCCATGTTGTGCATATATTCATTATTAGAAATTATATATTTTTATTTTATTTTAAAATCTTCAAATTATTTATAATTAACTATATCAATAATATACGGATTAATAAGAGGTATTTGCATATATACATATAAGTCTTATGCATAATTAAAGTTTTCCCAACATTTGATAAACATTGATAGAAAATACTATTATTCTAGAAAAATAGTTTTTAAAATAACGAAATCCATTTCAAATGGGGTAAACCTATTTTAATAAAGTTACACTATATTTACTTGTGTTTTATTTTGTTTTGAAAATACTAGTGTTTCGTTTTAATAATTATGTTTATTTTTATTAAATAGTAAAATATTAAAGCATATTTAAGTTTAATATAAATGTATTTTTATATTTAATATATGTATAAGTTTTTAAAATTATCTTACTTGATTTACATTTTTTACCTAACCTATTCAAAAACAACATTATAAGTTTGTCTTGAGACCTCATAAAAAAAAGTGAAGGTTAAAGTAACACCGTCCTAATCTAGTATAAAAATAAAATCACATAAAATTTAAAAAAAATAAGTTTAGGCAAATCTTAACCTGATATGCCATAGATAATTATCATCCCTAGGTCAGAGTTAGAGGAATAAATCAGGTCGGGAAAACTTTAATTAGGGTAAAAACAACTCTAACCTATCTTGTAAAATCTCAACTCAATCTTACTTTCAACTCTACTTTTTATACCTTAATTTAACTTTGTTTTAACACTATATAAATCTCTTCGGTTTGTGTTAAAAATCAAGTTAGTAAATATATAATATTTAAAAATATTTTTCTTAATTAAATCTATTTAAAAATATAAATTTACATGAAAAATAAAAATTAATGGTTTTTATAGGAAATTTTCTAATTTCTAATTATACAACAATGTAATTACTAAATAATCTTATTTCAAAGAAATAATATCTCGTTAGTTCTAATGCATTATGTTATAACATATGAATATTTTTTAATTATTTATTATATTTTATAGTAATATACGAAATCAAGTTGAGTCAGGTTGACAATTATCTTATTGAAACCAATCCACTTTTAAAATCAGGTCTATTCAAAAGAATGTTATATAATTTATTTTTTAAAGAAATCCCTAACTCAACATTATTATAAATTAGTTTCGATTAGTTAGGTTCAGGCTAAGATCAACCTTATTGGCACCTCAGGTTGAAGTATCGTGTCATTTCCCATAAGGGTGTAACTTGAGTTGCTTCCATTAGGATAGTGGTTTGTATTCTATTTGTAAAAAAAGCTTACTCTATTCTAACCATTTGCTAATTTGATTTATACTGTACCTTATTATATTGATTATACATAGGGTGCGTTTTGATTTCAGTTCCAAATCATTTCTTTTAATATTCAAATACTTTTTTATAGTCCAAATACAATATTTTTTAAAAAATATTTCCATGTTATTTTAAAAAATGCAAAGTAATACTTATTTACATTTTAAAATCACAAGCACATATGTTACCATTTACATTATTATATAAAAAATATAAAGTATAGATTGCTACAACCTAATCATTAAAACTATTAATATATTAGTCCTAAGCCACAAACTTATTTATAAAAAGCTTTCGTAAGTCAATTACATATATATATAACCAAATTGGTCTTTTAATCTTATAATCCATAACTACACAGGGCATAAGATTTATTTGAATTTAAATTTATTAAAATAAGTATGTAAATAAAATGTCACGCACAAAAAGTAACATATTCAATATAATATGTATTATATATGTACATAGTAAATGTATATAATTATATTCATGCAGGTGATTTTAGATACCCAACATATCTGTCCAGCTCATACTCTATTTAAGATTGTTCATACTCTATTTCAGATGATGAGTGATAACTTATACCTTACCAGCACTCTTAGTAATATTTTATATTCAATTCTATCTAGGGATAGGTCCGTAATATCTACGTAGACCCTACCTCATTTGCACCCCAGCTCTCCCAAGTACACGTTCCGGAGGACGTACGTGAATCCGGAGAATTTAAATCCCACTGCGCGACGGGAGGAGAGTGAGCGCCACGCATATCATAAAGCGCGAGCTCGACCCCTCGCGCTCCGCATTCTCTCTCTCTCTCTCTCGTCCGAAACGGAAAGCGCGGCTGCCTCGGTTTCAGCTTCCTCCCTCAGCTCTGCGGCGGCGGCGGCCGCTGCTCTTCCTCCTCGTCGGGATTCTTCCTGCATTCCCTTCTTCCGCTGAATTTTCCCGCAGTCAAGCTCGCAGATATGACGGCAGCGAAGCAGGACGATTTCCAGCCGTTTCCCGTGAAGGAGCAGCTGCCAGGCGTCGATTACTGCATCACAAGCCCGCCTCCTTGGCGTATGCTTATTCTTCTCCTTCTGCTTATCATCTTAGCCTCTGGCATTTTAGCGTCCCTCATTAATTCTGCTTTCCAAGCCTGCTTGATTCTGATCTCGTGCTCTGCTTCTTGCGTTTCTTTCAAGAAGAGAGTTTTTTTTTTTTTTTTTTGTTGGAGGAAATGCGTTTTCCCCTACGCGTTTTGGTATACTTGCATTCTCTCCGGGGTTTCTGTTCCGATTCTTATACTCTTCCACCTGCCTATTTTATAGCAACTGCATAGTCTTCTCCATTTTCTCAGCTAGATATCTCATTTCGCTTTCTACGGAGCGGCTTCCGAGACTTTTGTGTGATTTCTTGAGGTTTGCTGGCTGAATATGCGAGCGAGACGAGCGTCTTTGAGTCATTCGGCTATCCACGATACTTCTTCATTGATTCTGCTACTTTTGACTATCGGTTCTGGAGTTGCACCGAAAAGGCACCTTTTCGGTCGTAAAAACAGAGCGCGTGCCAAAAGCTGGGAGTTTCGTTGATATGAAATCCTCCTCTGCTTTTGTTTTCTAAGAACACAAGACACTTTTTCATTCTTCGAGGGATGGCGGTGATTTTCCGATTGGATTTTCAGTTATTTAGTTTCAATACAATCGCAATCTCAATTCCAACTCTCATAGGCATTCGGCAATTCTCGTCTGATTTGCGGCCTTTTACTTTTCGCTGCGTCGTAGTTGTTGTCTTTTTTCTATCGTGATGTCGATTCAAACTCTGATAAGCTTTCATTAATTTTGGCTTTTTTTTCCTATTGCTGGATCGAAATCGTGGTCTTTTTACCGTTGCATTGCGGATGAGCTTCAATGCAATTGCAATTCAAACTCTCATGGGCTTTCAACAATTTTCATAGTATCCGTTACATTTTCCTTTTTGCTGTATCAAAGTCTTGGTACTCTTATGAATCTTTTCTTCCATTTGCAATATTCTGTAATTAGTTAATCGTAGGCACACAAGTGAGAATTGTTTGCTGGCAGCAACGTTTAAAATATCGTTGGAACTCATCTCTATGAATTTTGTTTTCTGCTTTGTTTGCCTTGGTTTTCAGCGGAAGCCGTTTTGTTGGGTTTTCAGCATTATATTGTAGTGCTTGGTACTACCGTTATGATCCCAAGCATCCTCGTTCCTCAGATGGGTGGTGGCGATGTAAGTTCATCCCATTGGAAATCTGCTCAATTTGTTTCATCAGGAATCATGACGACGTTTCGCATCCTGTCTTTTTGTTTATCTGTTATTGTTTTTTGGCAGGGTGAGAAAGCTAGAGTCATCCAGACGTTGCTCTTCGTTGCGGGCTTGAATACCCTCTTGCAGTGCTACGTTGGCACTCGGCTCCCGGCAGTCATTGGAGGGTCATTCACATTTATTATTCCAACAATTTCCATCATACTTTCCAGTAGATTCGACGGCGTATTGGATCCCCATGAGGTCATTTATCTAAGGATGCTTCTTTTATGTTTCCTGATTTTGCTGTACTAAGCGGCATCTGAGACAATTTTAGGCTTGTTCTTTTTGTGGTAGCAGAGGTTTCTGCAGACAATGAGGGCAATACAAGGAGCGCTAATAGCTGCTTCTAGTTTTCAAATAATTGTCGGTTTCAGCGGGCTTTGGAGAAACGTGGTGAGGTATGTCCTGAATTAGTTCTGAGATTCTTCGAAAAGCTGAGCTGTGAGGTGCTTGCCTAATTTCAAGAGTGCTGAGCCAATAGTTGGACAGATTCATAATGCACTACTATGCTAACCATGCGTTGGCGTAGGCTGCACTGTAGAGGTTTCGAGCATGCTGACTGCTTGTTTGTTGATCACCTAGCACTGGACTGTTCTACTGCATTTGGAATTTTGACTACTTCTGGTACCAGTCATCCCCTGTTTGCCGCTAATTTCAATTGGGGAGCATTTTCATTGGGTTTGCTTTTTGGACCACTGAAAACTTCCATGGTTGAGTATTTGATCAAGGAAATCCATTTCGCTATTTCTCTTGCAGAACCCTTCAACGTAACATAATGTGCCTGTTATAATAGGGTTTATATCTGGATTAAAGGGCTTTTGCAATTCATTCTTGTGCTAGGTTTTTGAGCCCTCTTGCAGCTGTTCCCCTTATAGCTCTTTCTGGATTTGGGCTGTATACGCTTGGATTCCCAGGAGTGAGTATTAAAAGTCTACAGCTTTATTTTTTCGAGCTGATTAAATGAGGCGTTGCTCAAATATGTTTTTTTTTTAAAAAAAAAAAAAAAAAAAAAATCTTTTATTCCCTTCTTTATGAAATTATTCTGCACTCTCTTTCTTGTTCCTTCTGATCCTATCATGAATGTTGCCTATTTGTTATTGATCATGGGTGAGAACATAATTTATTCATATCGGCTTGTTGTTTCTGATGTCGCTGTTATGTAGGTGGCAAAATGCATAGAAATTGGGCTTCCCCAAATAATCCTACTGATATTTCTTTCCCAGGTAAGAGAAGTGTTTGATTTGAACCTCATCTTACACTAGGTGATTTGGTATCTAATCAATTTGCTCAGAAGGCCTCTATAGTTCCAGCATCATTATTATCACATGTATTAATATATCTTCTATAACTTGGGTAACCCTTACACTGCAGTATGTCCCTCACTTGTTAGAAAAGAGACGAATTCCATTTGACCGGTTTGCATTATTGCTCTCTGTGGCAATTATATGGCTCTATGCATATATCCTGACAATTGGTGGAGCTTATAAGAACAGATCTCCAAAGACTCAGTTACACTGTCGTACAGATCGTGCTGGACTTGTTGCTGCTGCTCCCTGGTGCGTAAGAGCTTCCTTCCAGGAATAGATCCTGTTGAATCAGTTTTTAGATTTATCATATCCATCAAAGAAAAAGAAAGAGAGTACTTGCCTCTAGCATAAAGTATCGGTATACTCGTCAATTATCTGCTGATCAGGGATAGTGGTGACATAATTTGCCTCTTCGTTGATGTCTCCATGTACTTTTTGGTGTTTCTCCATTTTATGCAGAACTCTTGCAAATGACGAAATAAATAAAAGAAACTTTGATACATATTTTTTTCTTGATAACTCCACTTCACAACACTCAATTTGTTGAAAATACTTTCTGAGATTAGAGCTACTCATTAGCTACTATTGAATGGGGCTATATCGGGACGTATTGTGCATCTAAGGTTTTTTTTCCTTCAGACCAGTGGGGGAAGATAAGGATACTGAGGATATGATGGCAACTTGATGAGCCATGTTGGTCCTTCATTGGATGTATGGTAGTTATAAGTTTGGCCACCCTTTGACTATGTGAGGCATCTTTAAGGGACAAGCGTGAGGTCCAATGGGCCAAGGTGGACACACTCAGCAGTCAGAATATATTGTATTGAACGGTGACAATACAAAAGTTGCCATAAAATTGTCTCCCTTCACAGTTATAAAATGCACGCATTTTTGGTCAATTGGATGTCATAATCATTGTGTTAGGGCATGAATAACATCCTGAGGCATAGTTTTATTGCAGCTACAGTGACATAGCAGTCACTCTCTTGATTCATTGCAAGTGCTTCTTTCAAGATTTTATTTAATTAACTGTAATCAAATGCAAGAAATTGATGAAGTACAGATGATAACATAATTATCTTTTCTAAATATATGATTAGATGATGATATATTTTTTATTTGGATGTACTGATGACATCACTGTATATCCTCTATAGTAGTTTTCTCTGTGTTCATATAACCATGTCAAATGCCTATGGTCCTTGTTGTGCTTGGACATTAAAGCTTGATCCTTTCTGGTTTCTTCACACTAAAAACATTAAAAGGAAATTCAATTGAAAGCCAAAGTTGCAGCTTTCCAGGCCGCTGTTTCTGTTTCTGTGGAAGATCTTTAGATCTTGAATTCTGCATTCTACAAAAAATGTCTTGCCTTCTCATACGTTATAACTTTTTTGCTTCCTTGCCGCTGCTTCTTTTTCTCTGGAAGTTTTTGATTTCTTGAATTCTGTATTTTGCAAAAAGACCTCACATTTTCTCAAATTTTTATAACATTTCGTTTTCCTCCCATTTTGATTCATATTGGATGACTTTCAAATAGTGGAACTGTGTTCTGTTTTTGCTGCTGTTGATCTTAATTTTCATATCTATGCAGGTTTAAGGTTCCGTACCCATTTCAATGGGGTGGTCCCACCTTTAATGCTGGTGAATGTTTTGCCATGATGGTTGCTTCAATTGTTGCGCTTGTTGAGGTTTGTTGTTTGTATGTTTTGAAGTCTACACTAGTCTGTGACAGCTCAATGATTGTGCACAATGAGATATTCTTCAATGATTATTGTCATTGGATAATCAGCCTGATGTCATTCTTAATCCATCTTGAGTTGCAACTTGCAAGCATTGTACATCTATGATGTAACCATTTTCTCAAGTTGCAAAAAAAAAAAAAAAGGTTCAATATGAGAACCTGAAACCTGAAAAACGGAAGGATGGGTTTGGACCAAACCTACCTTTGAATTTTGATATTTTCTTTGTGACCAGCCAGATTAATTTTATCATTTTATTCAGTCCACAGGTACATTTTATGCAGTGCAAAGGTATGCTAGTGCCACACCCATACCACCATCATGTCTAAGCCGTGGAATTGGCTGGCAGGTTGTTTGGACTTATGTTCTTTACTTGATTTCTGCAGCAGAGAATTTTTCTTCTTTTCTGGATGCCTTTTGACTCCAGTTATGTTGGAATCTCAGGGGATGGCAATTTTGTTTGATGGAATGTTTGGGACAGCAAATGGTTCTACAGTATCAGTGTAATGATTTCAGAATTCATTTTCAGAAGAAATGCTAAAATTTTGGCGATGAAAATAAAATCTTATTTAGACCATCGATGCAGTGAAAATGCAGGTCTTATGGGCTTGACCAGAGTTGGAAGTCGAAGAGTCACCCAAATTGCAGCAGGGTTTATGCTTTTCTTCTCAGTGTTAGGTATTACATCCCTGATTTAATATTTAAAACAAAAGATTGATAATGTGATATGACATTGAAGTAATAATTTTGAAGTAAACATGCTTAAAACTAATACCTGCATTTTTTGTAACCTGAAGCCCTGGGCTGTTGATTGTGGCCTATTCATCAATGTGCCATCCTCTAGCTTTTCAATGTGTAAATCGTTATGAAGTAAAATCAAATGAGTTCATCAGATCATTAACTCTCAAAAACATTTTTTTTGACCCATTCCATCATGGGATCTACAATTTTAACAATTTGATTTTCCAGTTAGTGTGCCCTCAGGCAGACTATCTAAAAACTTGCCTTGCAAGTTGATCTGTCTGTTTATTTCTGTTGCTGCCAGGAAAATTTGGGGCCGTTTTTGCTTCGATACCAATGCCTATAGTGGCAGCTTTGTACTGTATTTTGTTTGCCTATGTTGGTGAGTACCTTAGAACATCAAATTTTCTGTATTTTATCTTTTCTCTATGTTTTCGTATATGACTGGCATTAGAGACTTTTTTTGCATTATTATCAGCTATTTCTTTCATCATTATCCATGAATATGAATGATTAAAACCATTCTAACACAAGGTTGGTCTAAGTGCTAGGTGCTTCATGCCCATTGTGCATTTGCTAACAAGAGGACTCACTTTTATACGATCACAGATTTCTCATATAGCAAGATCACTTCATGTCCTGTTAATGACGATTTGTTTTCCTCTGTAAATCTTAGACCTTCAATTTTTGTATTGGTTAAAAAATGAGTGCGTATATTAAAAAAAAAAAACTCACGACTCTCTTCTTAACACCTTTTGATATGATTTGATACCTTAGTTATCTAATTAGTAATTACCCTATTTTTTTTATATTTTTTATTGCAATACAACTTTGCATTATGAGGAGACAATGCTCTTACTGGACTTCGAAGCCGGGACCTCCCACTCACGCACCTAATATGATACCATTGGGTTATTAACTCCACATTCCATTTTTTCTTTTTTTTAACATCTTTTCATACAATAACCCTCTCTATTTCATCTTTATTATCATTACCCTTACCATGTTACACACCTCTCACTTTTTAGAAATTTTCTATTCTCACTTTCTTCACATAAAAAAAAATATTTTTTTTTTACCTCTTTCCATATGGACCCATAGGGTAGGAAAGACAATATAATACGATGAATGTGAAAAGAATGTAATACAAATAAGATAAACAGACAAAATGGTCCAGAAGTAAAGTGATGACCAGAAAAATTGGGCAATGCTTGAAAATTATGGTAGAAAGTAGAGAGCATAATGATTGAAGAGATAGAGATACTGGCAAAAAATTATAAAGATGATATGATGAAAAGGAGGGATATAACACCTGTTTTACACATATTCTAAAACACTCTTAAAGCATTTTAATTTGAACATTCTCAAGAAAGTTGTTTCTCTTGTAACTTTTGTTTTGTTGGTTATTTATCTCCTTGTAACTTACCACAAGCTGTAATTGTATGGGCAGGTTCTGCTGGGCTTGGATTCCTCCAGTTCTGCAACCTGAACAGTTTCAGATCGAAGTTCATATTGGGCATATCCTTCTTCCTTGGATTATCTATTCCTCAATATTTCAAGGAGTACACTTCAGTGTCTGGATTTAGTCCTGTCCACACTGGTGCCAGATGGGTATGCCAGTTCTCGAAAGAAATTTTGACACTTCTGCTGAATGCAATGAAAGATGCACTGACAATTAGGACAATATCCATCTGGCACGTGCAGCACATCATTTTGGAACTTTTAGGAACAAAATTTATCTGAAAAATGGATTTCCACAAAATGATTTCTATCTGACGGCCCTACTTCAATACCCCAGTATGCATGTTTGAAAAATCTACCACCATTCACTGCCGTAGCAACAAACGAATACCAAATACCTAGATTGACTGTCTAGACAGGTTATCCATTTACTCTAATAGCATTAATGAGAAGGAAGAAGCCAAAGGCAATCTTGAAATGTATCAAATAGCTGTTTTACAGTCACCTGTGACTTTGAGTGGAACTGTTGGCTGTGCCTAATATGGCTGGCTGTTTGGTATTCCATCCTGAATGAATTGTGGACCTAAACTTCTAGGAATAATGTTTCATCATTTTCTTGGACTGAATTGCATTATTTAAGCACCCAACCATACTTTTGGCCATCCTGAACCATTTGCAGTGCTCCAATGCTACAGCATGAAATTTTCTCATGTCTGCATTCCTCTTTCCTTGCAGTTCAATGACATGGTGACTGTAGTTTTTTCATCACCAGCCACAGTAGCTGCTATGATCGCATTCTTCTTGGACTGCACACTTCATCGTGGAGACAGTGCAAGGCGGAGAGACAGAGGCTGGCATTGGTGGGCAAAGTTCAGGTCTTTCAAGTCCGACTCAAGAAGCGAAGAATTCTACTCCCTCCCCTACAACCTGAACAAATACTTCCCATCAATCTGAGTCGGCAAACCTTGGTCCAATCACTTTTTGATATCTTGATCAGGTCAGATTGTTCGCTCTCACTATTATCATCGCAATACAGGTCTTAGTTCTTACCTTATATATATATAATGGGAATTACCGTGTCAGAAAATTTTCCGTTCTTACCAACAGAAAGCAAAAGAAAAAAGCTCCAGTTCCAAGATCAGCAATTGTTTTTGTTGGCCTACTCTAGTCATTCTCTTTGTAAGATGAACTGCATAATTGTATCAGCCATGCCTGTAATTATCTTCCTTGTAATGAAAATTTATTATCAAAGGTTTGGTGTAGCTCAGCAGGTGTTACTTGTGAAATTTGCAACCTCCTAACTTAGCAGTAACGCCAATGCAAAGTGTCAGCTTATCGACCTAGTCGACTGATTATGCTTAATTTAAACAATGGAGTATTAGAGAAAAGGAGAGTTAGAGTAGATCAAAAAAATTTTACCACTTCTCTCGAAGAGTGCGTCAAGTAACCTGATTTTCTATCATGATGCCATAGTCCACAATTAGCTGAATTCATGAGTTTGATGAATTTACCAGGATGCAAGCAGTTTGCATTTTCAAATATAGAGCTGTCACTAGCATGTCAACGTGGCCTTCAGCAATGGATAACAGAAATATGGCTGTGTCCATTGTATTCCAGCATCAGTTGGGGTATGCCATTAGCATTACTCCATAGCCTAGCATGGCCTGTTCAAGATCATTTCATTGGATGTGATGCATTTCAGAAAAAAAAAAAATTTCGGATTTCCAATACAATCTCCATTTTTCAATATATAACAAAGTTTTCCATTTTCACCAACTGTTACTTGCAAAAAAGTTCATCAAATGTTGATGTCTATTCAACTTATGTTTAAAGTTTTACCATTTTTAGAGATGTGTATATATATTTTTGATTTTTAAAAATAAGGATAAATGACTAAAATATCCTTATTTTTTAAAAATAAAAAATACATATACTCATTTCCAAAAATAGTGAAACTTAATTTATAAATTAAATAAACATAGACTTACAATCCCTTGTCATCCAATCTTTTCATCAAAATCCCACCTTATTTCATCTACTCCTGAACCGGTTCATATTACAGAAATCGCACTGGCCAGTGATTACACACTGTTCACGAATTCCGTGGTATTGCAGAAATCAAATCCACACAAATTTCCAACCCACGGATTCGAGATTATGGCTGTTACAGGGAGCTTCTCGCAATCATAGGCATACAGCAGAACTTTGAGAAATCTAAAAGGATCGTCAACTAGTGGAGAAAGTTCTGCTTGCGGTCCCGGTCCGAGCATGGTCATTTTCTCCAACACAAGGAAAACTTACTCTTATATTCATAATGTGTGCTATTAATTTCTAATATAGTTACAACATTTCACGAATTCGTCCCCTAATGTGTCACTGTAAATTCTATGCCGCCAATACAAACTTATCTACTCAAGGGAAAAAATAGTATACGTCCACTTGAATCATTTGATGCTAGAAACTGATGATTTCTAGTTATTAGGAAGTGTATGTTAGGGTTGAATTAGAACATTTTTGGATGGGCAAAATTGGTTTTCAGTGAAGTAGATAATAGCTATTTGTAATGTTGTTAGCTGCGTAATTATGATAGAAATTTAATATGAAATGTTGCAAAGATGAATAAAATTTGTGGTGAAAAATAATTTTTGGATGGGTAAAATCATTTTTTAGTGAAGTAGAAAATAGTTATTTTTAATGTTGTTAGCTGCACAATTATGATGGAAATTTAAGACAAAATGTTTCAAAAACGAATAGAATTTGTCGTGAAAATCTCTATAACTAGAGCACCGATCATTTCTCACAGTTTGACCGGTCAAAAAATATATTTTTTGTTTTGTTTTTGAAAAATATTTTTATAAACATATTAATCTAGTTATATTTAATCTATCAACAAAATTTTACCAATTTTAGATATGTATATATATTTATTTTGAATTTTTAAATAAAGGGATATTTAAGTCATTTTAAAAATCCACTTAAATATCTCTGTATTTAAAAATTCAAAATAAATATATATACATATCCAAAAATAGTAAAACTTAGTTTATAAATTAAATATAACTGAATTAACATACTTATAAAAATATTTGAAAAAACAAAAAATATATTTTTTTGGTCATTCTGCCTGTAACTAAGGTCAAATACAGCGGGTACAAGAGGAATTTTGTTACTTATGAAACGAAATTTTTTTCCCAAAAAGAAAACCCGTACCTCTGGCACAACCAGAAAACAAGCATTTTCAAGATTCAATCCGTGCAATGATTATTCCACTACACTTTTTTCCAAGATGCATCATTATTTACGGGTAGAATTCGTCGCTTCTCTTTATTGCGTTGGGCACTTGAGTAACTTGTCAATTGGCTTGGCTTGTCGTGTCTGCTGCGGTTACAAACAAATATTGGGCTGTCAAGCAAGCCGGCTGATGCTTTTTTAAAATCAAGGATGTGTTTGGTAATGAATAAAACTTTTGATGAAAAGTTCTGAGGAGTAAAAGTTGTCAAATGATGTGATATGATAGAGGTAATGATAAGTAGTAAAGAGGATAAAGTTAAAATAGA
>JAXCLR010000105.1:27700255-27719898 GCA_035584095.1 Annona squamosa | reverse complement strand
ATATCACATCATTTGACAACTTTTATTTTTCAAAACTTTTCACAAAAAGTTTTATTCATTCCCAAACACACCCATAGCTTCTTATTTTTGATATTAACTCATCCTCATCAATAAATTGGTCTCCCCTTATGTGAAGCCCATTTGCATAACCGCTTCATTTTTTAATTGCACATTTGGTAATGTGTATTGATGGCATGGGAAATAATAAAGAAAATATTTTTGAAAATTTTGTGAATAATATAAAATGACATAGAGAAAGTTAGAATAAATAGGATAATTGTAAGACAAATGGATTATATTATAGAGGTAAAGTTGAAAAAATATGGTTTTTTGATAGTTAAATCATTTATAGGATAATGTGTAGGAGAGAGAATCCCATAAGAAACACTTAAAGGATATTGATGATTATTGTAAAATCAAATTCATTTATTATATTTAGCTTCATTTGTTTAATTAAGAGACCAAATATCATCCAAATTAAATATTTACATGAGTCATATTTGCTCTAAATATATGTAAATTAGAGAATATGTTTAGATCTATTCACATATGTATTATAATGTAATAATAATTGATGGAATCATTTATCCACGTAGTAGTAATTTTCAATGACTTAGATGTTAAAAATTCTATTTAAAAATTAATATTTAGCATTAAGTTATTGTATCACATCAATTTTATTCATTTGTAGATGTAGGCCATGTATGGTGATGTTTGGCAAATGAAAGAATTTTTATATAAATGATGCTAAATATAATAGATGAAGTATATTTTTCTATCAATTTTTAAGATATTAAAAATGAAAAAGGTTATAAACAAGAGAAGTTTTATAGAAACATTCCTACTTTCAATTAATTTTTGATATCTTAACTAAATAAATAAATATTTATGAAAAATAATTATACATTGTCTACGATATTAAAGATTTTAGGGTTGCTAACCCATTTTGAGTCATGTTTATTTAAAAAACCTAGTGTTATTCAAATCAAATATTTGTGTGTGTCTCATTTGATATAATTGAAAATTCAAGGTAATAAAAATATTATTTGATTTATATCTATTTTAAAGTTGTTAATTTAATTTTTTATACCATCCAAAGTTGTTTTATTATATAGATAAATGATTTTATAAATTATTATATCTACGGTAGCATTTCAAATTGAAGGAACATTGAAAAATTGAGCCATGTGCAATAGAGGTGTTCTCTACTAAATATTAATAAAAACAATGAATAACTGAATTCATGAAATTTTATATGCTATACAAAATTAAGAGGGTGAAGGTTTAGAATTAGTTCCAAAGAAGTGCATCAAGAGAGATTTGAAATTGGTTTCAAAGTAGGGTGCAGAGAGAGGAAAGTTTGGATATTTTTGGTTATGTCAAGTTAAAATTTTTCATTCTAAAATTTTTTTCTTTCTACAATTATCATATTTTTTAATTATTTTTTTCACATTTTCTTATATAACTATTCTACTTTTTAATTATTTCTATGCAACTATTTACGTAATTAACCTATCTATTTTAATTTTATTTTTTTTACTACTCATCATTGTCCTTATTATTTAACATCATTTGACAATTTTTAATTTTTAAAATTTTTTGTCAAAAGTATTATTCATTACCAAACACACCTTTTGTTTTGTTGCCAACTTAGCTCTTAAAGCGGTGCATGTATCTTTTAGATTTTTAAATATAAGGATATTTGTGTTATTTTTGACTATTTAAAATAGATATAAATTAACAAGTTTATACAAAAACAAAAAATTAAGAAAATAGATTTTTAGCTTGGCGGAATTTGTTAGCCAACAAAATCATGACCCTAAGAAGTGAACCCATAAAAAGATAAAATTGAAATATAGTGTTGGTTTGGAATGAGGCAAAAAATGTGGAAAATTTTTTGGAAATTTTTTTAAAATAAAAAGTGAGAAAGCATTGTAATATGATAAAAAAAAAAAAAAAAAAAGCCCGGTGACCTGGCTTCATTTATTTACTTTCTATAATATCACATTATTTTTTCACTTTAAAATTTGTTTTAAAATTCTTTCCCCAATTACCTTGCTCCCGGATTTTGACACGAGAGAAGATGTAAGGGAAGGGGGGAAGCGAGGGATCCGGATTCTCTTTTTAACCCCTGCTTTCCGGGAACCTTTTTCTTATTCCATTTAATATTACCAATTGATTTTCTGGTACTCTTCCAATCCGCATTCAAAAAATTTTCCCCTGCTTTCCAAGACCTTTTTCTCCGTATTATTTATTCCATTTACTATTACCATTTGATGTTCAGGTTCCCTTCCAATCCGCATTCATATTTTTTCCCCTGCCTACCGAGACACTTTTTCTCTCCTATTTTTTCCATATACCATTACCACATGATTTTCCGATACATGATTGAGTGCAATTGTAGTCGTGAGCATGTCATGAATGGTCTAGATCTCCCGCACGCACTCGTACGTTTGCGAGTGCTGGCGTCAGCTACTGAGGTTACGTAACCGGGCATAGATGTGAGTGCCTGCGCGTTTTCAGCGAAGGAATTATTTAACTACGTACACACTCAGTCTCCCACGGTCGACGTTTCTACTGTGACTAACGATCTATACCGTCCAATAATCTAGAAACAAATGTCAACAGCTTTTTATGATCGAATTTATATGGATAGGTCACAGCACAAGGGACCAAGCAGGAAGCGGACGAAGCGGTTCGAGCAGGAAGAACCAGAGGGGGCCACCATCACGGACCACGTCATCATCAGAGGCAATGGAGGCCAGCCTTACAAAGCATTTCAGAGGTGGGGATTTGAGCCGCCCTCATCTTTTTCCCGCATTCCAACAGTCAATGTGGTCTGTAATCTGTCTCCACCATCAAAAGAAGAAACCCTTTGATGTCATTTCCTCTTTTTTTTTTTTTTTTTTTCCTCCTCTTTCAAAAAAGGAAAAAAAAAATCTTATCACCCTGGAATTGATATCTGCACCTGGTTGATAGGGAGGCCCTCCCTACTTACTATTTCGAGGAATAAAAGGGTACATTTCGTACACTTATGCTTCCCAGACTGGGAAGGAAATTAAAAAGAAAAAAATTAAAACCTGTGGGAATCTGGGGGGTGATTAGGTTTTGAAAATTTGCTGTAATCTGTGAAGCGTCCGGAGGTAGGTTTTTGGACTTGGTAATCTGTACATATTTCCATCAGATTGTGCCGTAGCTTGCCAGTAATACACGCATTCTTGCCCTTTACGCGAGTGCGCTTGCCGACATGTTGCTATCGTCGTGTAAATCTGAACCGTGAATGAGGTGGGGTCCCCCTTCGAGGTTGAATCTGAACGGCTTTATGTTTGCATACGGTAATGGGTATTGTACGCGTGAGGTCGTGGTGTTTGTCATTCCGACTCTCAATCTGCTGCTCTGGTGAGATCGTTGGGTTCATCCGCGGGCGTCGTTTGAGTCGAGGAGCGGTAGAACGTATTGGGAGAGAAGTATATGCACACGGCTAGCATGCAATGATATCCGAATATAGGGAATGGTGCGATATTATTGTTTCGGTTAGCTAGTAAAGGAACAAATGAAATCAACTAAGCGAAAATAAAATCGGCATGGCAGTCAAGTAATAATAGAAATAGATTGAAATCTTCAAATAGATGCACGATTTGTAAAAATTTTATTTTATTATTATTATTATTTTGATGAGTACGATTTGTCAAAAATTAATCCTATCGTAAAAGACAAAATTAATGAGGAAGAACTAATTAACTTCGAGCTACATATAATAAAAAGGAATTAAGTGTATTCGCAACAGCTAATGTTTTAATTGTTATTCTCTTTACTCACTGATATCTTTGCTAATTAAATATTTCAAATATTAACTATTCTAATTTTTTATTTATTATTATCATATACTTTGTCTCTATTGATCAAACTCTTTTAGAAAAATAATCTGTTTATTTTATCTTTATTTACTTTATGTTTTTATCATTATCACATGTGATGATGCTACATCATTCTTCTTTTTCTTATATTTTTATTTTATTTGTTTTTATCTCTTTTTTTTATTTTTAAAAGACCTTGTGTGTCCAAAGGCTCAACTTAGTTAGTTCATGTCATTGGCCTTGGTATTAAGCGTCCAATGTTCGATCATAAGAGAAGTACTTGTCTCTCATTTGCTAAGAACATTGTCTCCTATTCATATACGATTGCGATATAATTTGTTGAGAAAAAATAGAAAATTTTACATAGGGATAATTGAGTTTTAAAAGAGATCTTCTAAAAGTATGTTTCCAAATAGAACAAAACTAGACAAAAAAGACCTTATAAGTTTACAAACAAACACTTGAATAGGTTATGCCTAATTTTTATCCTCTTTTCTTTATTGTGAAACTTTGGTGTAAGCAATCAATGAAGCCTCTAAACAAGTTGAAATTAGGTAACTATTAAAGTATCATTGAAGTATTTTTCATTATTAAATGTCCATTGTATATAAGTTTACTTCTTTTCTCTATTGTTAAAATAAGTGTAAGTTATCCTCCTTGAAACGTCACCTAGCGAAAAACTCTAAAAGAGGAATTTTCTAGATCATCTAGCAGGAGGTGTTGGTGCAAATCACATCGAGTGAAATTAGATAAGGAATTTTTTTTAAGAGAAGAGGGAGGCTAGGAGTACATTAATTTCAAGAATTACGAAAGGAGTTTTCTATTGAAAGCTTTCGTGGAGGAAGCTAAGCTTATGATAGAAGAGACTTAAACATTAAGGACTAAAGAAAAGCAAAATAATAAGATAGATTTAGAAGGGACATATGCTACAGTGTGTTCCATTTGGACATCAAAGGGCTATTAGAAAGAAATGTTTAAGGAAACAATGAGAAAAATATGAAAAATCAAAAGCAAAATGCATTTTGTTGATATGGAAGAAAATTTATATTTGTTGTAGGAGATTGATCTTCAAATGATTTTAAAGAGGTGATCATAGCTTTTCGATCGACAGTTGATCTTTATTAAAGAAATAAATTCCCCAATGAGGACTGGGGAGCTGGCAATCTATAATTTTCGTATTTGGCTACATATGAATGAAATACCCTATTTATTCGATAAAAATCTACTAGGGAAAATGATTGGTGATTCTTTTAGGAATTTGGTTGGAGTCATCAGTTTTAGAACATAGAGTAAGTTTAAAGGTTGAAGTGAATGAGCATAAACCTTTGTGTAGAGGGATAATTGTGTTGGGAGAATTGCAAAGGAGGAAGTCAATTGGGTTTCAATGTGACATATTGCCAATCTTCTATTTCCTTTATAGATTGATGGGACACATGCTTACATAATACCCAAATTAGTGTATGAGAGAAAAGAGTCCATCAAAAAAATGAAATGCCATATGGGATATATCTAAGGCTAAGGACAAAACCACTGGTTTTGAAAGGATAAAGTGGAAAAGACAAGAAGGTAGAATTGGTGAAGTATCCGGTGAGGAAGAATAGAATCAATCATGGACAGATTATGTGTTTGGAAAGGGGACTAAGGGTGAGAGAAAATGACAATGAAGTGGTAAAGTGATAAGGGTTTTCAAGGAAGGGTATTGGGTAAATTGAGAAAACTACACAAAAGGATAATTGGACCACAGAGGGTGGAAAGTGAAGGAGAAAAGAAAGGGGTGGATGGTAGTAAAACGAAAATGGAAG
The DNA here is from genome assembly GCA_035584095.1 of Annona squamosa. NCBI lineage: Eukaryota > Viridiplantae > Streptophyta > Magnoliopsida > Magnoliales > Annonaceae > Annona > Annona squamosa. Next base: position 27,714,239 of record JAXCLR010000105.1, on the reverse strand, counting down.
AAAGTTGCACAACATAAGGGAGGAGGGCACTAGAGAATAAAGAATAAGTGTTCATAAGCTAAACAGAAGAATATGGAGAGTCAAGAGGAAGGGAATAATATAAATGGGGAAACCAATGACTTGAAGCCATGTTTGGAAGATCTAATAATATTATAATTTTTTCGAAGAACTTTTTTGAAGGGAAGGGGGGCAACTATAAAAAAGACAAAAGAGCTAGAATGAAAATAGCTAGACAAACGGAAAGAGGAAAAGGAAGTTTTTAAGACAAGTAACAAAGGAAGAAATATTTTTCATGAGAAACATTAGGAATTGACAAGGAGATGGTACTTTTGATGTAAGGTATTCGTAAAAATTAGAAAAAATAAGCTTAGGTAATGTCTAGTAAAGGATCAAGAGAATCGAGATGGCAAAGAAGGGGATTGCAAAGGAAAAAGATTTTAAAATTGCAAGAATGTAGATGTAGAAGGCAGTAAGCTAGAAGGATAGAAGATAATAAGTGTTGGGAGAATGACAGACAATAACAACATGATGGGTACAGACGTAGTGTTAAATGCTCAGCCTTGCTAAGGGTAAATGGTACTTCTAGTTTGGGACTGTCTTGGGCCTAGTAACCCATAGATAGTTTGAGATCTTCTTGATATTTTTAGGAAGTAAGATCTCAAGTAGTTTTTTGATAAAGATGAAAAGGAAAACAAGTGAGGAGGATGGGCTATGAAAATTAGTTTACAGTGGAGTGTTATAAAAGGAGGGGTGGTTGACATTATTATAGCGAAAAGAAGTGGATGTAAACATCAAATCTTTCTCCAAATATTTTATCGAAGCATATATCAAAGAACTAAGGGACATAGCGTGGACATTAATAGGGTTTTACAGAAACCTTAGGACATCAAGAATGAAGGATTCATTGAATCTGTTAAGGCAAGTACATTCTCTTCTAGATAAGTTGTAGATGATATTTGGTGATTTTAATAAAGTTATAGGAGTGTCTAAATATTGTTAGAGATTTTCAAAATATCGCATAAGGAATGGTTTTCATTGCATTAATTTGTTTTTCAATTTGATATGAAACGTTAATAAAAAGTTTCTGAAATTGAAACTAGGCGTTGGCTGATTTCATACTTTGTTAAATCTCAAACGGTCCATACATTATTAAAATTTTATTATAAATAGGATATGTGTATTAGTTCAAACACACACCAATCTACTTAACCAACGAAGCTCTTTTCAATAAATTTCATTCATTCTTGGAATTTTGTTTTCTCTTATTTTATTTTATTTTATTTCATTCAAAACTTGTTGCTTCTATCATTAAGTGTTTGAAATCTAGAAGGGAGACTGTTTCCATTCTAGATTAGGTTCTTTCTTTGTACCCTAAGGACAAGTTACTATAACCTTAAACAGTTGTGAGGGTGCAAATATTGTTTTAAAGAAAGTGACATTTGTAACATGCCTGGAAGAGAAACTTATTTTCTGGTTTGAATATTTTTTCACTTTCCTTAAATTTTTCCTTTTTTATTTTCAAGTCCTTGCCTCAACATTCTTAAGACTATTTGTTTTATCTTGTCCTTTTCTATTATTTATAAATGGCCCCCCAATCATTCATTTTACCCCCAAAGCTTGATATTCTAAGATTGAACTGCTGTATTAGTATCAATTTCAAAAGATTGAAACAATGACTTCATCTTTTGCTAACTTGAATTGGAGTTGTGTACGTTCTCACCATGTTGAGACTTGAAGAAAAAAAAGATGAAATGCTGCAATATCAATGCCTAAGAGCAAAGTGGGACACAGATAACTATATTTGCAAAGGGCACATCATTGAAGCACTATTCGACTTGTTATTCGAAGTGTACCAAGATGCAAATACAGCTAAAGAAATTTTGAATTCTTTTCTACACAAATACAATACTTATGATGCGAGCATCAAAAAATTTTTAGTTAGTAATTTTCTTAATTATACTATGATTGACGATAAATTAATTCTTGATCAAGTTAATGATATTAAATTTATCGTCAATCGACTTAGGTCACAAGGCAGTAAGATGGATGAATTTATTCTTGTTGGTGCGATTATTGAGAAATAGGCTTCTAGTTGGAACAACCACCGAAAAAGTCAAAAACAAATAAAAGGATCCTTGAGTTCAGATAAACTTTCCCTTAATCTTTGTACTGAAGAGAAATCAAGAAAAAATGAAAAGAAAGAAGAGCAAGTTTAATTTAAGACTCAAGTGATTAAAACTCAAAACCACGTAAGAGTTAGCAATAATCAGCCTTCTAGAAAATCTAACTTCAATACCAATAAAACTATTCCTAAAAAGAGAAATGGACCTTGCTATTACTGTAAAAAATGAGACATTTGAAGAGGGCGTATAGGTTTCTTAAAAAGAAGAATAATGCCCAAAAAGGTCTTCGGGCACATATAACTGAAGAAAACTTTGTTGCTATAATTTTTGAAATTTGCGTTGCAAGTGATGACCAAACCTGGTGGCTTGATTCAAGAGCAACTAAACATATATGCAAAGATAAAAGTTAGTTTAAAACCTATGAATATGGTAATAATGAAAATAATCTATTCGTGGGTAATTCATTTACCTCTCAAGTGGTAGAGTCAAAGACTATTATCCTGAAGTTGACTTCTAAAAATCACTCACTCTTACAAATGTACTTCATGTACCAAAAAATTTGCAAAAACTTGTTCTCAGTTACCCTTCGTAGCAAATATGGTTTTAAATTGGTATGTGAGTCAGAGCAAATTATCATTACTAATGGAGGTGTTTTTGGTAGAAAGGGTTAGTAGATGATATGTTCTGCCTGAACATAAATATTATCTTTTTCTGTTTATATTGTTGATTCATTTTCTTTATGGTATGGTAGTCTAAGTCATGTTAATTTGAGAAATATGAACATTATAATGAAATTGGGATTAATTCCTAGATCATCTAATGAATCAATTGATAAAAGTAAGGTGTATGTTCAAATTAAAATTACTAAAAATCAATTTCAAAAGGTAGAAAGAAATTCAAAATTTTTGAATTTTAATTCATTTTGATATATGTGATATGAAAAATAATCTAACAAGAGGTGGTAAAAAATATTTTATAATGGGTCTATTTGGCAACACCTAAAACTCGGTGATTTTTTTTGGGTAGTGAAAGCTGTCATCATTGATTGTAATCTGACAGGAAAATGTATTGGAAGTAAATGAAGTTGGAAAACGAACAGTGTGAAATGACATGTATGAACAACTGCAGTCATGCAGTTAATGGCCCGCCCCTGCTTTGTTAGTTTTTTCACATTTGTTGACCAAGAGACGACCATCTGTGACCATTTGACCACTTGTGGGTAATTCATGTAGACCGGCGAAAGTGTTCCAAGGCCGCAGGTACGACGGATGCAACATCTTGTAACTCCCGTAGCAGACGTGACGGCCGAGCACTTCTCTGTAGTAGAAGTAGCATTGTTGACGACGGATAACTGATTGAAATGATGGGTTTTTGCTATTTCGACCCTGACGTGAAAAGTTTTGTAAAAAAAACGTGAGTTTTCGCAATTGCCAAACAGAACCAATATTTATAGATGATTTTAGTAAATATACATATGTTTATTTGCTAAGAACTCAAGATAAAGTTTTAGATAGATTTAAATCTTATATGGTTGAAGTTGAAAATTAAATTGGTAAAATTATTAAATCTTTGAAATTAAATAGAGGCGGTGAACATGTATTTAGTGATTTTAATAATTTTTGTGAAAATATTAGCATAATTTACCAAGTAACAAACCCCTGTACACCTCAACAAAATGAAACTATGGAAAGAAAAAATAGAACATTAATTGAGATTGTGAATTCAATGTTAATAAATGTAGACCTAAGTATAGATTGATAAAATGAAGCATTATTAACAACTTATCACATTCTTAATAAAGTTCCACATAAGAAAACTAAGATATATAAATTTAAATATTTAAGAGTTTGGGGTTGTAATCCTAAATTGGGCTGTCTGATCCTAAAAGACCTAAATTAAGACAAAGATGAATAGAATGCATATTTTTAGGGTGTTCAATAAATAGTAAAGCTTATAAATTTGTAGTTATAGAGCCTAATAGTCCAATTTAATAAAATATCATTATTGAATTCAGATATGCTATTTTTTATAAAATACTTATAAAACTATTTCTAAGTTTAGTAATAATGATTAAACTTCTTCTTCTCAATCATTGGATAAATCTATAAGTAATGATTCTGCATCTGCAGATAAACTTATAGATGATGAAAATAAAAATATAAAAAAAATTAAAAGAGCTACAAAAGACAATTATAATCGCTTTAGGTCTGATTTTCAACTACACTTAGTAGAAGGATTTAGGGATAATATAAATGAAGAACATATGATTATTTTTCATACCAAAGGGGATCCAATTACCTATGAAGAAATCATGAAATCTCCAGATGTATCATACTGAAAAAAGCGATCTAAGATGAAATGGATTCAATAGTGAAAAATAGAACTTAAAAGTTAGTTAATTTACCATTAAGATATAAACCTATAGGTTGTAAATGAATTTTTAAAAAAATTAAAAGTTGATGACTCAATTAATAAATTTAAAGCTAGGTTAGTAGCTAAAGGGTTTAAGTTAAATGAAAGTATAGATTTCTTTGACACTTACGTTCTAGTAGTCAGAATTTCAACCATTAGATTATTAATAACCCTAACTTTTGTTCATCTCCTTGAAATTCATCAAATGGAAGTAAAAATTGCATTTCTAAATGAAGATTTAGATAAAAAAAATATACATGGAACAACCTGAAGAATTCATAATGCCTAGACAAGAAAAGAAAGTTTGCAAATTGATAAAATTCTTATGGTTTAAAACAAGCACCGAAGCAATGACATAAAAAATTTGATCAAATTGAATTATCAAATAGGTTTTAATTAAACCAATAAGACAAATATAGTAAATTTACTACAAATAGATGTGTCATTATTTGTCTATATGTGGATAATATGCTCATTTTTGGAATTGACATTGATATTATTAAAAAAATTAAATGCTTCTTGTCAATTAATTTTGACATGAAAGATATGGGTAAAGCTTGTGTTATTCTTGGCATCAAAATTATAAAAAATGGTAATGCATTTTCTCTTTCTCAATTGCATTATATTGAAAAGATACTCAAGTGGTTTAATCATTTTGATGTAAGTGTAGCCTCAACTCCCTTTGATCCAAACATTAAATTATGTAAAAATGAAAAAAATCTGTAACTCAGCTTGAGTATGCCAAAGTGATTGGAAGTTTGATATATGTCATGTATTGTACTTGACTAAATATTGTTTATGTTGTGGGTATTCTTAGTAGCTTCACTAGTAACCCAGGATATACACACTAGAATGCAATTTATAAGATATTAAAATATTTTAAAAAGACCATTGCTTATGAATTGTATTTCAATGGTGAACCCACTGTATTAGAAGGAATAATGATGTAAGTTAGATTTCAAACACTAAAGAATCTATGTCTACTAGTGGTTGAATCTTTACCCCTAGAAGAGTTGTTATTTCTTGGGCTTCTAAAAAGCAAACCCGCATTACATATTCTACCATGGAATCCGAATTTTTTGTTTTAACTGCAACAGGAAAAGAGGTAAAATGACTTACAAATTTACGACTTAAAATTTCTATTTAGCTTAAGCCTATACCTCCTATCTATTTACATTGTAATAGCGAAACAACCTTATCAAGAGCATACAACAAAACTTATGATGGTAAATCGACACATATTGCATTGAGGCATGACTATGTAAGACAATTGCTCCAAGATGGAGTGATAAATATTGATTTTGTAAAATCAAGTATAAACTTGGTAGACTCGCTTACAAAATGTCTTACTCGGGATGTGGTCTAGAAAATAGCAAGAGAGATAAGATTTAAATCCACATATAATAAGTTCTAATGACTGAAACTCAACTTTAAGCTTGTAGCCCACCTGTAGAGTTTAATGAGCAAAGTATGTTGTTTCGCAGCTTGCAAGCACTAATTATATTTATTTAATTTAACATCTCTAAGGCAGTGCTTAATTCCTGTAAGGTATTTACGAGGATGAGTGCATTATACTCTTAATGGATTTAAAACTATTGTGTTAGAGTATTTAATTACAGGATACTCTAAATAGATTTACCTATATGAGAGTTAGAAATAAGGCCGTTTCTGTTACCAGAGTGTGTGGGGTCACTCTAAGGTTATCATGAAACTGAGATACTGACATATGACCATAACGTGTCACATTTGTAAACACTTAGGGTGTGTTTGATAATCGATAGAAAATATCAAGTTAAAACTTTTTAATCTAAAACTTTTCATTCTCCACAACTATCATATTTTTTAATCATTTTTCATATTTTCCTATACAACTACCATACTTTTCAATTATTTCTACACAATTATCCACACGACTAACCTATCTATTTTAACTTTATCCTCCTTACTACTCATCATTATTCTTATCATATCACATTATTTGATAACTTTTACTCTCCAAAACTTTTCATCCAAAGTTTTATTCATTATCAAACACACTCTTGATGTAATTTTGAAATTTTGTATGTGAAATATATCCAATCTATCAAATAGGGTCGATAGTTCAAAGCCTCAAGTACTATACACCTCGGTAGATCAATATGTATTTTTACTAAGTGAAGGTTCAAGTCCACTCGACACCTTTGATTTTATATGAGATTTCCTTGGTTTGAATGAAATTGAATTTAATTTTGAAAATGTTAAGGGAATGTTTGGGATTTTCAAAATATCGCATAAGGGAATGCTCTTCCTTGCATTAACTTGTTTTTCCATTTGATATGAAACGTTAATAGAACATTTCTAAAATTGAAACTAGGCATTGGCTGATTTCATACATTTTTGAATTTTGAACGGTTCATACGTTATTAAAATTTTATTATAAATAGGACGTGTATTAGTTCAAACACACACCAATTTGCTCACAACCATCCAAGTTCTTGTCAAGAAATTTCACTCGTTCTTGTTGCTTTCATCATTAAGTATTTGAAATCTATAAGCGAGGCAATTTTCCTTATAGATTAGGTTCTTTCTTTGTATTTTGGGGACAAGTTGCTCTAACCTTAAATAGCTGTAAGGGTGCAAATATTGTTTTAAGGAAAGTGACATTGGTAACACGCATGAAGGAAAAACCTATTTTTTGAATTGAATTTTTTCTCACCTTCCTTAAATTTTTCCTTTTCTATTTCCATGTCCTTGCCTCAACATTCTTAAAACAATATTTATTTTATCTTATCCTTTTTGTTATTTATAAATGACCTCATAATCATCCATTTTACCCATAAAACCTGATGTTTTGAGATTAGACTGCTGTATTGATACCAATTTCAAAAGATGAAAACAACAACTTCATCTTTTCCTAACTTGAATTGGAGTTGTTTATATCCTTACCATGCTGAGACCTCAAAAAATGCTAAGATTAATGCCAAAGAGTGAAGTGGGAGATGAACAATTATATTTGCAAAGGGCACATCATTGAAGCACTATCTGACTTGCTATTCGAAGTGTACCAAGATGCAAATACAACAAAAGAAATCTGGAATTCACTTCTACACAAATACAGTACTGATGACGCTAGCATCAAACAGTTTTTAGTAAGCGATTTTCTTAATTATATTATAACTGACGATAAACCAACTCTTGATCAATTTAATGAGATTGAATTTATTGTCAATGGTTTAAGACTAAGCAAGTGTATGAAGAAGGAAGTCTCCACGTTCAAGACTAAACCTCCATGGTTCAAGACTAAGTAGGGAAGGCTCAATCTTAATATACCTGCATTTTTGCAGATGATATTTATATAAAAGTATATTTGGATAGAAAGCGAATATGCAGAAAACTTTCATTTTCTTCAGCAATAACACTAAAAACTGAAACCAGAAATGATGTTAAAAATTTTCTTTGATCAAGTCAAAATCAATTGATGGTACATTTGGATTATCAACTTGGGTGGGAAGGAACAATGTAAAGGCTTTTCACAATCTCAAAGAGCAGGTATGACAGAAAATTCAAAGTTGGAATAATAGAGTATGTCAATGGGAGGTAAGGAAAATTTGTTTAAACCTATTGCCCAGGTTATTCTTATTTATTTTATTAATTTTTTTCTGTCGATAAGTCATGTGATGAGCTTAGTGCAATGATGAATTAATTTAGTGAGAGGAGAAGAATGGAAAAGGAAAGATTAGTTGGAAAGCTTAGGCAAAAATATGTGTTTCCAAATTTGAGGAGGGGAATCGGATTTAAGGATCTCTCAATATTTAATTTGGCCCTAATAGCTAAATAAGCTTAGAGATTAGTCCTTGTTTCAAATATACTACGCCACAAGGTATTTAAAGCAAATTGTTTTCCAGATGACAGCTTTAGGGAATGGAAGGCCAATGAGGGGTGCTCTTTCACTTAAAGGTGCTTGGTTAAATCAAAATCAATTCTTCAACAGGGTTGCAGATGGTGTATTGATAATGGATAGATTGTGAAACACTTTTAAAGACTGGTGGGCAGATGGAAGACTACAAGTGGCTGGTCCCCTTCCTTAAGGAATTGGGGTGGATTTAAAGGCAGAGTTGTTTATGGACAAAGAGAACAGATGCTAAAGGGAGGACCTTATTAGGATGGTTGTGGGAGAGGAAAGTTGGAAGCCCACTAAAGATATCTCATTCCTTTGGCAAGATGAAGATGACTACATGTTTTGGGGGCTGGAATCCAATGGAGAATTTAGCATAAAGTTGGCATACACCCTGGCTTTGAATGAGAAGTTACAAGAAGAAGGAAATATTTTGAGAGAAAACAACAATTCCATAATTGAATTACTTAAAAAATTTAGAAATTGAAGCTGCTATGGAAAGTTCTTATTTTTGCATGAAAAGTGGTTATGAATGCTCTTCCTACAAGGGTGAATTTTATTAAAAAAGGTGTACAAGTTGAAGCTATTAGTCCTCTATGTATGGTAGTGGGAGAAATGGAGGATATTTCACATTTTTTTTGGAAGTGGAAAATTTGAAGCCTTTTTTAGACCCCTTTCTTCTCCTCTATTTCTCAATTGAATGGTGATAATTTGATGGAAATTCTACACAAATTGACTACATTGTCAGATATGTACCCCTTGATGCTCTTCATTTACTTATGCTGGAGGATATCGTTCTATAGAAATAGGTGGCGGCGCGATGTGGTGAAAGTTAATCTAAAGGACAATTATTAATGGTGCAAAAACTATATACATCATGTCGAAGTCTCTAGACTAATTCAAAATGATCGTTTGAACCTTGAAGCTAGCTTGGACCGATGGTGCATGCTAAAAAAAGTTGCATGTGATGAAGCTTTTGATAAAAAACTAGATATAAAAGTTTTTGAAATGAGAAAAATTATATAATATAATAGGGGTAGTCATGAGGAGACAAAGTAAAGAGAATTAATTTAAAATAAATAAGTTAAATGTATGTGTAATTATGTAGATATGATTAAAAAGTGGGATAATTGTATAGAAAGACATGAAGAAATAATTACAAAATAAATAGTTATAAAAAACGAAAGGTTTTAGATAAAAAAGTTTTATATTGAAAAGTTTTTGTGAAAAACAAACACCTCTTAATGTCTTTTTTTTATAGAGAAATAGCCCTTAATGTTGATGCTGGAATTAATTTGGAATAGAGTATTGTGGGTTTTGAGCATACCAAATTTTATCCAATTTGTGCAAATTGAATGTGCCTCCTTGTCGCTAATTAATATTCTTTTAGGGAATGACAATATTCATAAGTCTCAAGCATTTCATTGAAGAGTTTAGATATATTTGCAGAGGCTTTGAAATGTTCTCTTTTTTCCACGATTTTTATTAAATGCACATGGGTGCACTTAGCATAGGCAATGTTTTAAAAACCAAACCAGACCGAACCGGGCGGTCGGACTGTGAACTAGTCATGCCTCGGTTCGTTGGTTTTTTCGGTTCAACCATCGGTTCGGTTCGGTTGAACCGGAAAATCTGGGAACATGTTACAAATCCGGTTTAGTGACTAGTACAGTTTTCAAAACATTGAGCATAGGTGCATTTAATCCATTTTAAAAAAATTTCGTAAAATGTTAATCTAATTGTATTTAAGATATACGACAAATTTTATTATTTTTTGAGATTTATAGATTTTTTTGAATTTTTTTTTAAAAACATGGGCATTTTAGTTATTTTAAATAACTAAAACAACCCTATTTTTAAAAAATCCAAAAAAATATTTACAAGTTTCTAAAAATGGTAAAACTTAAAATGTATGTTAAATACACTTAAATTCACAATTATATAAAAATTAAAAAATTAAAAAATATGTTAAATGCATCCTGGAGTGCACTACCGTTGTTAATTCTATTCATAAAGATTTGGTTCCATGTAATTTTGTAGATGCTGTCTCCCTTAGCAGATCCTTTCTTGTATTTTTTGCAGGGTGGTCTGCGAATTTTGGTGGGAGCTTTGTTTATATTGTTGTTCTGTCGTTTCTTGGAGTCAGGAAGACCACAAATGCAAAAAAAAAAAAAAAAAGTAAGTTTTTTAATGAAACATCCAAACAAGATGAACCATTGGCCATCAATGTTTACGGAACTTTAAATACCTTCTTGAAATTTCAATTTACGCCTTTGTAACATTTAATGGAAATCTCCCATGCCCGTTGAAATTCTACTTTTCAAAAATAAAAAAAATAAAAAAAATAGAGCAGAGCAATTATCTATCTCCCAATTTCAAAACTTCAAATGTATATAAAAACGAAAAAGTGAAATTTTCACTTAGGGGTAGTTTGATGCACCGTACATTAGTCATTATTTACGAAAGATTATATCCAACAATTATTTTCATAGATATCTATATTTATAAAGTTTATTTACGCACTTCTTTCTAACATGCACGTATCATGCATGAAAAATATAGATTAGCTAGATTAATCATTGTGTAAACTCCCATGCCGTTGTACGCATGGTACCTCCCATGCGTCCCAACATAAATTCTACTTCTTAATACTTTGTTTTAGTTTTTTTTTCTTATAAAACTGTTATCCTATATTGTGTGTATTTTTAATTGTTGGAAATACTCAGTCGAAAGTAATTAAAATACCATTATGTTTGAAATTAAAAAAGTTTGCTACATAAGTGTAATCTAGTGATAGGCAATGTCAAATGCATCATGGGGGCTACGAGATCAAATCTCGTGCTGTTAAGTGAAAGCTTTTGATCTCCCATTTCATAATATCGAGCTTGTAGTCTTCCTAGTAAATAGACAATAGCTTGTTGTTATATCTCCAACAGGATTTAAGCCTCATTATAATATCAGATGAAATATAATTTTGTATAACTAATTAAAAATTCAAAAAATATATGCACGTCTCCAAAATGATAAAATCTAGTAGAATAATAGTTTTACTAAAAACTAATATTTTTTAAAATAGGATTTGTGTAGCATGAGAACTCCATCCAACGGCATAGTATCACTGTATCACTGTTCTTAATATATCGCCATAAATTACATCAATGCCAATTAATTTAGTTTTAGTTTAACAGATGTAAGTGTTAAACTGACCTATAAACATTTTATATTTAGAAGTGCTTTCATGAACCTATCTTTCATGTAACTCTCTTTATTTTGAGTATCTAGATGATTAATGAAAATTTCATTTCATCAATTGTATTTAGCATCATTTATATTATTATAAAAAAATTTTCATTTATTTTGTGTTAATGTATATAAGCCTCACCTACAAACGTGTAAAATTAATATAATAAAATAATTTAATATTAAATATTAATTTTTAAGTAGTATTTTCAACATCCAAACCATCTAAAATATCATAAATATATGGATAAATGATTCTATAAAATATTGTTTCATTCTAATATACGTGTCGATGAATTTAAGTATTTTCTCTAATATACACATTAATGTACCTATTTTTGAGCAAATGTGACCTATGCACATATTAGTTTTGGATAAAACTTAGTCTTTTAGCTAAACAAATAATGTTAAATATGATTAACAAATTAGATTTTCTATCAAATATAAAAATCTCAAAATGGAGGGTTTACATAGAACAGCTTCTCCATTTTATATTTTAGGTGTAAAGTGCAGCGGAAGGAACATGGAGTGGTGAATTGGCTGGCATGAAGGTGACATGACAGGAGAGTGGGTGCAATGCATGTTGGAGACAAGATGATGATCCCAAGGCCAAAAGGCCAGCAGCATTCATTTGTGGATGCAAACACATCGCAAGCATGCATTTTGTTCGATCTGTAGCCCCGTGAGGATTGAGATTTTTCTTGCACCCACTTCGTATTTCAAAAGATCTTTGTTATTTAAAAAAAAAAAGCTTTTTATCTCTCTCTCTATCTATTCAGCAATAGGAAACATCTGGTGAACCACTGATCGGGTAATGGTAATACTAGTGGAAAAGACTGCCAAGAACTGTTTTGAATTCCAACACAACATGCATGGTCAGCCCCACTTGAAAAAAGGGGAGAGTAGCCATCAACAACAAATCATGTTGCATCCCTTGATTCTTGCTGCGTGCTGTGCCAATTTGAAAAGTATGCTCTTTTATAAACGTGGCGCAATTTAATTTCATTTTTCTTCTGGATTAATTCATTAGGACGTTCTCTTTCAATCACTCCAAGAAGTCCAACTGATTTAACACCGGATCTTGACTATTTGAGGGGAGCCCCAAGTCCCTGTTTCTATTTTTCTCACCATCTTGATGAGTGAATTGATGGAGACCACGACGGAGCTTTCATCCTCTCAATCAACATGCAAAAATACACACGGTAATTAAGTATGAATAATTGTCTTTTTTGTACTTTTGTGTATTTTTTAAATTAATTCATACGAGTTTCAAATCTCTACAAAATGAAATCTTGCTGGTAATTTCAATTTTCAACCAGGGCCCACTCGCAATTGGGTAAAAAAAGCTTAGCTCTTAATTACTTAATTACCTTATTGTTCTATTATTATCTTTATATTTTAATCATTTTCATATTTTCTATATCAATATATATCATATCTATTTTATTTTTTTATTCTCAACATTGCCTTAATCACATCACATTCCTCTCTCACTGTTTTGAAAAATTTTCTCCAGAATTTTTTCGTTACTTTTTTTTTTATCAATTACCAAACAGGCTCTAAATGGGTAATTTAATTCCTATGCATATGATTCTTAAATAAATGGAAAAGAAAAATGTATTTTCTAAGTTGTTTTACGTCAGCTACATCATACGTACATGGTTTATTAAATTTTCAAATCCTTCCAACCTTCCAACTTGCCACTTTTCAGGAGGGATCACTGGCCCACTTGGAATTCAACCTTCCACTACTCAAAATATATGAATCATGCCATCAATCTTCTCTTTCAATTTCCATCCACAGCGAGCTATTATCCAACATGATCCATTATTTAATGTTCACACGTAGTAAAAACCTATTTGGAGTATTTTGGACCACAAAACAATATTCTAGCAATGCCATTGTCGTTGCCATTGCCATCACTATCACCATCACCATCGCTAGGTTGTTGGCATTGGTCTTCGCGCGGCAGTGTCATTGTGATCTTCGACCAGTGCTGCCCTTATCGGCAAAATTTTATCCGTCCCTTTGAAAAAGACGAAATTCTTATTTTGTCGATAAAATAAGATAAATAAATAAAGTTCTAAAATAAACATATAACAACATCTGCATGTCACCAGTTGGTGGCCATAGCGGTAATAGGGCATTTGCGGAGCTGTGGTCAGGGGTTCGAATCCCATGATGGGATTTCGGCCCGAAAAATGTTGTGGGAGTTGTGGTCTCCCTTTGGCTTAATGGAAGCTGTGTCTTCCTAATTTTTTGGTGGAGCCGTGTCTCCAAATTTCTTTGGTAGAGTTATGTATCTCCGTATTTGTAAGAATGTCTCAGAATTTCA
>JAXCLR010000105.1:27687514-27700155 GCA_035584095.1 Annona squamosa | reverse complement strand
TATTTGTAAGAATGTCTCAGAATTTCAATGTAATATGTGTTGAGATGTATGTAAATATAATCATCAAAAAAAAAAAACCAACATCTGCATGTCTAAAGAATTAGAAAACAATGTCTATAAAAAATACTAAATAGATATGCATGTCTTTTATTTGTTATTAAAAATTCTGGATCATCCGAAAGTAGAACTACCTTCTATTTAACGATCGCTTCATTTAATAATTTTTATATAGAAAGACTTTATCTTAAGCAAAATTAATCATATATTTATATTTTATTAAAGTATTTTAACACATCTAATGAAAAAATAATGAATTGATTTTCAGTTCAAAAATAATAGTTAAAGTCGCTTACAGTACACTACAAGAGAAATAAAATTTGGAAACATAGCTACAGCCGAGATGTATTTTTTTTTATTGTGAAAGACAACGAAAAATACAAATTAAATAGGCGAATGTTTATTCCCAGCAAAATTTTCAATTTTAACCACAACAAATATTGAGGGTAAGACACCAGTCAGTTGCCTTGATAGTAACTTGAAGGGCTAGTAACTAACTTGTGTAGGTTCAAATCTCCCCTCCTTAGATAAGAGATTTTACGTTGTGTTCTTTTCGAAAAGTGGAGTTTCTTACAATTTTTCACTTGAGATGGGGCTTTTTATAGATTTGTCTCTGATATAGGTTTTTTTAAAAAAAAATTCTTTCCAAATGTGAGGGTTGTGAATATGCTAGATTATAATATAAAAATTATCAAGTTGTATAAGTATTAATCCAAAAAAAATTATGTGGGTAAAACATTCTCTGATAATAATATAAATGATGTTAAATTCAAAAATGAAATAAATTTTACATCAAATATCAAGAAATTAAAAATATAAGATATTATGCAGAAAAGAAGTTTTATGTAAGCAAAATCCTATATAAATTTTGATTAACATATATTCCATGGAGAATTTTTTTTTATCTTAATTCGTTACTAGAAGCACGAATTCTTTCTTTTTTATGAAGAGAAGCACGAAATTTAGAATGTATATTGATGATCAACATTTTCGTATATCAAAATGATAAATTCACAAAAATTTCGACAAAATCATGAATAAAAGGGTTAAAAAAAAGGATATTACCGATAATACCATCCTTAAAACAGTAACTAATAAATTGCCTTTTTGACTTTTTTATGGTTAACGGGTTGAGCGTTGAAAAGGTTGCATAGAAATTAATATTTCTGATAGCGACGAGGAGAACACTGCTGCTAGGGAAATGTTCTAGTCCATGCACTGTGGGCCTTACTTGATCATAAATAAAAAATCTACTTTACCTATTATATTTAGAATTATTCACTTTATTATCATACTAATTTTCATTCAAATCCAACATGGGTATAGTACTCATCTTAAAATAGTACAAAATCAACGTAATAAAATAGTTTAATGTAAATATCAAGTTTAAATTAGTATTTTCAACATCTAAACCATCTAAAGTATAATTTTTATATGGATAAATGATTGGATAAAATTTCATTATAATCTAATATGTGTGTAGCTCATTTTACAGCAATCCGTCTGCACACGATCGTTCCGGTGAAAGATAAAAAATGCTGCGTCTATCTTTACCACCCACGTTAGACAGTTTCTCGTGGGCCTGGTCTGGTCCAAAATGTATTTGGATTTTGGGGTGCCGACCTTGTTGGGCCGGTCTGATTTGCTTTTTAAAAAAAAAAAAAAATTTCACGAAAAATATTCTCCAAATTTATTTAATTCATATACCCAATATTATAATTTTTGTTGATGAGTATATTTTTTATTATCAGAAAATAACAATTTTCGATGTTGAAAATGACTTAAATACCCCTAAAAGAAGTTGATTTTAAAAATTCAATAAAATAATACACTCTAGAAATGATAAAATTTGATACATGAAGTAAATATACTTAGAATAATATTTGTCATGAATGTCCTATTAGCCGGCCTAACAGGATTACCCTAACATTACATGGGTACCCTTGAGTTTTCACAAATTTGAACTTCTACCAAATAACCTTGCTAGTCTTAAATCTTAATTAATTTGCGTCCGGACCTTGGAGATTTTCTTTTATCATCTTTCACGCATAACCTTTGTCTAGCCAAACCATTTTTAAATCAGTGAGGTACAAATTGACAGAAATACCCTTAAACTAATAACTTCAAAACTGAATACTACTTCCATAAAAAATAAAAGAGGTTTTTCTGTTTTAAAATATACTTCAATCTGCACGTCATCTTTAATTTTTTTTTTATTTGAATTCCATAACTTTTCTATTTTTATTCAGAGTGAATTTATGTTATCAATTTTCAAGAATATTTCAATTAATTCGTGCTGCTCTTTATTAACCCAGTTTGTTGTGTAATTAATAAACAATCACGTCGGTTGGTTGGGACTATGCATGAAAATGAAAGAAATCTTGGAGATACGACAATAGAAAGCAAAGTTATTTAATGTTGATCGTTGCATATTTGATTTTATCAATATTTCTTTTCGAGAAAGAGTTTAAAATGCTATAAAAGTTTCACGTGGAATTGAGATTGTATGTGCGTAAGTGTAATCCGGAATTCTAGTCCGAAAGTGAACCATAATCCCCATGTAATTAAAAAAGGTAAATTTTGGAGGTAAAATTCGCAAATTGCAACACCAGGAAAAAGGGGGGGAAATCATTTTAAAAAACACGCATACACGCTTAAATTGTACTATTTCCGAAGTTCATGACTTTTCTTGAATTGTTGAGGGACATGAACGGATCAAAAGCAGTGCCGTGTTTAGCCGGAGATTAAATTAAGAAATATAATTATCAGCATGAATGACAATATGACTGTCAGTGGGACAATGAGTAGTCCAAATTACGTACACACATCATTTAATTTCTCCTATGTGCATGCCGCTTAATTTTTAATGTATCTGAGAAAATAAAAATTTATTAACATGAATCTCTCAATATTTTTATTTTTTAATATTATATTTCGTGCTTGATTGTTTTGAAGTTGATGACGAACTCACATAATAATTTTTTTGGACTCAGCCCGTGGGCTTCAGTTCACCCAGGAATCGATTTTAGTTTAGTCTGTATTGTAGTTTCCCAAAGCCCGTTTCCTTGCTGGGTAGGTCTTTTGCTTACCCCCTCACAGATGAAATTGGGATATTGCTTGTTTTTAATCATCCAATTCCTATTTTCACGTGGTAAATATTGTTTTACCAAAAAATATATTGATCCATGCAATGGTTGATGAGGGGATAGTTTGTCCGCTTACAGTTTAGACGGGATGAGGATAAGATAAACATGTAGAATGAAAAAAGTATTGTTGTGCATTGAAATGTAAAAAAGACAATCGGATTGAAAAATGCATATTGAGAAATAGAAAAATATGTGTTTTTTCTTTCTAGAAATGAAAAAAGAAAAATTGGAAAACTAGATTCTATCGATTCTTATCTCATTTTCAATTTGCCTAGTGATCATTTTAGACTGGTGATTTCAAATCGGTCCAAATATATATTGTTTTTGGTTTTTGGAAACTTTTTATTTATAATTACTTAATACCTTTGTGTTTAAAATCCAACATAAATATATTCACATTCAAAAATAGTAAAACTTAGTTATATATTAAATATAACTAAATTAAAATGTTTGAAAGAAAATTTTAAAAAAAATATTATATATATATATTTGGATGGGTCCAAAATCACCACCTTGAACTCTTTCAATTTTTCATCCCATCTATGCACCGACTTCAATTGGATATGAACAGAACCAAGTAAGACATGGAGGCCCAATAGTCTGATTGTGAGCTGGAACCTCCAGAGGTCCAGTGCAATGTTGCCCCTTCCGTGGCCTAATCAGGCTGGGCATAGCGCCGTCAGTGGGTCCTTATAAGGCTTGCACACGTATAAAGTCTTGTTTGCATCAACAACCACAAGAAGTCAAAGAAGGTAGCTTTCATCAACAACCACAATAAGTCAAAGAAGCTAGCTAGCTTGTGAGTTAATATTTTAGAAACGGCACAGGACTCGCAAAATCAGGCACCGTTTGGTAAAAGATGAGTGGGAAGGTGGAAATTTTCTCTCGCTTATATTTTCCATAAAAAAAATTATACTTCAACTATTAAAGTATTATGTTTTTCATTTTATCCTTATATTCTAATTATTTTCTTGTATAACTGCCTTATTTCTTCCCTTTTTACCTCAATCACTCTTACATTTTCTAAAAATATTCTTTTTACCACTTTTCCACCTCTCTCTGTACTCACGTTTGGTACCAATCAGTGCCTTTGTATGTCTTAGATGTTTGCATAATAGACCTTTTTAAGTTTTAGAATGTGTAAAATTGACCTCGGGAGACTGACTGTGATTGTCAGATTTACAATGCAGGTATTAAACTTTTAAAGGGTTTGTTTTGCAAAAACAGGCTTTTTTAGTTTTGTATATTTGCGATATCAAAAAAAAAAAAAAAAGTTTCGTATATTTGCACTTGAAATCTCGATCTTTAATTTCTGTAAACTCTATTAGTAATTAGTATGGATCGAGATAAAAAGATAATTAATCACTAATATTGAATGAGAAGTTTACTTGTCTAATGACCAGGCAAGCTATATGTAGTGGGACTTCCGGACGCATGCACCTATTTTTCTTATTTTTTTTGAAATTTTTTTCATAAACTTGTTACCCCAAGTGTATTTTAAGTATGTATCAATTTTTACCATTTTTGGAGACTTTTAGATATTTATTTTTTATTTTTAAAAATCAGTGGCATTTTAGTAATTTAAAATTATCTAAAATGTCATTCGTTTTCAAAAATTAAAAATAAATATCTAAAATATTCCAAAATTGATAAAAATTTATACACGTTAAATACACTTGGGCTAATAAGTTTCAAAAAAAAATGTGTATATGCCCAGGAGCATAAGACGAGGATCTTATGTAGTGTTATACCGAGAGTATTATGACTAACCCAACTAGTAGGCATAAATGTTTTTGTACATGTCATGCAATATCGAAAAGTAAATATGATAATGCTCGCTTTTTCAAGTGCAAAAATAAAAATGTGATGTAGTTAGCTAGTTAGTAATATGCTTTTATAGAAAAAATAAGTAAGTAATATGCCAAAATGATTTAATGATAATAATTAAAAAATAATAGTAAACAAGGTAAGATAGAGCTGCTACTAACCATAATGGTGGTCAGAAATGCACTGGGTTCAAAAGTTTTAGATGCGTTACTCTATCAAAAGATAATAAAAATATAAATTATTTTAATATTTTTTATTTATGAACCCTAAAATATAAAAAATGTATTTTTATGAAAGTAGAGGAAAAATGGATTGTCATTTCATGAGATGGTGTAGTAGAGTATACTAAGAATTATAATAATCACAATGTTTATATCTCTTGATCCATCACTATATTATGATGATCTGACCATTAATCATTGAGTGCATTGTAGTCAACTCCTGATGCATGGTATAAATGATGACAATGTTAACAATAAGATTTCATCTCTACAAAAAGATTATCTAGTTGAGACTTTATATTGTTATTTAGAACGGATTAGAGATGAATCCATTTAAAAAAACTTTATTGTTGTGACCCACTCTCCATATACTATGATAAAGTCCAAATTGAGATAAACTAAATTAGAAACCAATTGATATGGCTCAGAGAAAACCATCCTTCTAGGTTAAAAATGACCCTTTAGGAAAAAACAAATCTTTTAAGTAGATTGAAACCTCATGCATAAAAGTAATACAACCTACGCTAACTACTGTAATCAAATTTCAACTTTTTAGGCTTAGATCTAAGCCCTTAGGCTTGGAGTCAATCCTCCAATAACGTTAGTATTGATGACTATGGTCATGATTACTTGAATATTAAATTTTTGTTTTTGTTGCTATTGGTGTAGTTGTTGTTGTTATTATCATGATTGTCATAGGTTTCTTTCATAACATGTGGTCTTCAATTCCTCCCTTATTTGAGATGACTTAAGAAAGATGCTGACGAATTTTTAATTCATGAGCTATATTTTATAGAAGTAATGATCATTAGCTAGCATTTTCATTTGTGAAGTGCTATAATTTTGTCATCTAATAAAAAAAAATTTCACTCATTTTATATACCTTTCAGTATAATTTGATATTTTAACTATCGATCGTATATTTTTTATTATTATATTTACATTTCAATAATTTTTCATACAACTATCTTATTTATTTTATCATTAATTTTTTCACTTCTTATGATAACTCCCATCACATTCATTACTCTTTAACCTTTTTAAAGTTTTTCCCTATAATTTTTTCCCACTTTTTTGAATTATTTTTTGAGAAATTCAATTTTTTTCAAATTATTAAAAACATACTAAAACGATTTTTGGCATCATAAGTTTATACATGTTAATTTATGCTTGAATAGCTTAGATGTAGAAAAAATAAAACTTTTAATCATATAGAAACCAACTATCTTAACAAAACCCTTTGTGAAAATTTTGTTTTTGATCATTTCCCTTGTTAGTATGATCTCATATAGAGGGTTCCCAAAAGGAAGTCGATGGGGCAGAATTCATGAGGAAAAGGCGTTTGAAAAGTCGATCTAAGAGCAATGGAAAACAAATGGAAAAAGAAGCCAATCACATGCATTGGATGCAATCATTGGATCGGCCACAATCGCGAGGCCAGACAAGCTTCTTGTTCATTTAATCATCCATGCAAGTAAACCACTCACAGCTGATGATGGCATCCATATTCCACACCTTTCGTTCTTTTGTGTATACGTGAGCCACATGGCCAAGCACATGCATATATAGTGCTTGATACAATAGCTGTACCTGTACTTTTACATGCCGCCATTTTAATTTAATTTAATTTTTTTATTTTATTATTATTATTTTTTTTTTTACCGAACATGTTCACATTTATCCATGCTCAAGATTAGGCTGTGCGTCCTCTGGCTGGCAGTCAAGCTACTGAGCAGGTTACATAGGCCACAGAAATCGTTTTGCACTTGTAGTGTAAATCGGGTTAATAAAGTGAAATTGGGTTTAAAATATTTTTTACTGAAAAGAAATTGAATTTTAAAACACTTTCCTTAATAATCCTTCTGAATAACGTTCATCGCCTTCGTTTCTTTTCTAAATATTTTTCAAATTTTAATATGGAAAATATTTTTCAAAATTTAGTGTTGAAGTTGAATTTCTGGTTACACGTTTCAATAAAATATTTATTTAAAACAAGCTTAAAATCAAAATTCAAGAAAAATGAAGATTTCTGCTCAATTATTCATTTTGACCATTCAACTTTAAGCTGACCCAATTTTAATCTCTTCGCATTAGTCAAGTGCTGAGTTGGGATTTTTTACGGATATTTATATATTATAGGTTTTTTAATTAATATTATAATCAAACTTTCAGACATTCTAACAATTTTCTAACAACGATCTTACAAATATCTAACAATAATCTAATTTTCTAATATTAAAATCTAATTTTTCCAATTAATGGACGCCCCCACATAAACAGGGAGAACAAGCGCCACCACACACAAAGCTATTGTTGCCCATGCAAAATTTCAACCATCGTTGCTTGACCTGAAGACTCCCAACTTGATGGGTATGTTTTCAAAGAATTAAGGCGAATGAAATTATTACACATGGAGAAACAAAGAATTATGCTAAAAAAAAAAAAATATAGTTCATAAATAGAAAAAGTAAAATTGTCACTGAAAAATGATAAACTATTTTGAAAATGTAAATTTCATATATTCACATCTTACATTGTGATTAAGAAGTAAGAAAACGTCTCCTTAGCACAGGTCGTGGGTTTCAATCCCACATTGGAATTTCGGCCCGAAAAATTGGTGTGGGATCTGTGGTCTCCCTTTGTGGTAGAGTGGGAGCTGTTGTCTCCCTTGAGCTGGATGAAAGCTGTTCTTCCTAATTCTTTAGTGGAGCTGTGTCTCCAGATTTCTTTGGAGGAGTTACGTATCTCTTTGTTTGTAAGAATGTCTCAGAACTACAATGTAATATGTGTTGAGATGTATGTAAATATAAACCATAAAAAAAAAGTAAGAAAAAACTATGAAAAAATCCTAATTGAAAATTTTTTAAATAAAAGAAAGCATTTTATTATGATAAGGCAAAGAAGAAGAATAAATATAATAAAATTAAACAAATAAAACATTTGTTCAGAAAAATACTTTAAAATAATTAAAAATAAATAATTATATAGAAAATGTGAAAATAGTTAAAAATAGAATAAAATTGAAAGGGAAAAAAGTTTTTCAAAAATTTTGGATGGAAAAACTTTTTTTTTTGTTATTAGTTACCAAATGCAATTGAACATTCCATTTCTCAAGAAACGCTTTCTCATTTGCAAAACATAACAACTTAATTTAAAAAAAAAAAAATCAATCCAACAACACTTCTCCATTTTCAAAACATAATAGCCTAGTTTTTTTTTTTAAAAAAAAAAAAGATTTTCAGTGCACTTCTTGGGTGGAAAAAAAAAAAAACCCACAGAACCCTTGTCGTCACATCCTCATCCAATCGGACCCAAGACGCTCAGCCGGTCATATCCCTCCACCACCGGGTGACCTATCTTCAAATACGTGGATATACAGTCCGTCGACACGTCTGCTGGAATAGATGCCATTGACCGAGCTTCGTGACAGAAATTTCACCCTCATTGTGACTTGTCGCTGACATTGATGTTCACCTGCGCCTTTTGTATGTGACCGTCCACTCCAAGCAACCTCTCATCAAAATTTTTCGGGCATCCCACCCTCGATCCCATTGAAGAAATTAACGGCTCAGATTGCAGTCTTCACTGGCCAGCCCTCTCCTCTCGTCAAACACTTTCCACACACTGGAGTGTAGGCATACTTTCACGAAGTCCAAAGCTTGCATGCGTGTGGCGCTAATCTACACTGAACCTCGGCCATTTTGCTGCACTTGCAGGTTTCCAATTATTATTGCAGCTATCCCCACATGGCACATTTGACCAGAAATTGAAACCGAAACTTCTGTCTCGATTCATCTGAACCGCCCAACAAAAGGAACCCATCAAAGATTCATTCTTTATCTGTGATCTAGGTGATTTAATGCTTTAATTGGCACAAATGCTTTCGATGGAAGGATGGAAACGAAACCAGTGAAGCATTGAGAGGTTTTGAAGGGCGGCTCGAAAAATGCTGTAATTACGAAATTCACGGAACCGATCTGATCAGTTAAAAATTTTTTACGGGCGACGATAACAGGAGTGCTGGGTAATTACCTACAATTTCCACACGCGTTGTATTTCCGAAAATGGAAATGAGTCATGGCATGAATCAAAGATACGTATTTGCGCAAGCAATAAATTCTCGGCGGCAATGTTTCGAATACCTAACCACGAGCTAAACCGTTTCATGTACGGTTCGGGTTTAACAGGTTCAACGGTTGTTTTGAACCGTTTTGATTAACATAATGTAATTAAAAAAGATGTTTTTATTAATTAATTTAGATTTATTTGAAAAAATTAATTGCATGATCCGTGTTTATTTAAGCATAAGAAATGGCAAAAATAGAGTTATGCAGGGCATCAAATGCTGAAATTCAACCTTTTGAATAATTTTAGGTACAAAATACATAAAAAATAAATAAACAAGAGGATATATGGCCGATGGTCATTACTTTCTTACATATCAATAAAAAATAATACACATGGGATGTGAATTTAACCTACCTCGGTGAGGTTTTTATTTATATTGTACAAATAAACATATATTATTAAAATCAAGTATATTTATGTAAAGATCACAAGCTCTCACATAACTAGACCCCTACCGTAGGAGGATTTTAACTCATGTGCACTACATGACAGCTGTATGGGTTATCACTAGCTGGTTGCTGGGTGGTGTAACTTTTTAATTAGTGCTGAAATGTTTTTTCTCTAAATAATATGCACATACCAAATTGAGATTTAATCGGATTTTAAGATAATTGAATTGCTTTCTTTTTGGTTCATGGTTTTAACTAGTTGTTAGGTACGAATTTTGAGTTTCAAAATAATACTTTTAACGACGTAGTAAATGCATCACTAAGTACCTAACCATTCACTAACCGAGGCTAGCTCGGTTGGTCATCGACTGTGGCCCAGAATGGCACTGCACAGTCGGTGTGGGTTCGAATCCCATTCAGGATTTCGGCCCCTAAAATAAGTGTGGGAGCAAGTGGTCTCCCAGGTGGAGAGGGTGTGGAGCAGGTGGTCTCTCAGTTGGCTGTTGGAAGCTGTGTCTTCCAAATTTTTTCATGAAACTATGTTTCCAGATTTCGTTGAGATATTATGTATGTCCAAAAATTTGTAAGAATGTATCATATTTTCAATATAATATGTGTTGAGATATATGTAATTATATACCAATAAAAAAAAGTACCTAACCATTCGGATTTCTTAATGATCAGCCTCTTTTAATATGTGTTGGGCCACACCTTGACTATTCGCCTTCCTCCACATATTTTTTTGATTTCAAAAATTTGACCCAAAAACTATCAATCTTGCAAAACTTTTTTCATTTTTTTTTCTTAACAATAAATGTTACTCTTATAATTAACTTTGATAGGAATTTGTTGCCCATCCCCGTACAATCAAAATTATATATGATAGCTTAATGGCTAATGTTTAAGAGTGTGTTTGTATAATATACTTTTTTTTTAGAAAACTAAACAATTATGGCCAAAATTGGCAAATTGCAAAAGAATGCGGAAATAATTGAAAATAAATACCAAAAGAAGGAAGAAAAATTAGATAAACCAAAAATATTAATTGTCCATCATGTAATTATATTAATCATGAATGGGATGAAACTACTAATGAAAATTTAAAAATGATTTGTTAAAAAAATGCAGCAACTATTCTACAGTTAAAAATGTTTATTTAAGAGTCAAGAAAAATTTAACATCATTTTCAAGGGTAACAGTAATATATATATTTTTTGTTTGGATGAAGGTAAATAACCAAATCTTGGTTTGAATTCCAAAACTGTTACACTAATTTAGAGGTTAACAACTTCTACCAACTCGCTATGCTTTAAGGTTTTAAAAGTCCGGTATTTCCCAATTGCTGATATATGGTCTTGTAAGGAGAAGCCATCAGACTTATTCGCCTTTAGGAGTATATTGAAGGCAAGAGAGGTAATTTAAAATGGATGCAAATGGTGGATTGGTAACGGGAAACGAGTCAAGTTCTTCACGTACAGCTGGATGGACACCACTCTACACAAGGCGGGGCCTCTTCTGCTATCCATCTTGGATAACATGACAATTAGCCATTTCATTAACAAAGAAACAAAGATATGGAACAAGGATCTCATTGTGGTGACCATGGGAGACTAGGGTTGGCATGATATCAATACTATTCCCCTCTCCCCAAATGTTGAGGAAGACCGCCTTTTTTGAAAGCATGAACCAACCGAAATTTTCTCTGTTAAATCGGCATATAGAGTTCTCTGCTCAAGTGATGATGTCTCCCACGATGCTGCCATCAATCAAGCCATATGGTGAACAAAGTTACCAAGTAAAGTGTTAATCTTCGGGTAGCGACTCTTCAAGAATGTTATACCTACATTGCAGAATTTGCTTGACAAGGGTATTGCTGTGAATCCCTTCTGTTTGTTTTGCAGGTCTGAGGCTAAAGATGCCAATCATCTGTTCCTAAGATGCGGGTGCATAGGAGGGATGTGCAAGAAAGCGGCTAGAGTTACCACACAAAGGTTGACTGTTCAGAAAATTTTGAGATCATTAACTCAAAAAAACAGGTCCTATGATCTAGCAATTTTCATCATGTGCTATTGGCGGGTGTGATATCTTCGTAATACCTTCAAGGAAGGTGGTGCACAACCGGTGTTCGCAAATACGCTTGATTGGTGTGAGGAATTCCTTGAGGAACATAGGAGAACTAAGACCCTTATGCAGGGGGGCAGTTTGGACCGACCGTTGGTGTCTCGGTGCATCAAACTGCCATGGGGGCTTTCAAGATTAATGTTGATGCAAGGAAAAACAAAGATAGAGATTCTATGAGCTTTGCTACGGTCATTAAGGATTATAGGGACTTCTTTATTGCTGCTTAGGGATGGAGGCGGAGGGGCAACATAGAGCTCCTGCTCATGGAAGCCCAAGCCTTTCTGTTGGGGGTCAAGTGGGTTGTCCAGCTCACGTTTAGGAACATATTGATTCAGATCGACTCTCTCATTCTTTATAACTTTTTGGCCAATGAAGGACCTATTTGTTCACGGGCGGGGGTTCTCATTGAGGAAATTAAGGCTTTTCTTTCTGAGGCTTCCCACATATCAACTCATCATGTATTAAGGCAAGGAAATGCAATTGTCCATACCTTAGCTGACTTGATGTGATGTGTTTTTCTGTTTTGGATCACCAAACTTGTTGAGGTAACCCCCCCTCCCCCCCCCAAAAAAAATAGCCATTTTAGGAAAGATTTGTTAAGACAATTTTTTGGAAATAAAAATCCTACACTATTCAATCCCATTACCTTTCTACATTGAAAGAGGATCGGGACAGAGTTGTTTTCTTTCATTAAAAAAAAATGGCAAGTCACAGTGAGTAAATACAGTTTCAAAAAAAAAAAAAAAACACCC
>JAXCLR010000105.1:27650438-27663730 GCA_035584095.1 Annona squamosa | reverse complement strand
ATTATCTAAAATATAATTAATATGTGGATAAATGATTTTATAATGTATTACTACATTCTAATATATATATATATATATATATATGTATGTATGAATGGATCTAAGCATTTTGACTAATTTGCACATATTTTTGGGCAAGTCCTGATCTTTTACAACTGGGCGCACGACTTGCTTCGTGCGTCCGGCCCCAAAACCTATTTTTTCATTTTTTATTTTTTCATGGGTAAGTAAATCTAGGTGTATTAAATCTATAAACCAAGTTTTATCATTTTTAGATGTTTTTAAATATTTTTTGGATTTTAAAACACAGTGGCATTTTCGTAATTTTGAAGCTTAGAAAATTACGAAAATGCCACTGTTTAAAAATCCAAAAAAATACTTAAAAATATCCAAAAATAGTAAAACTTGATTTATAAATTTAATACACCTAGATTTACTTATCCATGAAAAACATAAAAAAAATAGATTTTTGGGCTAGACATGCGTCCAGCCGTAAAAGATTAGTCGACTTTTTGGGCAAGTATGGCCTATGCACATATTTAATTTAGATAAAACTTAGTTTTCATATTAAACAAATGATATTAAATATAATAAATATATTGAATTTTGCATCGATCACCAATATTTAAAAAATAGAGAGAGTTTCATGAAATTACTTCTATGATATTATATATTTATATTATCATGGAACCACTTTCATTCGTTTAGTATCATTATATATATATATATATCTTATCTGCAAACGCGTAGAAATCAATGTAATAAAATATTTTAGCACTAAAAATTAATTTTTAACTATTATTTATAACATCTAAGCTATCTAAAATATCATTAATTTGTGAATAAACGCTTCTACAAAGTATTACAACATTCTAATATATATATATATGAATTGATCTAAGCATTTTTCCTAGGATATATAATATACCTATTTTTGAGAAATTATGACTTACATATATATTGGATTTGGATAAACTTGTTTTTTTAGTTAAATAAATGAGGTTAAATGCAATGAATAGATTTGATTTTGCATTAATCATCATCATCTTAAAAATGAAGAGGGTTTCTAAATTCATTTATATAAATCCAATTTCATAGAATATCTACCGTACACAATTATCTACCCACTTTGGTATGTATGCATGTCGGTTTCGAATACCCAATGTATCTACCCTATCCTTACCCTATTTGAGATTGTAGATAATAGCTTGTACTTTATTCACATCCATGAGTAATATCTTTTAATTTGCATTAATCAAATTAGGATTGAGTTAGTGGATGCTGTACCCAAGTTGCACCTAAAATAGAACTATGAGAAGCCAAATGGTTTTCTAATAGTACAAGTAAATTTGTATTAAGTACACTTTAAGGGCGACAATTTACAAATACGATTATTCCAAGAACATGAAGACTAAATTAAAATGGCCTATACGAATACAAAGAGGCAAATACTATAAATGTGCAGGCGACATTCAAGAATATGAGAAGATTTAGAAAAAGAGAGAAGTTAAGGGTAAAGAAGACAATCATAGACAACTTAATTCATCATTTTTACCCATCTCACAACTGTCTCTATGATAGATTTTGTAAGGATGACCTTCGTTCCTCGAATTAGATGGATGCATCAGCTAACCAGTCTTCGATGGTTTCCTAATTCAAGCCAATCTTTTTTCTTAACCGACTAGTCCCGTGTGTTGGATTATCATCTACATTTGTCAACTTTTGTCAAAACCTCTCTTTGATTGGTTTTGATGATGATAAAAGATATGCTTTTTGTGCCATTGATTTTTATATTGTAAAATTTTTGTGAAATTGTAGTGTGTTGTGGAATAATCATTTTGAATTATGTTACAAATTATGATAAGATGAGATTGAAAGTTGAAAATGGAACATGTCTTTGAGATGTGATAAAATTAAGCTTGAAGTTTGAAAATGGAATATGCTTTTTGGAATGCTTGGAATAATCTTGGAATATGTTTAATTGATAACTTCATTTGGAATAATCATAAAATATGCCTTTAAGATATGTTGTTAATCTTGAATTAAGATTGGTTTACTCGTTTATGCTTATCTTGAGTTGATTAACACATGAGAAGCAAGATTTTTTCCCTAAAATTTGAATTATGCAAAACAGGGAAAAAGGTCAACCTTTTAGCTGCAAAAAGTTGACTTTTTCATTTAGAAATCATTTTGCCTCAATAGGAGCAGTAAAAGGTTGACCTTTTTATCTGACAAGGTCAACCTTTTCAGGCACCAGAATTTCAAATTTTGAGAAGTTTGGTTTTCATGGAAATCTCTTAGATTATCTTTTATGCCACGTTTCAAAGGTTTAAAAGGCTTTAGAAGGAGGACGTGAGGGAGCTAGAAACATTGAAGAAAACCACACCAAGCACAAAGAGTGAAGAATTCAAACTTGCTCCCTTTGAAGAACACTCTTGAAGAAAAGTTGTCATATCCGAAATGAAGTTACTATAGTGAATCAAAGCTTCAAGTTGTCATTCAAATGTTGAATATGTTGCTCTTGCAAATGTGCTAAACCGGTTTACTTTTATTTAAAGTTTTGTTCTTTGTATTACCTTGGTGTTGATGGTAATCAATCCAAGAAAAAGCGAATCAAAGTGTTGGTTATTTCACGAGCCTATCTGGAACTTAGGACCAATCCACAAGACAATTAAACAAACTGTACTATTGTAACTTGTGTGTTGAAGTTGACTATTGGAACCTAAGGCGTCATGCTTAGATAATGAAGTACGATAGAGAGATCCGAACCACTATAGTGTTTTTGTCTTTATGGTTTGATCTTTTGTGGCTTCTATTTTTGCTTGATTCATATCATTTTCCTGATGTTCTTTAAGTGACTATTACATGGGACCAATAACATTGATATGCTGCAAGCAGTTCTTGTTTCCAGCTATAAAACATGTTTTTTTTATTTCTTCGAAATTTTTTTATCTGCCAACTCCACTTGTAAAATTTTACAATATTTAGAATATATTTGATATTTTAAAATTTAAAATTAGATAAGATTGGCATTGTATCCAATTTTAAAATTTAAAAATCAAATAGATTCCAAGTGTTATAGAAGTTTAAAGAGAATAAAATATGGGTGGTGCCCGCTTGTGGATAAATTTTTTTAAAAATTAAAGCATATTTTTATGGCAGGAAATAATTCGTACAAATTGCTTCTAGCCATAAATGATCACGGTTATCATTCTATAGATGACACATCAACTCTTCCAGACTTTCAAAAAAATAATTAATATTTTTAATATCTTTTGATGAGGTGGCCGAGCTAGAGTTTCTGCAATTAGTGTCTTTAATATGGTCTAACTATCATTTTGGTTAGCGACAATAATTATCTCCATTATTTTATTATTGTAGCATCATTTTACTTCACGTTAACTATCTATGCATCACGATAACTAATAAACTACTAATTTTGCATTAAGCTAAATTAGCATCCCATAACTCACATCATATTTACTCTTTTTGCTATTACCTGGGCATCTGTTTTCATGTTTATGTTACAATCCAGCTGAACATGTATAATAACATTAAGGCCCAACAGTCGACTCTCACTAATGTGGTACACTGTCAACTGTTAGGGCTTTGAGTCTCTCTGCGCGAGTTGTCTCCCGTGTATGAGAGTAGTGGTATCTTAGGCGAGGAGCTTTAGTCTTCTATCTAGTAACGCGAGTAAAATTTTGTAACATTCGTATGCTCGATCTGTAAAATTAGATGGAAAAACATGATATTGTAAAGTAAAGATTCCAAATGTAACAATAAAAAATGTGGTGCACCCCATTTACATAAAGTTGAAATACATTTTTTGATCTCTTAGTTTGTTTTTACTTGGTAGGGGCTATATTTGTTTTCAGTAAATAAAAAGAAAGAAAAAGATGGAAAAAATGATGGTCATAAGATGTGGAATGACAAAACATATAAATTTTGTCACAACGCATCAGGCGTTGTGGTAAGCTTGTTTCTTTCCAGCTCGGACACCAAACTTTGAATCATACATCCCGCCACCTGTAAGCGGGTTTTTACAATATGCCCCATTGGGTGGGGTTATTTATAAATTTCCCCCATATAGGAATATTTAAAGATTTCTTTAGTATGAGAGTATTTTCAAAAAAATATTCCTCCATGGCTTTAGAATTATGAATGTATTGATTGTAGTATCAGTTGTCATAATGTACAAACAGCAAGAATAAATTTTTCATTAGAAAAAATGAATTACAATTCAATGAGCAAGATAAAGACGACAAAGAGAAACTAGACAACTTCAGTAATGAAAGATGGACAATAATTTAAAAAGTACATTTTTACTGCACACAGGCAATGGCAATTGTTTTCATCCGACCAGAGATGCCCGAATGAAAATGTTAAAAATTCTTCCAAACGAAAAGATAATCTTTGCTGGCAGCTTTTAATAAAAGCACAAAAAATGGTACAAAGACGCGCAGTGAGCCATCGGATGCGGCATTAGCCATTATGTGAAACATCCAAGCATCCCCACAGGCAGTGACAGAGGCCGATTGGAAGTTTCCTGAGATTGGTGGGTGTGGCATGAAAATGCACTATGCATGATCTGTCGTGGCCCACCACCTTTTAGCCCCAGGAACAGCTGCATGATTTTCCTATCAAGAAAAGTCCTATATCCTACGAATTAATGTGGGTTTGGTGTGGACCATTACATATATAGTTTCTTGCCACCAAACCATGCACCTCCTTTAATTTCCACGTGCACGACATTCATTAAAAATACCTGTGCGAATAACTCCGATTTGGTAAACATGTCAAGTCAATATAATAAACTTATTCTGTCTATATGTGACTTTTAGAGATGTTATTTCAATATCTGAACTGTTTAAAACATTCTCTTTCCAAATAAATGATTTTTCTAGATGAATGATTAAATAAGATATTATAACATCTTAAGCCATATGAAATTAGAGTTGAGTGTTTTTCTTAATCATATGTTTTTAGAGTAATTTACAAATATATCTATATAGGTTAACCATAATTGCAAATATACTTATATAGTTTCAAAAGTGTTAAACAAGATTATAATAATAAATATACCTCTGTCGTTATGACACTATTGCTAACCATCACAACATGAGTATATTTGCCAAGATACGCAAACTACTAGGGTATATTTGCAATTTTGGAGTTTAAGTGTGTATAGTTTATTTTTAAAGATGTACCTATGTAGTTTTCATATATTAACAAATATACCCACACTGTGATAGTAAAATAACGGTGCCATAACGACATATGTATAACTACAATTATGGTCAAACTATGTGAATATATTTGTAAATTAATCATTTATATAGATAAAA
This sequence comes from Annona squamosa, assembly GCA_035584095.1. Lineage (NCBI taxonomy): Eukaryota > Viridiplantae > Streptophyta > Magnoliopsida > Magnoliales > Annonaceae > Annona > Annona squamosa. The sequence continues at coordinate 27,658,382 of JAXCLR010000105.1, read as the reverse complement.
CCCACCCAAAACATTGACATAATGAGTTATAAATTATAATAAAATAAATAATTTTAAATAACATAATTAGTTAAAATTAAATCTCATCATCACAATAAGCCCTACCTAAGAAGTTCCTACAAAAATTTTGTAGGAACTTTGGTTCATCTAAGTGAAACCTAATAAGAAGTGTTGTTTTGCACGAGGGTTTATTTTGCATGTTGAGACAATTATCATGGTCATGCTAAAATGCACCAGAGTGCACTTAGGCTAAGTGCACCGGGTGTATTTAACTTATCTAATTATTCTTTTGAAATTTTTTATATAATTGTTAATCTAAGTATATTGAATATGTATATCAATTTTTTATCATTTTTTCGAGATTCGTAGATTTTTTTTAGAATTTTTGAAATCAGTAGTATTTTTAATAATTTAAAATTACTAAAACATCACTAATTTTAAAAAATTCAAAAAAATATCTACAAATCTCGAAAAATGTAAAAATCAATATACATATTAAATATACTTAGATTAATAGTTTTATAAATTTTTTTTTTAAAAAATAGGTACTTACACCTGAGTGTATTGAAGCAAGGGGCACCTAAAAGTATACAATTGGGATCCCATTTATACGTATATCCTAGGGTTACAAAATACAAATTCATCAGGTGCACATCAATTAAACAGAGCGTGAATAAAGTCCTTTTTTCAGGCCAAAAATGCACGTGAATCAACATTATGTTGAGAGAGAGAGAGAGGGAGGGAGGGAGAAGGAGAGGCGATTGAAAGGGGGGCATTCGATATAATTTAGGTGGGGCCTTTCTAGGGGACAGTCGCTGCAAACCATGTGGCAGAGGCTTGGCCCGTATTACTATGGGTGGTTGGTCCGAGTTGTATGTCATTAGGAAGGGGTGTTTTTAAGGGCAGGAGACTGGAAATGGCCTCTTTATTATTATTATTATTATTATTTTCTGTCAAGTCTTATGATATTATATTTTGTAGATGCTTTAATGAAATCTCTTTCCTCATATTTTTAATATTTAAATATTTGATGAAAAATTCACTTAATTTATTATGTTTAGCATCACTTATATTATCATAAAAAAAATTTTATTTTTTAATATCACTTTATATGAGCCTCATCTACAAACATGTAGAATCAACATAATAAAATAATTTAATGTAAAATATTAACTTTTTATATTATTATTAGATGGATAAGTGAGTCTATAAAATATTTCTACATTCCAATACATATGTAAATGAATCTAAATATTTTTTTTAATTTACACATAAATGTATCTATTTTTGAGTTAATGTGGCTTATGCACATATTGAATTTAAATGAAACTTGATTCATAACTAAATAAAAGATGTTAAATATAATGAATGAATTTGATTTTCTATCAAGCATAAAAAAATTTAAGAGAGTCACATGGAAACCTAATAATCCTTACATCTTATCTCATTGATGACCTGGGTGCAAATACTCATTTTTTATTTTTAAATTTTTTTACACAACTATTAATCAAAGTGTATTTAACATTTGTATCATTTTTAGAGGTTTAAAAAGTATTTTTTATTTTTTAGTAATTTTAAATTACTAAAAAATGCCATTGATTTTTGAAAATCCAAAAAATATTTAAAAATATTTAAAAATGGTAAAAATTGATACACATGTTAAATACACTTAAATTAATAGTTTTTTTGGTAAAAGTTTTTACAAAATAAAAATAGATTAAATACACCCGGGTGCACTAAAGGTAAGTGCACCTGGGTGTATTTAATCATTTGTCTTATAAATTGAGTTCAAGTATTCTTATAATCTTTTCTAATATCAACAAAGAAAGGGATTAACTGCTACTCTTATGGGAGATAATAGTTACTACCATAGAAATCAATTCCATGACTAGGGGTGTTAATGGTCATGATCAACTCATAAACCCGCTCGTCCAATCTGTTTATAAATGTGTTTGAGTTAAGATTTTTCAATAAATGGATTATGATATGCTAACCTGTTCAAATATTTAATTAAATAAATGGATTAATGTTGATATTTTATAACCCTTTAACCCGTTTAGTAACCTGTTTAACCTATTTAATTCATTCAACTCGTTTAACCGATTAACTCGTTTAACTCATTGAAATTAATATATATAAATGTAAACTCTTTAATTATTTTTTCCATTAAGTTTTCCTCCCTCCACCTAATTTTTATTTTTCTATTAGTGTTCTAATTATATTTTGCATTACTGTCTTATTTTCATTTTTCGTGCACCGAAAATATTTTCTCGCTTCTCTCCGTGAGTCTGACAGAGTCTACGCCTTTTGGTCATGTGCTATACAAGCCAACTTGTTTATTAAATGAGTTATAAATGAGTTCGGATTGAAGTTTTTTAAACAAGTTAATAAACAAATTAGAGTTAAAAATACTTTAAATAGATTAAAATTAGAATTAGAATTCAACCTGTTGAACTCGATCCTACCGCCTGCTGGTACTAATTAGGCTACACCTCGTTAGGAGGAAAGGGCCTCTTTGGCCTTGCAAGCTACGAATGGCCATTGTACAGGCCTTGGCAGTTTGCAAAAAAGTCTATAAAATTCAAATCGTTGCAAAACAAGCTCTATATATTGTTAGTACAACTAAACAAAAAGAAGGGAAAAAAAAAATCCGCGGATGTGGTTTAGGTTATTTTCTACCCTTTGTACTAGTGATTTTCATAGTTTATTTGAGAAGAGGGAAACAAATAAAGTAGAGGAGGAAAAATTTTGAAAAGGGGAGAGAATGATGCAAGATGCTAGGGTAATGATTAAAAATAAAGAAAATAAAAAAAATACACAAGATAGTTGCATGTAGATATATAAAAAATGATTAAAAATATATAATAATAATAATAATAATAATAATAATAATAATAATAATAATAATAATAATAATAAGAACAACAACAACAACAATTATGACAATAAATAAGATAGTTGCATGCAAATATATGAAAAATGATTAAAAAATATATTAAATAGGGATGCTTCTATGAAAACTCCTCCATTTTCGATATCTAAATAATTGATGAAAATCCATTCCATCTATTGTATTTAACATAATTTACATTATTATGGAAACCTTTTCATTTATCTAATATCGTTGTATATAAGCTCCATATAAAAACATGTAAAATCAACATAATAAAATGATTTAATGTGAAATATCAACTTTTAAGTAATATTTTCAAAATTTAAACTACTTAAAATATCATCACAATATAGAGAAATAATTCTAATACATATGTGAATGAATTTAAACATTTTTTATAATTTATATATTGGATTCAGATGAACCTTGTTTTCATAACTAAATAAATGATGTTAAATGTAACAAATGAATTAAATTTTTTATCAAATATTAAAATCTTTAAATTTGAGGAGGTTACATAGAAGCGGTTCTATGTAACCCACTTGTCTGGTATTAAAAAGTGTGTAAGGAGTCAATTATCTTTATATACTAGCAATAGAAAAAACTAATTTAAGCTGCTCTACAAAGTTTATATTGCAAATGTTTGAAACTTATAGATTCTAATTTGTAATTATAGAACGCCAAAACACATAAAGCAATTAGACATACTTATATTATATCAAAAAACAATTATACATACTTATAGGACGCCATGAAAAGCGACAAAATTAAATACCAATATACAGCTTCCTGCAATTTTTTTTAAAAAATGGAAGAATGAAATTGCTAGCAAAGGATTTGAGAAAAAAAAAAAAAAAGCAGCAGCGGCAGCAACTGTTGGGGTCATGCATGCATGTGAAACCTGGCTGTGTGAGGGCCCAACCCCGAAAGGTCCAAACCTAGCCAGCAAAGGACAGCAGTACTGTATTAGTACTCCAGGCTTGATGGAATTCAAGAATGGAGCCACTAAAAGAGACAAAATCTACATTCACATCCCTGACCCGTGTTGCTACCCCATCGTCCATTATACAAAAATAAGTTGGCCTTACACTTGGGTGAAAATTAATTTGATCCTAGTCTTCACTTTATTTGTAAGAATTTTAATTTTAACCTAGTTTAATTTGAACTATGTTTTAGAAACCTTAACCCTATAGTAATTTAATAAAATCAGATTATTTGCCTTGGGGTTGAATTCAGGTAAATTTGAAATTGAAAAATTAAGGGCCCATGTGGTAATCCTTTAAAAAAAAAGGGAAAATTGTCGGTAAAAATTTTGCAAAAGTGAAATGTGATGTAATGTGACAAGAATAATGTCTAGTAAAGAGAATAAAGGTAAGACAAAAAGATAATTGTAGGTAAAATATGAAAAAAGATTGGGAGATATTTGGAATAATCAGATAAATTCCAAATGCATCTACACAGTTCGAGTGGTGTTACAAATATGTCTCTCAGTTTCACAAAAATAATTTGTAAAATTGCTTCTAAAATTTGGACAAACATTGCAAAATACTTATACCATTTAAGGGACATGCTTGCAACAAATGCGTGAGGTTGTCAATGTAGTTTATATAATTTAGGAATATTTGAAATGAATTTGCTGAACCCTCAACCCAGCCTAGCTAGCCTAAACTAAAAATCTGAGTGGGTTGGACCCAACCCAATTTACAGCTATAGGTCCACTCAATTAGGGGCCACATAATTATAACGTTGATGGTTTGTATCTATTCCAAACCACTGAAATGGCCTAAAAATCAGATTGATGGGGATCACAGATGGTAATATAGTTACTTCCATTTGCAATGTTTGAGATGCATGGAATGGATGGATGATCGTGATTGATCATCAGTGTATGTGTGGGAGGAACCCACAACTTGGTCCCCTGCTCTTATTGCAACTGAGCAAGCAAGACATGCATATATAACTGAGCAAGCAAGGCATGCATATATAGACTAGTCACCCGCTCTAATACACTATTAGTCAAACACAGTAATTGGATGCATGGCCCATGAAATTAATTCATCGTTAGGGATTTATGGTTCACCAGTCGACATTTATTTGTTTGTTTTGCTTGTGAAATCAAAACTCTACGCGGGTCACTGATGTTGATGCATGAGCGCCAATCTATAATAATTTCCAGATATTATATTGATGATTTTTTTTGGCACAATAGCTCTAATATTTTTGTTATAATTCAAGCTTAGCTTACCTCTTCATATTGTAATTTTTGTCGTATATAGTTTAGACTAATGCTCTTCAAATGAGAGAAAACATTTTTAGTGGAGATTGAAATGCTGATTATCAGAAGACAGGGCTTTTGGTCTTGACTATTACCAAATCGAGGATTATCCATATGCTAGTATCTCTAGATATTATGTATGTGTTTGGAAAGTAATAAAATTTTTAATTTTTTTTTTTAAAAATAGTATAAAATGACGTGAGACATGATATAGGTATATGGAGAAGTAATGAGAATAAAGTTATAATAAATAGATTATTTTTATAGATATTTTCGTAAAAATAATTAAAAATAGAAAAATTATATATGAAAATATAAAAAAATAATTAAAAAAATAAAATAACAGACCAGGGTAAAAAGTTTTAACGAACACGCCCCATGTTGTAACTCATGGTTATTTTGTCAGTTCATTGAAGTCCGAAATAAATACCGTGGGCTTTCGTGCATGAGCGTACATTAGAACGGGCACAATCCCAGTTTCGAGAAATTAAATGGGTTGGATTGAGTTGAAGAAAGTAAGAAACTACAAAAATAATTAACTTCACCTAATTTATTATATATTAGGTTTGACCAAGATTTTTTTACTAAATAGAATCTGTCCTTTTACCTAATTGTAAATTTATACCTTATTTGGGTGTAATGAATCGATACATATAACCGTTTCGACCCTTTTTTTTCATTTAAAAGTTTTTTTCTTTTATAATATATATGAAAGTTTATCATTTTTGAATGTATATCTTTATGAAATTTCAAAATAAAGTTTTTATTTTTATGTGACGGGGAGAATGAGATGGGTGAAATTTTTTATTTTTACAATTATGTAAAAACATTATATATAAAAATTTCATGGGGGCTCACATAAAAATGAAAAGAATTTTTTTTAATAAAAAAGCCTCAAAGCATCTATGTGTGTGTGTGTGTATATATATATATATATATATATATATAGAGGGAGAGATTATCAAGTGCATTGCCATTGCACCTAGTTACATTACAATGGCGCTGAAATGGGCCCCACTTGATGATAAAATTAAAATCGACTCCACCAATTGTATTTAGAATAATGTATTTTATTATATTATCAATTTTCATTCTAATCGTATATGTGTATAAACCCTATCTTAAAATAGTACAAATGCAACGTAATAAAATAATTTGATATAAATAACAACTTTAGAGTGATTTTTTCAGCATCTAAAAAACCATCTAAAGTATAATTTATATATGAATAAATGATTGTATAAAGTTTCATTACATTTTAATATATATGGGCTCATTTTTTGGGCAACTGCACCGCACCGTTATTTTAGTGCAGTTGTGCCGCACTAGAACAACCCTTATATACACATAGTACACGTAATTTTGGATGTTTGAAGTCAAACAAAAACCATGTTCTACGTTAGAAAGAAAAGAATTTTGTACCTCTAATTTCGGTAACGTAAATTCAACTGCTAATGATATTATCTGGATAACCTACCCAGCTTCACCTCGTATGGTGTAGTAGGATCATAGTGGGTAGTGGGTAGTAGGATCATAACGTAAATTCCTCCATTGGCATCATGTGTCTAATCCATGTATTAAAATGTGTGGACATTCCAAATCTTGGGATTTTGAACCTGCATCTTCAAGGATAACCAGCACCGAAAAACAAAACAAGGCAGTTCATTTTCAACGAATTACAGTGTGCCTAAAACATATATTCACTTTATAGGCCCACCAAAAATCAGTAATTGATTGTGTTTTCATTTGTCCCTTTCATGCGTGTTGTTGGTGGTCATCAGCTAGGGTTGTGGTGGTTGACACATCTAAGATGTGGTGAACTTTTTCTTTGTTTTTTTGTTTGATTTTTGTGGTGGGTCCTGTTTTTGTTTTCTGCTTGATGTTTTTTTTTTTTTTGGCTCATAATTTTTAGTTAAAAGTGTATGGGTGATCACTACCCGTCGTGGACTTGATACGGGTTGTCATTTTAATGCCTATTATGTGTTTGTAAGATTCAATGATAGCCAACAAAGTACTCAGATTTCTATAAAAATCATAGTTTGACACATAATGGCTTTTTTAATGATTTTTTATAATATTTTTTCGGTTATAATTCCTGCCCAATTTACTTTACAATTTTCTTCTTATATGTTTCCTCAACTAATAATTACCAACATACATCCGCAAACCAGAGACGTAAAGCTTTCTCAGTGAGGATTGAAGCCCTGATCACTTAGATATAACATTAGGGCTTTACCAACCAAGTCATGCCCGTGTTGGCATAATGGCCTAATTTTATGCTGCATCAACATGGTTGTTTGATCCCCCTCACTGCATGAGGTTATTAGACACATCTCTGTGGAGAGTGCATCAACATAATTCTCTGTTTGGATACATTTTACCAAAATGATAGATTATAAAAAAAGAAAGAAGATTAAAAAATCTATTACAAGACGCTATCACTAAAAACACAATTTTTTAAAAAATAGGCTTGATTTAGCCGCAATGGGCAGTAATCACAACAAAAGGTATTTGAATAAACTAGTACTTCTGCATGTTTTTTGAGATATTTTTAGATTTTTTTTTTTTTTTAAATAAAAGCCAGTCTACTGCCCGCACGCTTATTCTGGATCCAGCTGGGGTATCAAATCGGTGAAAATTCTTTTTTTTTTCTTTGTTCTTTATACTCCATTTAAATGGTGTTTTTTTAATGGTTTGATTTGCTTATTTGTTGGTCATATCTAATCAAACACATGCTTCTATTATGTAGTTAGAGTTGTTTACATGATAAGTTACA
>JAXCLR010000105.1:27632910-27643327 GCA_035584095.1 Annona squamosa | reverse complement strand
CCATTCTACTTTTAAAACTTCTCACCATAATTTATTTCAAGTCTAATGGGCTCTACATCTAACCTTTAAGGCCGGGCTAGGTACGGTTATGATTCCAAATAAGTTGTTCAAAATAATTTTTATATTACATTTAAAAAAAATAGTTTTATTATACGTTTTACTTAAAAATCTATAATGGAGATGATAATAATATAATTTTAAAAATATATTTATTAAGTCAACTAAATAATAGATAAATTAAACAAGTTTATATATATATATATATATATTTACAAATTTCAATATAAAAGATAGTCAATAAAAATGTACTATATATATACTTAAAACCTGTCATACTATATGAGTATAAAAATAGAAACATATTCTACTCATTTGAAGGTATTCAATGTGCCTACGAAGAGGTCACCAGTCATCCTTGGGCTATTCTAGCCTTCACTTTGATTTTCTATGTCCTTGCTTTTACCTCAGACTTTTGCAATTTCTTTTCTTTGGACTTTCAAGTCGAGAAAACTTACGATTTCTCCGTAATAAGAATGCTCTCATCCTCATCACAATCATGACATTGCTTGATTTAGAGAGATGCATTGAGCACGTTTTCCTTCATGTACATCTCATCCCTTTGTCCATAGAGCCTTAACTTCATTATCACTTTGCCATAGTTTGCCTAGTTTATCTAAGTCATATTGTCACTCTACTGAAATTAGTACAATTTATATCCGTGTCATATTAATACTCTGTTGAAGCAAACCTCATCCAGCAGAGTTGTATTGAATTTTGCCTAAGTCATCTCGGTGCCTTTGAGTCATGCTGCTACTCATCTCCACTCTATTATGAACCATAGAAAATACTTAATTTTGATGATCTAAGTGATCAGATCTTGATGAAACTTTAGTGATTGAACTTAGTTTGAGCTAGATAGGGACTAGCATAGTTGATCTAATGCCTATACTTGTGCTTTCCGAGTACGCATGTTAAATGAATATTGTCAACAGTGGTTGTGAATATGTGACACATATTTTCTAGTTAGTTTAAGCTATGTTACACTAGATTAAGTCGTGATAAGACCACGCACTAGGTTAGAGTAAGGGTTCTATGAGATGTGCCATGATCCTTTGTTTTAGGATCCATGATGCTCACTCAAGTATACTTCATAAACTTCTAAACAGCTTGAGGTGAAAACTAGGTATGTTAATCAACCCCAGTCCATGTCATACCTAGTTATTGTCCTTAAAATTCACCATGTTCATTGGGGATTGTGTCTCTTACAATAAGTTATCATCAGGCTAATACCCTCTAAAACAATATGTTATAGTACCCAGGTTAGTATCTCTTTAATCATTTTCTAGCCTTTCTGTTTGTATTATAAATCCACAGTTTACCACAAGTTCCGAATATCATTATTTACTAGTGTCTTATCACTCCAAACTTCTAATGGCTTCTTAATAATGGTCATATGCTGTCTAGGAAGCCTTTAGGCACATTCCCATCTTTTACTAATTCAAACATCTCCAAAGGCTCTATTAGAGAGGGTCATTCCTAAATAATAAAGCCTTCAAGCGCATAATTATTATTTTTAATGAGCCTTAGAGAAGATTATTTCTTGTCAGTGAAGCATTTGGACAGATAGCCGTTTCACACTACCCTAAACATCTTTAATGGCCACTAAGGGTGGTCGAGTTAAAAAAGCATATATTTGAACTGATTTGAAGTCATCCGAGATCATCAGACTTTAGTGAATACCTTCATATGAGGGCTCCCCTCAAGGAATGTGCACAAATTATGTTTGAACAATGGCCAATAATTTAAAAAAATGATAATAATAATAATAATAATTAAAAAGCTAATGGGCAATAATTAAAATTTGATATCTTTATTTTCAGGAAGGCTAACTTTGAAAACTTGATGGATGTCTTCAATCAGTGCAAGCATGGCCAGGTCATCATCTGTTTGTTCGGAGCAACAAGCACAGCCATCTAAATTAATTAACTTGAGCTGCTTAGCCACTACTACAACGTCTTTTCAATATGGTCCTGCCACCATAAAAATAAATGAATAAAAGTCATGCATACATTCGTTCCACGTTTGCGTGCAGCGGAAAATAGGAACTCGATACTTTTTAAGCTCAACAAACTCTTTGACCCAATCCCAAAAGGAATAATTAAAAATCATATTTTATTACAAAATTATTGATGATTCAATAACATAAATGAAACAAAAAAGTCAATTGCCAGGTGACTTAAAGCGGCAGATGATCATGATACAGTTTTAAAAGATGCTATCCTCATTTTACTATTACGTCCTTATCGTTTACTATATTCTACCTAGCCGACAATCTACGATCGAAAAAAGTTTTTTCATATATATAAATGTGTAGCCTCTGTTTAGATGTTATTTAATGTAAAATTTGATCATTTTTAAAATTAATTAATTTTTAAAAATAAATGTACATGAATTAGGCCACACATCTAAAAATAAAAAATCCTCATAAAAAATGAAAAAACCGAAAATTTCTTTTAGAAAATATGTAGATCATCCTCATTCACCATATTACAAAGGCGCCATAACATATTGATACTGATGCTCACTTGGACAGATTCATTCTTATGAGTCGGGAGTTTTTTGGAGGATGTTTCGGTGCCACTATAGAACTTCCATTTTTAATTTTTTTTGAAAAATTTTTACAAATTTTTTAATTTAAGTGTATTTCATCCATAAACTAAGTTTTACGTTTTAAAAATGTGTATATATTTTCTAATTTTAAAAGTAGGAGGTTTTAGTACTTTTTAAATCACTAAAATATCTCAATTTTCAAAAATAAAAAATATATACAAATTTTAAAAAATGATAAAGCTTAATGTATACGTTAAATGCACCTAGATTAAGAGTTTTATAAAAAAAAATTTTAACTATTAAAAAATGGAGTTTCTAGTTGCATGAAACAAAACCACCCAAATAGTTGAATTTTTGTTGGAATCTTCATAGTGGTAGATCCCTAGGAATCCAAAAGAGGGTTCTCGATTCCAGCAACCTTTAAACATTCCTAACGACCAATTCTATAAGCACTCTTTGTAGTAAAACCATAATTAGTCTCAAGGTCCCAATAAATTCCTCCTCTATCTCTCCTTCAATAGGTAGTGTCTTTACCAGATCCCATACTTGATCTCCTAATGCTATTTTGACTTGCTGCTTATTCTGTTGTCTTAAGTGAGGATCAAAGAAGTGGTCCACCCATGTCTCATAAGTAATCCCTTCATGGAGGACACTTGCAAGAGATAGGACTTGCTTAGCCCATTTGTCAAGAAAGAATCGAACATTTTAGTCATTACTAGTACCATTTGTAGGAACGCCTAAGTGAGAGCCAAACTCCACCAAGAGAAGGAATAATCCCTTCATATTTTGCCCTTTCAAATACTTCATGTAGGAAATACCTTGCTTTCAACACCCTATGACTAAGTGAGATTGTGTTTATAGGTATCCTTCATGCTTGTTTCGCCACAAGTGCCATGTTGAAAGATGCGAGTTCAAAGAAATTAATATCGCCTTCCAATTTTGAGATACATATCTTCTTCTATGAAATTCAATTGATTTTCCTTCACCCATCTTTTTCACCCTACAAATACTTGCTAATCATGATGCTGATATCATCATAGAATTTTTTAGGGAGGAAAAGGTTCGTTGCATATTTTGAAATATCTTGTGTAAGTTCTTTTATGAGGACTTCTTTTCCCAAAAGGTAATAGTTTTGATTGCCAACATTAAATTTCTTCCAAATCCTTTCCTTAAAATTTTGAAATTCAACCGATTTGTTCCTTTTTATCCGTATTGGTAGACCCAAATAGGATTTCATCAGTTAGCCACTTGATATCAAGAGAATTCCATGCTGGTCTTTGTGGTAGGCCATGTGTTTTTGCTCAAGAATATTGTGGTTCTTCCCTTGTTTATCATTTGGTCCAAGGAATCCTCATATCACCTTAAGGTGTCCAATAGGTGAATTACCTCCTCAACATTTCCTTGTAGGAACAGTTAGATACCATTTGCAAAGAATAGGTGTCAAACTCGAATTATTCCTACCAATTTTAATGTCTTTAGGAAGACCATGACTTCTATGGATGTTGATAAATCTTTTGCAGAGAGTATAAATTGGTAAGGGAACAATGGGTCACCTGACATAACCATTTTCATAGAATAAACTTTTTGCCAATCTATCACTAAAGGATACTCCGTGTATGATGAAGGAAACACAATTGGACATACATTTGATCCATCTATAATTAAATCTCGTTTTCTTTATTACTTTGTAGAGGTAAGACCATTTATGGTTAGGGGATTTTTCAGATATTCCTACTAAGTTTAACTGTAATTCCAAATATATCCACTACATTTTCAAAATTTCAAATATACATACTATATTTACAGTTAATCCCAAAATTGCGCATTCCATTAAAAAGCTTTGGTTAAATTTTTATGAATGTCCAAAATACTATGGGTGCAATTTGGTACTGGATCGTTTTGAATCTATAGACCTAACCCGACCCGATTTCAAAACCAAGTTTCGATTTTACTTTTGAAATTTTTTTAAAAATTAGACTTGTTTTCAACTTGACCCTAGAAAAACTTGAAACTAATGATGAGTTTGCATCAACCTGATACCAAAACTTGACCTAGTTCGAACCCTATATCTCCTTAATTTATTAAAATTATTATATTGGTTTATACATTAAGGATAAAATTCCTCTCATGCTCATAACATTTGCCCTAATTCCTTATATACTCATAATGTTTCATAAATTTCTCTGATACCCATAACATTTTATGCTAAATTCCTCTTATGCCCATGCCATTAATAAAACCATTATCTACCCTATAGAAAAGACGATTTTGCTTATTCAAAATTTTCTAATTGAAATAATTTAACATTAATATGATTCAATTGATGATAATAAATCATTAATATATGATATTAAATAATTTAAAAGTCATATTAAAGTTGAATTAGTTTAATTAGAAAATTTTTAAAAGTGCAGAGTCCTCTTTTCAATGGGATAGATAACGACTGTGTTAACAGTGTGAGTATAATAACAATTTAGGTTGAAATGTTATGGGTATAAGAAGAATTTGTGAAACGCTGTGGATATTTTAGGACTTAGATGCAAATGCCAAAGGTATAAAAAGGATTCTTCCTACATTAAGTGTTTCAATTATAATTGTGATACAAATTATTCCATATAATCATAACCTTATTAAATTGTAAAATGTTTATTCTAAAACCTAAATGTTATATATATATATATTTATTTATTTATTCATATAAGTTGAATATGTTACATCTGTATTAACTTTCTTTACAAATAATCATAAATATATCAACTCTTTAAATTTGTTATATATATATATACACACTAATTAACTATGATAAATATAAGTATCACTTTTATTAAACTTTAGATAATGATTTCACATAATCTCATTTATTTTTCTTATTTATTTTTCTTACTTTGATTTTTTATAACATTATCTTAATTGTTACGTGTAAATTTATTACATTCATTGCATTTAGAATTATTTTTTAATTAAAGATTAACTTTCATCAAAACTAAAGATATTAGAGGTCATATAAACATCTTCACATGTAAGTTATTCATGTGCTAATGTAATAATGTTTAAAAATTTTATTATCTTTATTGATAATTTCAACTTTTATTAGATTGAGAATAACTTGAATTTCAACTCGAAATCAGGATCAAAACCAATGTCAACTTGGTCCGAACTCGGATTCTAATATTAAGGTTAGGATTTGAGTTTACCTAAACTTGGTATGGTTAGGGTTTTGGGTTTACCAAAACCCATTATAACTCTACCTAAGTTGATCCCCTTACAAAATATTTTTGGTATCAAACAACAAAAAATAAAATGAAAAGAAAAGAAAATGAAATTAGGGCTCTTCAAATTTAGAACTCATGTGCAATTAGAGCATTGGTGAGTTATGACATTCAAAATTTTAATTATGTCCAAAATTTAAAGGGTATATTAGTAATTTTATATATTAATTAATAGCATTAACTCATGGATTGAGTATTTTTGGAATTAATTACAAACATAATAAATATATTTAGAATTTTGAAAATGCAGTAAGTATAAAAATGTAATGGATATATTTGAAAAGCTGTTATGATTATTCAACTTTGCCTCCATGTAATTCCATTAGACCTAAATTTCCCCTTTTCTTCGTTACTCTCCGGAGGTAGGACCTTTCATGTAACCCGTAAAGGAGGTGATTTGGATGTTAGAATTAAAAGCGAATCCACCTTATTTATTTAAGGTCCTGTTTGGTGTTTCATGGGAACCTCTTGGATGGGGCCCATTTGGATATCTAATCAAAATTCAACTAGTAATATTTTTTATTGTATGTTTCCATTTTATAATATCTTTACATATATTTTTTATTGTCAAAAATCAAATTTTAAGGGGTGAAAAATGTCTACAAAAATAAAAAGTAAATATATAAAAGTATTGTAAAATGACAAAGGCTTGATATGTGGATTAAATATACTTAGAAAAATATATTTATGAAAAAAATCAAATATAATAAAATTTAAAAATAGATATTATAAGTTAACCACATATATATAGCATACGGTATATAATTGGGCCTCTATAGATATGCCGCTAACCTCATGTATAACTATGAGGTGTCACCTTTATGTGAGGTGAGTAGATGATCCAACTTTGGTAAGTTAAATTAGTTCTCTTGAGTTAACTTTGGATAGAATTAACTCTCCCAATGCCGTCAGCCAAGTATGGAAAATATATTTACGAAAAAAATTCAAATATAAATAAAAGTAAAATTAAAAAAAGATATGATAAGTTAACCACATACATATAGCATATTGTATATCATCAGGCCTCTGTATATATGCCGCAAACCTCATGTTTAATTCTGAGGTGTCACCTCTACGTGAGGTGAGTAGATGACCCAACTTGGGTAATTATATTAAGTTCTTTTTTATTTAACTTTGGGTTGAACTAACTGTCTCCCAAAGCCGTCAGCTAAGTATGCAAAACAGGAAAAATAAAATAAAATAAATTACAATGAGAAAAAGACGAGGAGAAGATGAGAGTCGTGAAAAACAATACTAGGAAAGGGGTTTAAGCAACTTGAGGCTAATTTGTAAACGTGGGACAAAGAACTAAAAAATTCAAAATCGTGCTTTGTGGGTAACGTGAAATGATTATTCTCAACGTTTCGTACAAATATAAATGGATTTGAGTTGCTTAAAATACAATAGTAGAGTTGAAATTATTTATAGCTACTATTGTTAATGACAAGACAGGTGGGTTGAGTTTGTGCTTGTAATAAAATAATTAATTTCTATTAGATAAGCAAACAATGTTTCTTAGAAAGGAAGGAATTGATTGGATAATGTAAGTGCGGAACTTGACACCCCCCATTTGTCTCATCTGGCAATCAAAAGGAACTATTCACCTTTATTGACACGCCACCTTGTGTAGAACATTACATATATATAATGAGTCCCTCTTTTCTTATCAAAAAAAAAAAAAAAAAAGTCCCTCTTCGGTTTCATGTTACTAGGAAGCAGTTTTATGTAACTTTATTTGTTTTTCTAATTTTCTTCAAAATTTACTTTATTCTTTGTACTTAGAATTATTTGTTTAATTCATTTAAAAAAGAATTATTTGTTTAATTAGAATCTTAAGCTTTATCCAAAATTCACAAAAAATTTTGTGTAGTTCACGTGCTTTAAAATATACATTCACATAAATTATAAAAAGATACTTAGATTCATTTACATATGCATTAAAATTTAATAAAATTATGTATATGAGTAAGAATGAGATTTTAGACCCGTTAGATGCTGAAAATATTTTTAAAATTAATATTTAACATCAAATCATCTTGTTATGTTAATTTTACACATTTGCAGATGAGATCATGTACAATGATAATGACATATGATGGGGTGTGTATAACAATATAAATTAAATGTTTTTAAATTTCATTGAGTGAATTTTATATTAATTACGATAAGAATAATGAATGCGATTTATGGAAATGGAGTTTAATCATATCATCGAGTATAATAAAATTGATACTTATATATATATATATCAGTCCCGCTTTGATGGTTTATAAAAAATTCACTATATTCATTATATTTTGCATTATTTATAGTATCTTGAAAATCCTTTTATTTATTTTCACTGTATACAAGTTCTATCTATAAATGTGTAAAATCAATATAATAAAATGATTTAATGCTAAAATATCAATTTTAAAGTAGTTTTTTCAACATCTAAACCATATAAAATATTACTACTGATAAATGATTCTATAAAATATTATTATATTCTAATACATGTGTGAATAGGTCTAAGTATTTTTCATTATTTACACATAAATCTTTATATTTTTCAATAAATGTGACCCATAAACATATTTGATTAAGATGAAATTTAGCATTCTAGATTAAAAAATGATATTAAACAAAATGAATGAATTGAATTTTTTGTCAAGAATCAAGATCATAAAATTAAGAGAGTTATATGAATTCAGTTAAAGCTCTACTTCTATGTAATCAGGTTACATATAAACAGTCCAATGTAACCTTTTTCATCTTTAAGATGTTGATGATTGATTTAAAATTCAATTTACTCATTGTATTTCATTGTATTTAACACTTGTTTATCTAAAAGATCAAGTTTCACAAGCATGTGCATAGGCTAAATTTTTACTTAAATATATATATATATATTTATGTGTAAATTATGAATAATATTTAGATCCATTCACACATGTATTAAAATGTAAAAATATTTTATAAAATCATTTGTTCATATAACATTGATATTTTAGATGGTTTAGATATTAAAAAAATTATTTTAAAATTGATAGTTTAGTATTGAACATTTTTTATTATGTTAATTTTATACATTTATAAATGAGACCCATTTATAGTGAATCTAAAAGAATAAAATTTTTTTTAGAATAGATGGAATAGATTTTTCATCGACTATCAAGATTTTAAAAATAGAAAAGAATTACGTAGAAAAGAAGTTTCATGCAAGTACTAATCCATGGATTCATATGCTATTATGTAAACATGTTACCCAAGCTAGAAATGAAAAGTTAAGAGGAACGCATTTAGAATTCATGACCGATGAAAAGAAAAATGAATGCGAGATTTCTTCTTATGAAAATAGTGTTGTTTATGATGACCGGATTAAGTAAACAACGAAATGAGAATATAGGCAACAAGAATCGGAACTTAGCTAAACAATGATTAGTCAGTATTTTTTCAGTCCTATATGACTAATATTCTTATAGTATTATAGCATGTGATATTAGACTAAAAGAAATATAGAATTTACAAATTGGTAAGGAATTGATAATATTATGCAATTTAGGGAGAGGTAAAGGGAAAGAAAACAAAGAAGAGGATGTGGGATTGAATCCAAGTAGAAATAGTACAGATAAGTAAACATACTACAAGTTTCACAGATTTTGTGAATTTTATAAACGTTTTCTTATTAAATAGTTTTCTTTGAATTGAGTTTTGCAATGAATGTTTTAAGGCTTTTAGGTTTTGTCATAGTATTTAATTGCACGAAGTTCTATTTGTTTTTGTTGAACAAAACTACATACCAACAAAACAAACCCGGTATTCGCAACGGCTCTTTCATTGGAATTGTGAGAAAAGTCGTTTCATTTGTATTTACAAAAAAATAATTTCGTTGCATTATGTGGGTAGATGTGGCAGGAAAGGTCTTTAGCAACCAACTACTTGTTGGATGCTATTTGTTGCTAAAAGGTCTTCTTTCAACTAGGGGTGTAAATTGGGTCGGGTTGACTCAGGTTGGGACAAATACAACCCTAACCCACCTCATAAAATCCCAACCCAATCCTACCTTTCACACCTTAACCCAACCCTATTTCAACCCACCTCAAATTGGTTCGGTTAGGGTTAGAAATTAGGCTAATAGATTACGCATATTATCAATGCTAGTTAAGCTTTTGTTCACCCAAATTTCTAAGATAACAAAAACAATAAGTACTAAAAAAAGTTTTACGTAAATCAAAAGTGGAGGATAAGTTTAGTAATTGATTTATTATTTTGCTTTTGTATTCTTTGAGCAATCGATGTCTTCTGTAAGTAAAAAAGTGAAAGTTAAGTAAAAGTATCGCAGTAAATTATGCAAAATGAAAAAATGAATATCATAGTTGTACTTACCTTCTTAGTTAGCTTCTAAGCAAAGCAGCAAAGCTACAAATATCTCAAATTCCCAATTGACCTGTTTGGTTATTCCAAATTACCAACGCAAGCAAACATCTAAACAACCTATTTACAATGCAATATAACCAAATAATCCAAACACAATTTCACAACTAATTAACCAAATA
>JAXCLR010000105.1:27612385-27627265 GCA_035584095.1 Annona squamosa | reverse complement strand
TTAATGTGTTTCGGTTAATTTTAATTAAACCGGTGATCACAGTGCTCTTAACGACAAGCACTTGGTGCGCATCAATATTATATAAATTATTAATATATTAATACATTTAAGTGAATGTGGTTATTGCCTCATACACGTTCTGCTTCGTTATTTGACACTGGGAATTGAAAGCGAACACCATTGCCAATTTGCCGTGCAGTCCGACAACCCCAGTCTCCGTAATGCCTACTTCAATTTTAACGTGGCTAAGAGTTTTTTCTTACCAATAAAAAAAAGTTTATTCTTTTTGTAGTTCACTATAACAAAAAGAACTTTTAGCGAAACTAAAATTTATTACTATATGTATCAATTTATATTCTGAGTCCCATATGGCTAAGTGTCTGATATTATTATTATTTTTGAGATAAAAAACAAAAATAATAAAAGTCACTGATATTATTAAAAGGATAACTTTACAATAAGTTCCATACCTGAAAGGTTATTTTTGTGGGATGATAATGAGATAATGATGTAATGAGGATGTTGGGTAAAAAGGATGTTGTTGTATATTAATAATGGAAAAATATGTATTGAGATTAGGAAAGTTATATTGGAAATAAAAAATTAAGTTATTATTTCTTGAGAATAAAAAAAATTTTAATTTTTTTTTTTTTAGAAATGGAAGATTTCTTTCTAATATGAGATTCATCCATTCCTAAATGTGAATAAATCAGGTTTTTAAAACTTGAACGTACTCATGAACTGATTTCTAAACATCTTAAGATTAGCTTGAACTTGAGGAACTTGAATTTGATTTTTTATCTATATTTAATAGAAATATATTATTTATAAACTAAATAATATTTTTACATATTTACGTAGATTATATTAAGGTTATTTAAATTTATGCCAAGTCAACAAGTAAAATAATTACATGTGTACACAATACTCTTTTAATTCTTTATCTATGAAACCATTTTTTTTTTTTTGAAAAAATTACATCCACGCTAACTCCTTTAATTCCCACCTATGGTTATTAAATATCCTTTTCAACAGTTTAACTCCACAATGGAGTCAAAACTCTTCCAGGGATATTAAGTTTACATTAAAATTAGCTCAAATATTCCTCAACGAGAAATACGAATTCACAGTAAAATGGACTCCACACCGGATGCAAATAAAAAACAGTTAGCATGAATGTAACGTGTTTCATCCCCAAAGTCACGCCATTACAGCATCCAAGAGTAATATTTTTGCATCTACGTCAAAATTTTCAAAATTATTACATTGAGACATAATCGAAGTATTTTGTTAATTTACATGGAAGTAAAAAGTTAAGCGAAGAGAGAAGAACAGTAGTTTGAGTTGTATTAGCTTCGTTTACACACCTTTCATTTGTCGGTCCATTATTTGTTTAAAGAATGAATATTCACCATCAATAAAATAATCGATTCCATGCATTTCTCTATTGTTTAGCTTTTCTCTTGCATGTGCAAGAAATCACCATACCTTGCTAATGGAATCCCTGAAAGCAACAACTACAAGAAAATGGAGCTTTACGCCAACTTTTTTTTTTTTTTTTTTCTTTCAAAATGCGAATCAATTTGGATAGTGATCAAGTTGTCGTAGTTGTGGCTGCAAGTTAGCTGTTAGCGGCATTTTTTCAAATTTGCCACTAAGGGCCTGACTACTAACATGGAAAAATGAAAAAAATACTCCTTTCTAGACATGTTTTGAGATGTATTTTAACCTTAGGGGATGTTTGATAATGTAAGTGGGTTTAGTTACCATACTTTTATATGGTTTTCTTTTCTCTTCTCTCGCATACGTTCTTTCATAAATGATGTGATATCTTAACCACCTAACAATCTTATTTTACATTTATATTTCAATTATTTTTCTCACAACTGCTTTATTTATTCTAACTTTCCTCTTGCTATGTCATATTATTTATCATATTTATTCTTTTTATTCCTGATCATAATTATTATTTTTATATAACACGACAATTGATATTATAATCAAGTATATTCATAATCCTCACAATACGAAAAGAATTTTGTCCGCAAATTCCCTTATACGAGGGGAAATTTATATGAAATCTCCACCAACTCAGGCGGGACGAGAGGCTGTTGAAAATCTATTCTACACAAATGAGTACAGTAGTTTTCGAACTCGTGCCATGCACAAAATTAAGCTACCTAGCTAGTACTATTCCATTTATTTTTCGGCTGCCGTCAGTTCTCTTATGCCATCCACCCATTTAAATGGTCTTAAATGTCGATTCAACTAATTCATAAATAAGGTACTTGTTTCTTCCTTGTGAGTTTTCTTCATCCGTTTACAGTAACGCCCTGTACTTTTGCAAGAAAGATTAGTTCAAACTAGTCTCCTGCCGAAAAAGGACAAACCAGGAAAAGACCAATCAGACATTTAAAGTAAATTAATTAAGGAATTTTTTTTTGCTTTACATTCATATCAGTAACGTTCAATTCCTCAAATGATTAGATATGAATCACATCCAAACAGCTGCTTTCTGGCTGGCTGCTTCTTAATTACTTGTCCGAATTCCAAATATTCGAGTAGGTGGAGAAATTGGGTGGAATTCCATTAAAATCGAGTTGGGGTTGGATGGATTGGCCTTATTTTCATTTTGGGTGGTTAGACAATGGTTGAAGATTTTCTATTTTTTAAAAAATATTGCGTATGGGATTTGAAAAATATGAGAAAATTCCATAAAAGCGGAAATGATAAAATAGAAGGGAAAAATAAAATAATGATAAATAAAGAAAAATTAGAGGCAATAATTAGAGGGCTTTGTTCAAATGGAATTAGCCAGTATTTGAATATAGGATAATTTGCATATATGACCACTTAATTTGATTAAAATTGTAAATATACTCACATAGTTTCAAAAATCATAAATAATTTTCAAATAGTTTAACTATAATTGCAAATAATAGCTACGTCGTTATAACACTGCCATGGCTTTGGTATATTTGTAAAATATGCAAATTATGTGGCTGTATTTGTAATTTCACAATTTAAGTTATATATTTAATTTTTACAAATAATCCCACATAGTTTAACCATAATTGTAAATAAACCCCATGTCATGACAAAACAGTAACTAAGTCAAAACGGACTAGAGTTATTTGCAATTATAATTAAAAAACTACGTGAGAGGTTATTTACTTTGCAATTTTTAAAACTATAATGGTATATTTGCAATTTTGATTAAACTAAGTGAGTATATTTTCAAATTACCCTTAAACACACAGATGAAGGATATTTGAATATAAACTCATAAAGTTGCTTCAAAATTTGATATGACCCACCCATATATGCAATGAGGATGTTTTTTTTTATATCTCTACTAAACAACAGTTAATACATAAACTTTATAGGTTAGATTTTTAAAAAAATAATTTGGGATAAAAACCTACAGGTTCCATGTGAACATACCCCATTTTTTAATTTATAATAGAATTTAGAATTCAAAATGGTACCCTATTAATTAAAATGATACGGATAAAAAAGAAAGGCAAATATGCTTTCGCCCTCTAAGATAATAGCATAAAAGAAATACAACGTGATATATATAAAATTTCAAATGAAATAGTTAGATGATTGAAAATAATTGAAATGCCAGACCATCAGACTTTTACAACTTTTTTTTTTTTGGATAAAGACTTTTACAACATTTGTATATCCGAAGTTTCGAAATACTACATTTGGGTCAAAATTCAGAAATATTAGGTGGTGGAAGGTGGAAATTGAATTATATTTTAATTTTTTTTAATAAAAAATAAAAAAAATTCAGGGCGCCAATTCCTCACTGGAAGTTGATATTTGGATATTTGGACTGGCGGTTAGTGGGGCCCTCAAGTCTTAGCCTGTCAACCCTGACTAATTATGATAAGCTAACCCAACTGCACGCCTTGGCTAGAAAGGTGGACCATGTGTCGGTGACAACAGATTAACTGCGACTGTTGTGACCTTCCGCATGCATGCATGTGATAAGAATGCACGTCAAAAAATTATAAAATAATAATAGTAATAATATAGCACATCATGGGAGCAGTCATAGGAAAAAGGTTGCAATTAGCATGCAAAGCAACTGACTGATTGGAGCAAAAAAAAATCTAGCATCAGCAAGGAAAATTGCTGTATGTTTAATATATAGGGTAATTCTCCTGTGCAATATTCCCTTGGGTTGCCTTTTTTTTTTAAATTTTTAGTACAACTCATGCATTATGTTATCCTCATGTATAATATGAAAAATCATTTTAATTAGATTTTTATATAATTAATAATAAATGTAAATGAGTGAATTTGTTTATAATTATATTTTTATTGAATAGCAGAATATGAATTTATTTATTTTTCTGCCTTGATGATTAATAAAAAATTAAATACATTAATTGAATTTAGTATCATTTATATTATCATGAAAAACTAGTCATTTTCTAGTTAGTATCATTGCACATACATAGGCTTATCTATAAATATGTAAAATTAACTTAATAAAGTCATTTGGTGTTAAATAAAAATTTAAAGCTATATTCCAACATCTAAACTGTCTAAATTATTATTATTATTATTATTATCATCATCATCATATGAATAATTAATTATATTAAGTATTATTATATTATCATAATACGCGAATGAATTTAAATATTTTAAAATTTACATATGAATATATTTTAAGCATTTTTTGTCCATGCGCTTTTTTTTTTTTTTTTGTACCTTTTTACGAAAGAAAAAACTGGTTAGCTAGATGGGACTGACCTCTACTTACCCCTTGGAGCCCCGACAACATAAGAGAAAGCCAAGCCCGTAGTTAACCAAGAATAAGAGCCACATTCTTCTAAAGCTGATAGCAATATAACAAGGAGTGATTCCCCACCGCATTTATCATTCATCTATAATTGACATAGCATAGCCACTAGGAAGTTGCCCTGGTGGCTACACCTAAGGGGCATAGATGCCCTGGTTAAGTGTTCGAATTTCCCTCCTTTTGGACTGAAGGTATTCTACAAATTTTCCTACTGCGAAGGTAGTTAAAATTTTTTTCCATAGTGTGGAGTTTTATGGAAAATTTCCTCCATTATGTGATGATTGTGAACATGCTTGAATATAGCTTCAGTTGTTATAATTATAAAATACCAATAAAAAAGGTTTGACATTGCATTTAGCAAGAAGGTTGGTTGTGGATCCTAAAAATACGAGAGAATGATAAATACTCGATCGCTCAGGCTAGATAAAGAATATTAACAGACTATTAACTACTTTATAATAACTATAGAGTTGCTTTCAACTTCTACCCACTTAAAATCCAACTCATTTAACCATTTGATCCCTAAAAGAATTGCATTGGATTTCATCCTTAATGGTTCCCACTAACTTTATTCTTCCATTATTTCGCAGAAATGAAACTACATACTAGTCCCTAAGAATGGCACCGAATCCCATCAATCCCACATGCAACATGTTGCCCGTGTCAACATTTAAACCTATCTCTGTCTTGGTTTTCCCCAATTGGGAGAACTGCTAAGAATAAAATTTCGGTCTAATATTAGCTTTGCACTGTGAACTTGGTGGAGGTTATCAATTAGTTTGGCACTAGAAAAAGAGGATTTCGAATTTTAAAAAAAAATTACAGCAGGGATCAAAATAAATCAGTACCAAGTGGGGGAAAACCCAACCTGCCCAGGAACCCTCTTTTTACCCCGATAAAAGGATTATATATTTTTTTATTAGTAATAATTTACATTACATTTCAACTTGTATTACAATTGAGTTCTGATACAAATTTTACAAATTTCAAAGAAAGACCAACCTCTCAGATATGAACAAGAGAGACCATGGACTCCCAAATTTGAAATCACCATTATCTGAATTTCAAACTAGAACTACAACAGACATTAAAATCGATGGTGAAAACACCCATGCCGGGCATCAAACCACTGGCAAATATGCCAGGATAAAACACCGGCCTTGATCATGTGGGCAAGATGTTGGCTCCAAAAGGATCACATATTGATACAGTACACAGTAATTGTATCCAGCAGATTATACATCGTCGTTTTCCTAGCAATATTTATACATTACATGATCCTAACCTTTGAAATAAAGAAAAGAAGTTTTCAAATTTAAACTAATATGTTGAGGAGGAAAGATGTAGCTCAAAAAGCAAATTTTTGGTCTATTGTGGGTGCGTATGTGTGAGGCATTCGGAGGGGAGGTGTGCAAGCAGGACGGTGAAAGTAGCATGCGTAACGGTGAACGCGTGGGTGCAGTGTCCATCTATGAGTGTCAGTGGGGTACAAGCGAGAACAAATGCAGCAAACCCAGCTGGGAATAAATCAGCGCTAGGTATTTTCGTTTATCTGGTGGCGTTGTACTCTCATATTTATAAATTGTTATTAGAAAATTGTAGAATATCTTGGATCTCGATCCTGTACACCCAGATACATTAATCCATTTTTATCTTTTTTTAAAAAATTTTTTATACAAGTATTAATTTAAATGTATTTAATATGTGTATCAATTTTTACCATTTTTAGAGTATTTTAGATATTTTTTTATTTTTAAAAATCAGTGGTGATTTTCAAAAATCTAAAATACTCAAAAAATGCTAAAAATTGATACATATATTAAATACACTTAGATTAACACTTGTATAAATAATTTTCAAAAAAAAATAAAAAAAAAGTTAAAATAGCCGGGTGCACTAAAGCTAAGTGCATCCCGTTGCAAAGGATCGAAATCCGAATATCTTAGGGCTTAACGATTCTTAGGACCCCACGAACTAGTTCAAAGTTATTCAAATGGCCACAAAATTTGTCTGAACTTTTTTTTTTTTTTTTTGTCTTTTTTGAAAAACCACCTTTGTTATTTAAACTCGACACAGTCATCCAGACCTGCTCAGACTTGGACTTGGATTGATGGCACAAAATTTTATACTAGGTTTAACCCGGACCTAAGCATACATGATCAGCGCAGGGTGGTCCAAGCGAGGAAAAACGCGCCCAATATGCACCCCTACTTCAACAACCAACTTGTTGGGTGGGCATCCCATCTTCTAACAAATAAATAAATAAGCATAAGAGCCGCTTCTATAAAATTCTTCTTTTGTATAAATGAAAATTCAATTTCATTTGTTGTATCGGAATTGTTGCAAATATGCTTGCAAGATTTAACCAATATTGCATTCGTGTCACTAAGTTTGTCGAATTTGTATTTATAACTACAAAGTTGGTATAAAGTTATAACCATGTCTTTTCTGTTATGATGCCGTTAGATTTTTATATAAAATAATGATAGTGCCCTTAAGCTAGACTATACACTTCCAAAATTTGAAAATATTGCAAGAATTTTTGCAAAAAAAAATCTAAAATAATAATACACACAAAAATATATAAAATAATGAAATAACAAATATATCTATAATATTTGAAAGAATTGCAAGTTTATGACTTGGGTTAAGGGCATTATCGTCATTTGACATAAAAATTTAACAGCATCTTAATGGAAGGGATACGGCTGCAATTTTATGCAAATTTTGTGGGCATTTTTGCAAATTCAGAAAACTTAGGGACATGAATGCAATATTAGTTAAATCTTGCAAGTATATTTGCAAAAATTCCTATTGTATTTAACATTATTATTATTATTAACATGGAAACTCTTTTATTTGTTTGATGAGTTATAATCTTTACGATCGAATGCATGGGGGTAGTCATGCGTCCAGCCCAAAAAACATATTTTTTTCAAATTTTTATGGAGAAGTAAATTTAGGTATATTAAATTTATAAACTAAGTTTTACCATTTTTGAATATTCTTAAGTTGTTTTTTTAGATTCTTAACCACATTAACATTGTCATAATTTTCTATCTAGATTGTTACTTAGATTGTATGTACGAGTAAATTTAGGTTGTTACTTAGATTGTACAGTACCATGATTTATGTTTTAGATAGTTTAAATCTTGAAAATATAATTTCGAAATTGATATTTAATTCTAATAATTTCATTAGATTGATTTTGCATCATTTAGCTGAAATTTGGATAAAAATAAAATAGCTAATTTTAAACACAATTAGATTTTAGTTTTATTGTCGGCCTCCTTTACAGCCACAACGTATAGCTAGCGTGCAGTTGACAATTTCCTTATATATGTGGATAATGATCTTACGTAACCGGTTGCAATTTAACCCAACTTAACCAAGATGTACCCATATGGGTCTTTTTCATTTATATTTATATTTATATTTTATTTTATTATTTTTTTTTTGATGGAGTATATTTACAACATATCTCAACTCATAATACATTCAAAGTTCTGAGACAATTCTAACAATGTTTCCAAAGGGAGATAACAAACTCCCAAATATCAATGGGGGAGACCACCAGCTCCCAACCAAATAAGGAGGACCACACACCTGCCTCCACAGAAATTTAGTTCGAAATCCCCACCTGGGATTCGAACATGCGCCGGGTGGGAACGAAAGCTTCGTTCCGCACCCGGTGACTTAGTTATTATTTTTGAATTTTCATTATATTTTTATAAAATTTCAAAATTAACATTTTCAGCCCATTTAACTTTTGAATATATTTATATGTAAATGCTGATTCTAAAAATTTAATAAAAAATATATAAACGAAAGTCTGAAAATGTCAAACTTTATCCTATGAACTAAATAAATATGGACTCACGTAAAAACGAAAAAAGAAAAACAAAAAGGCCTCGTACCGTGAACTACAACTAGTTAGATTGCAATGCAATCGACTATGTAGGACCACAATCGTATATAGAGAGAGCGATATACTAGGGTTCAGTCTTAAAATGGACCTCAATTATTGTTTAAATACACATTCAACCCATGCATTTTTATTTAAAATTAATTATTTAAGTAGCAAATCAAGAACCCATCTTAAAAAGATAAAAAAATTAACACAATAAAATTGCTTACTTCATGAAATATCAATTTCTAAGTTCTTTTAATATCTAAGTAGTCTAAAATATGTATATCTGATTATATATATTTTCTAAGCAAATGTGCACATGCGCTTTGGATAACACTTGATTTCCTAACTACTTAAATAAATAATATTAAATACAATGAATAAAATATATTTCACATCAATTATAAAGGTAAGATATAGGTGCATTGCCGTATAATTAATATACGTGACTAACTTAATTCAATTTATCAAAAAAACTAATTTAATTCAATTAGATTAAACATAACTTCTCAAAAAGTTGATAAGCCCAAATGATTCTTTGTCTTACAAATCTTCGCATCAATTTTCTCCATTTTTCATCTCACAAATTTATCTTCTTATTAATAATTTCTAACATGAGAAACCAAAGCTCCTACCGTGTAAAGAAAGAAAATTGGGTTTCGAAGCTCGTTGACGGGAGCCAACAACGCTCCGTTGGCTATAAGCCCAATTGATTCTTAGCTGTTACAAAAAAATAAAAAAATATAACAATTTAATTAAGAGAAAATAAAAAGCTTAGATGGCTGTAATTGTCAGCCTTGAGTTTTCCTTGCATACTTAAAAGTAGAGCCCTGAAAATTGACTTTGGCCGTTTTGCGTGTGCTCTCCCGCCCGCCTGTACAAGTCTGCGTGACAATTTCTAAAAACTGGAAGTTCACGTCTCTCTTAGATTCCAGAATATGCCTCAGGCACACGTCAAGAAGACAAGAACTTGGGAGCCCTGATTCAGTGCACCAAGTGCGGGTGCAAAAATCTATATTTTTTAAAAAAAAATTTTTATATCACTGTTAATCTAGAATCTAACACATGTATCAATTTTTACTAATTTTGAAAACTTTTAAATATTTATTTTTGATTTTTTAAATTAGTGGTAAAAATTGATTTTTAAAAAGTCTTCAAAATAGTAAAAATTGATACGTATATTAAATACACCTATATTAACAGTTTAATAAAAATTTTCAAAAAAATATAAAAAATAGGTGAATTGCACCCATGCGCATTCAATCGGCGCCAAGAACTGTTAATATAGGTGTATTTATTTTTGATTTTTTAAATTAGTGGTAAAAATTAATTTTTAAAAAGTCTTCAAAATAGTAAAAATTGATAAGTATATTAAATACACCTATATTAACAGTTTAATAAAAATTTTCAAAAAAAATATAAAAAATAGGTGAAATGCACCCTTGCGCATTCAATCGGGCGCCAAGAACTTTCAGCAGTCATAAGAGGCAAGGGGTGCTTGGTCGTCATATGCACCCGGGTACATTGAACCTCAATTCACTCAGATGTATTTAACTTCTTTTTTTATTTTTTTGAAATTTTTGCATAAAATTGTTAATATAAATATATTTAATATGTTTATCAATTTTTACCATTTTGGAAGATTTTTAAATATTTTTTGAAAATTTTAAAAATTAGTGGCATGCTAACCAAAAATGCCACTAATTTTTAAAAATCCAAAAAAAATCTAAAATTTTTCAAAAATAGTAGAAATTGATACAAACATTAAATAAACTTAGATGAAGAGTTGCGTAAAAAAATTTCAAAAAATATTTTAAAAATGAGTGTATGATAATACAATAACTTATACTTACGTATACGACTACACGTTTTTTTAAAATGGCACAGATGACTATATATTCTACTCATAGTTACAAATGTCACAACTTCTTTGGATTTTGTAAGATAGGTTTTGCTTTTATGAAATTTCTTTTGTAAGTAACTTCATTCATATTTTAAATCTTGATGGATAATGAAAAATTTATTTCATTTATTTTATTTAGTATTATTTAAAGTATCTTAGAAACTTTTTTATTTGTTTAGTTTTACTATATATGAATCTTATCTATAAATGTGTACAATTAATATAATAAAATAGTTTAATACTAAAATATCAATTTTAAAGTAGATTTTTCAACATCTAAAAATTCTAAAACATATCACTGTTATTAGATAAATGATTCTATAAAAAAATATTACATTATAATACATGTGTGAATGGATATAAGTATTTTTCATAATGTACACATGAATATTTATATTTTTCAACAAATGTAACTCATTAACATATTTAATTAGGATGAAACTTATTTTTCTAGATAAATAAGTGGTGTTAAATACAATGAATAAATTAAATTTTACATCAATAAATAAAACCTTAAAAATTAATGGAGTTACCTAGCTACATTTCTATGTAACTAGGTCACATAGAAGCAACCTTTGTAAGATATCATGATAAAAAAATTTCAAATGACAAAATTATCCTTGCTATTTCTTTTAAAAGAAAAAGTGCGTTCATACAAGAGTAATTAAGTGCGCTTTTACTTTTTTTTATTTGTTTTTCATGTCATTTTTTAATCCAACTGAAGCAGATTCCTTTTATTTTTAACAAGTATTATTTTGTAATTTCATCTCACTTTTAACTTTAATTTTAACGGCGTTATCATATTGGAAATTATGAGTAAAGCATAAAGTCATCTATGTCATTTTTATAAATATGATCATACATATATATATATATATATATATATTATGTTCATATTTAGAATTAACTTGGACAATTGCATGAAAGCTAATCCCAACGTTCCAAATATTTGGATTTTAAATTGCAGGGAAACATCACCATAAGATCATGAGTCAATACTATAACAAGCATTAATAAATAGTCTTCTTTTGTGTTTATAAATTAAAATTGTTTATATATATTAATTTGACCATAAATACTTATTTGGATATAAGTATGTGGCTTCCTAAAAGTGATGGCATGTGATCGAATGTTGGCAATTTTTATAATATTTGGAACCAAATATCACATGTAATTTTTCGCATTTGGTAGTAAATAACTAGAGTAATAATATTAATTATTTAACTATAGTAATACCCATAATTATTTGACTACAATTAAAATTGAAAATTGGTTAAGAAAAAGGTGGTTACATCTAATAACTTTATTGTAGTGCAAGAGCTGATTCTTCCGAGGTTCAAATTCCATATTTCATTTTTGGGACTTGCTCGAGGCTCTCGGAGTTGCTGGCTAGAAATGACAAAAGAAATGTCAACAAGACCGAATTTTCAAAAAGTGCATTCCGACCCTCAATTTAGCTATTAGATGTGAATACCGTAGACTAATCAAGATCTATCTAAATGCAAGTCCTTACGATATATGTATATATATATAAGGTGTGATAGTTACGAATACTGTCGATATTGATTAAATCTATTTTGATAATTTTTAGGAATACCATTAACAATATAATAAACTGTCACGATGGGGGTATCGAAGAATCATAAAGAATCCATGGTCATCATCACTATTTATTTCCAACGTTTGTTGGGGTCTTGCAAACGCACACATCTTCACCACGATAGGTCTTCCATTCCACACGTTTGGGAGTTCCCAGCTTTCTAACCACCAAAACTGCCTCGCTTTCTCCGCAGGGACAAACACCGAATCAAGGTGTAGAATCGCTTGCTTTCTCTCCTTCTTGCTTTCCTCCCGCCTTTCTCCTTCTCTTACCAGCACTCCCAATAAAATAAAACCAGGATCTCTTCTTCTCTCTTTCCCATCGAAATCAACATGGGTTTTGGAGCCATACTCCAAAAACCAACCTCTTGCTTGGAACAAGGCAATCCTTGATTTCCAAGCCTCCCATCTTGTGCCCGCTTATATCTCTCAACATCTAAACAGAAGAAACACAACCTCCATCATAAGAGAACATCACGGCTATTGCTTTTTTCATTATTGGGTTTTCTTCTCCGGAGCTTTTTCTGAGGCCACACCCTCTTTTAGACGATTTTCCCCACCTGGGTTTTCTATTCCAGGTGAGGATTTAATGATTTTGGGGCCATTTTCACGTGTCTCTGGGGTTCTTTGTTTCTATCAATTTCGCTTTATAATTTGTTTGTTTTGATTCTTCAAATGGTGAAGGGATGACGGGCAGCGTCGAGCATTTACAATGTGAGAATTCAATGGTTCAACCCAATGGATTTGAGAATTGCCAGTTTTGTCATGGAGATGAGAATTGGGTTTCACCCAATGAAGGGAAAGGGAAAAGGCTATGGAAGAAAGTCAAGTATCAGCTTGTGGAGTATCATTCCTTGCCTGCATTTTTAAGGGACAATGAATTCATCGTCGGGCATTACAGGGCAGAGTGGCCTTTGAAATATGTCTTCCTCAGCATTTTCGAAATTCACAACGAGACTCTTAACGTCTGGACGTAATAATCTGAGAAGTTCTTTTACTTCATCATTCTTTATTATCTAGACTTGTTGTTTTAGCTTTTCCTTCAATTCTTTTTTTTTTTTCATTTACAAATGCCTAAAGAACTGGATGTTTGCTTGTGTGCCAATTGGGAATGCTGATCATGAACTGGTCATTAGGAAGTCTTCAAGGAAGCCAGATTTTTCGGCACAATTCACCTTGGGAAGCAGCTCAAAAGAGAGTGCTTTTCATACTGCTGCAACGGCCATTTAAAATTCTTGGAATTTTATTTATTTATTGGATTGTTTTGTGTTGGAATCTCTTTGGTTGGCGATAACCTCATTGTTCTGCTTGACTGTGTGAATCTTGCAGGCATTTGATTGGTTTCTTCATATTTCTTGCTTTAACGATTTATACTGCGGTGAAGATACCGGAGGTGGTGGATCTACACTCTTTTCAGCATCTGCCTGATGTTCTTCGAAGTGATTTACACAAAATGCAATCTGAGCTCATCACATGCCTACCATCAATACCCAACATGTCAAATCTGCAGAAACTGAGAAATGAATTGAAGACATCCATGCCTTCGATGGACTTGATTCCATCGTTGGCTAGTTGGCATGTTCCTGAACTTGTTACCAACTGCCTGCCAGAGAGATTCTGCCACTCAAACCATACCGATGTCTGCATTCTGGTAAATTCAGGGATGCTTTTCCACATCAATTAACTACCTTTAATACTCATGTGTGCATTGTGGATATTTTCTTTTTATTTGTTGCAAAGCAGCTATATATCTCATGGAAACTTGATCGTATCACTTTGAATGGTCATCAGAATTCGGAGGCAAATCAAGGAAATGACAACCAATGGAAATGTAATTTGGATTTCCTCTAAATAACTATTATATTTCCCTACATTAATTTTGTTTCAGCTTTTCAGAAACAATTTATTGAAGGTTGGGATAACTCTCATCATTTCTAGATCCGTTACCCAGAGAACAATAAAAAATGTCCAAAGAGAAATGCCATAAAAAAAAATGTCCAAAGAGAATGATGATCAACTGGCATTTGAATTTTCTTTTTGATTACTGTTTATGTGCAAATTCGTTCAATTTGTTAGTAGAAATTAATTAGGCATCCTATGAAGCTTGGTGGAGAAACGGATTAGTTACAAATATATTACAGTTTGCAACAATTTGCAAGCATACTCGTGATATTAATGTTTACTACAAAATTTTCAAAAAAAATGTAAAATCCCAATATTACCTTCATTCTTGCAAAAAAAGGTTTCAATTTACTACTCATGAACATGTCAACTAAATATATCATGTCATCTTGAAAATTTATTAAAATAAATGGGCTAAAATTTCTCTTTTCATGTTTTCTATCTTTTGGTTGTAACCGTTGAGGACTGCAAGGCCATTTCGTGTATGTTTTTCTATTTTTCCACTACTTATATAAACTCCCTAAAAGCATTAGCTCCCAACTGATTGCCCCTGAATATATGCAGCTAAAGGTTAAAATTTCTTGTACGACAACTATTGTTTGTAAGAGAGAAGAACTTCAGGGTAGTTACTTTCCCAGGCATTCATATTGATAAATCTCTACAAGCTCCTGAATATATGCAGCTAAAGGTTAAAATTTCTTGTACGACAACTATTGTTTGTAAGAGAGAAGAACTTCAGGGTAG
>JAXCLR010000105.1:27595658-27612285 GCA_035584095.1 Annona squamosa | reverse complement strand
TAGGAATAGTGGGGGGGGGGGGGGGGGGAGAGGAAATCAAAAATGGCATCTCCCTTTATAAAGGATTTTTTTTTTTTTTTTAAGGGTATTCTTTATAAAGGATTTGGGAGCACATGAAATAGGGAGTAAAAAGAAATCCTCAAAAGAACAAACTAGGATGAGAGATTAATCCTGTTAGTAATTCTGTTATTATGAGGATTAACTTGAACCTAACGTTTCATTCAATGCAGCTGAGCATGAGAGATGACATGGCTAACATGATAGCCCCATTGATGGTGAGGCCAATTTCACGGTGGCCTTTCTTTGCCTTCCTCGGAGGAGCTATGTTCTGCTTACTTGCAAGCAGCATGTGCCATCTCCTCGCCTGCCACTCCAAGAAACTCTCCTACATCATGCTTCGCATCGACTATGCCGGCATTTCTGCACTCATAGCAACATCCTTCTACCCACTGGTCTACTACTCTTTCATGTGCCACCCTTTCTTCTGTCTGCTCTACTTGGGCTTCATCACAATTCTTGGACTTGGCACAGTCATGTTCTCCTTCCTTCCCATCTTTCAAGGGGCCAAGTTCAGGACAGCACGCGCCGCCCTGTTCGTTTCCATGGGTCTATCAGGTGTAGCCCCCATACTTCACAAGCTGATTGCATTTGGGCATCGGCCAGAAGCAGTCCACTCCACTGGTTATGAGTTGTTGATGGGGCTCTTCTATGGCCTTGGAGCATTGGTATACACCACCAGAGTGCCTGAGAGGTGGAAGCCTGGAAAGTTTGACATCATTGGACACAGCCACCAGCTGTTCCATGTGCTAGTCGTCGCTGGTGCATACACACATTACCGTTCCGGACTGGTTTATCTTAAGTGGAGAGATTTAGACGGATGTTGAAACTAAAATGAATTGTCTTCTTGTGTCTGTGGAGGAAACTCCCATTAATCATCAGGACTTTGTTTCATTAAACATTCAGATCTAGCCCTTGCTAATTAATTGATTGAGGACTAGTTGATCTGCCCTCTACTTGTTGCGGAGAGATGTCCTCCTCTTCTGTAAGTGTACAAAAAGATTACAAGTGTTGGTTACTTAACTAGGGAAGTGGAAATTAGCATTGGTTGTTGTACTTAGATGACCACCTTCCAATATGAATAAGGTGGGCAAGTTGGGCAATCAGGCCCACTTTCGAAGGTCTGAAATGAATGTTAAACCATGCACATTTGGAGCATGAGTGAATTGGTTTTTTAAAAAAAAAAAAATGCATCTTTTATGCTTTTCCATCTTATTGGACAAATCATTTCTTGGATGGACCAAGTAGTAGCCAGATTGGAAAGACCATCAAATAAGCAGTATAGATTGGACAGCTTCAACTATTTTATTAGAAGACCCATGAATTATCCAAATTACAGAGACCATCGAAACAAGCAAAGTAGATGATCTGGTAACACGAAAAAAGAGATCATCAAACAAAACGCATAGACCATCTGGTGGCATGGAAAAGAAAACATAATTATTCTGGTAAATGGAATCAAATGTGTACATTTGGAACATGAGTTATGAACAACTTGAGTGAGTTGGTTTAAAAAATAATAATAAATGCTTGATGTGGATTTCAGGTACAGCTTTTAATCTTTCCATCTTATTGGACAAATCATTTATTGGATGGCCCATGAAGTAACCAAATTGTAAGACCATCAAAGCAGCAGTCTACATTGGACAACTGTCAACTGTTTTGTCGGAAGGCCCATGAATTATCCAAATTAAGGAGACCATCAAACAAGCAAAAGTAGATGATCTGGTAACTCGAAAAAAGAGACCATCAAACAAGAAGCATAGATCATCTGGTAACATGAAAACGAAAACATTATTCTGGTAAAAGGAATCAAATGTGCACGTTTGGAACATAAGTGATGAACAACTCGAATGAATGGGTTTAAAAAATAAATGCTTGATCTGGATTGCAGGCACATCTTTCATGAAGTATACCAGATTGTAAGACCATCGAAGCAGCAGTTTACATTGGAAAACTTTAAACTGTATCACTGAACGGCCCATGAATTATCCAAATTACAGAGACAATCAAACGGGCAAAGGAGATGATCTGGTAACGTGAAACAAGAGATATCAAACAAGAAGCCTAGATCATCTGGCAGCATGAAAAAGAAAACAGAATTCTTCTGGTAAATGAAATCGATCTGCTACGAAGAAAAAAGAGATTGGTAACATCAAGAAGAAAAGAACGAAATAGATCTGGTAAGATGAAAAATAATAATAATAAAATAAAAAACAAGACTGGCAACATCAAAAAAGGCATGAAAAGGAAAACAGAATTATTCTGGTAAATGAAATGGATCTGCTACGAAGAAAAAAGAGACTGTTAACATCAAGAAGAAAAGAACGAAATAGATCTGGCAAGATGGAAAGAAAGAGAGAGAGACTGACAACAACAAAAAGACACATTACGACAAATGAAATTTAATATGCTTTCATTGAGATTTGAACTCAAGACCTCCCGCTTACTAAACGGGTGCTCTAACCAACTGAGCTATGAAAGCTAGTTATTTAAAAAATTTTAATCTATAATATTTCATATAAAAGATATATATATTTTTTAATCAATATTTCTGGATTTCATTTGGCAATTAATTAATTTACACAGTTTTTAATTAGAACAAAAGTCCTGTTACCAAGGATTGAAACATCATCAGCTTATGAATATCTGAAAAATCTTCGAAACTTTACTTTGTTACTTATTTTGCAATTAAATTCCTTCAGCTAATATGAAAAACAAGACATTTGCGGTCTCGCTTAAAACTTTTGCGTGGGGATTTTTGAATAATATTCCAAGCCTATTATTTCCATTAAGATTTTATATACCCTAATCCATTAAAAAAGTTTCTAATTGACAGTAAAAATGCCCCATCAACATCTACGATGTAAATTGTAACTGGGCTTTATTATACGGGTTGGAGGAAAACCCCAACTAAAACTAATTCTAACCCATTGAAAAATACTTCAACGTTAATTCGTTTGTAAAAGTTTCAATCCTACCCTATTTAACATAAATAAATCGAGACACGGGTCGTTAAAAGTTGATAAAACGGGTTAAATAATAAACCTATTTAAAATCTAATTATAAACAAAATTTTCTAGCGTTGGCGATTTACTTCAATTTAAAAATTGATTTTGTATTTATTTTTAATTAAAATATTAACTTCGTGGTCAATAATTAAGCATAATTCATAAAAAAAAAAGAACAATAAAAATAGTAACTCTTTTATCACGTAGATTGTAAAAAGTTGAGCTAACCGAGTTGGACAATCAAGTGAAGGAGTTGTATAAGTTCCACTCATAACCAAATCATATATTTAAATAAGTTAAACAAGTCATATAAGTAAATTCACAGGCTGTAAAATCTCAACTTTAATATGCCTCAATTTAAGTTTGATCGATTGATCACAGATGGATTAGAACTCGATTACTCTCTATTAACATACATCCCTACTGAAAAAAATATAGATTTGCAATGTCAGTAAAACTATATAGGTACTCGTAAAACATCCTATACGTTATAAGATAATAATATATTTATTCGTATATATCGAAATAAAATAACAATATTCATAATTAGTTTAATAAACAATGTAGAAATAAAATAAATTTTGTTATACAATAAGCATGATAGGTCTAACTTCAGTGTTCTAAGATGCACTTAGGTTTTCATATAACCATAGATGGGGACCATTTTGATGATTGAATTTAAAAAATATATGTTCATATGGTGCAAAATCATTTATTTACTAGGATTAGGATTGAATTTCAAGGAATCCAGAAGAGGGTGTAGAAGAAAGTGGCTTAACAAATTAATTTCATGCAATAGCAAGGAGATTTCATTGAAAACTATTGCAGAGACCATCCCATGCAACTCAATGAATTTCTTCTATCTAAGGTATGTCAAGACCTAAACTCATTGATAAGTAAGTACTGATGGAGGGACAAAGATGACAAAATAAAAAATTAGCTGGATAGCATAGTGGAAACTATGCTTTCCGAAGTAAGAAGGGGGTCTAGGTCTCAGAGAACTCCAAGTTTTCAACTGTACCTTAGTTGCTAAGCAAGCATGGAGGCTATTCACTGAAGCGGGAACTCTTTGTATAAAATTTTCAAGAAGTACTTTAAGACAGGGCAATTACGGGAGGGCAGATCTAGGGGAGGATGCCCATATATCTAGCAAAGCATCATCAAGGTGCTGCCTCTTAATAGGGAAGGAATGGAGAAGTGGAAGTTTAGGAATGGAGAAGGAATCAGATTTTCCCAGATCTATGGGCTTCAAGGAAGATTTCAAAGGTTGTCTCTCTTCCAGCGGATATTGAAGAGAACCTAAGGGTGAATTTCTTCATTGATAAATCCAGAAGGAACGGAAAGAAGGTGTGATCAAAAGGGCAGTAGGAGAGACTGGGTGGGAATTGATTGGGAAAAAAAGAAATTCGAATCCCAAATAAAGAGCTGGAAGACAGCTTTTTGTGGAACCTAGAAAAGGATGGTAACTTTACGGTTAGCTCGGCCTACAAATTGGCACACGCTGAATGGTCGAGAGCAGAAAACCTTGATAGTGGGAGAAGGGAATGGGCTAACGACAGAATCTTGAAAAGAATTTGGAAAATGGCAATTTCTAAGAAGATTCAACACTTTAGATGAAGATTACATATATACCCACTTTAAACAAGGGAGAATCTATCAAAGAGGGAGATTCATGTAGAACTACACTGCCCTCTCTGCGGGAACAGACCTGAACTGGACTATAACTTCCACACTTCATGGAATTGCCTGTAGGTAAATTGCCTTTTCAGAGTTTCAACATTCGATTAACTTAAAAGTAGGAGGGTATGGAACACGAGTTCCATTCTTAAACAGCTTTGTGACGAGAATGATTCTTTTCGTCTAACTTTGTGCATAACAAGCTGTTAGAGAATTTGACACTATAGGAACAAAGGAGTAGCAAATTCTTTTATAGGCCCCTTATATGATACAATCCATGAATAGCTTTGTGACGGGAATGATTCTTTTCCTCTAACTTTTCACATAACAAGCTGTTGGAGAATTTGGCAGTTCAGAAACAGAGTTGCGTATTCTTTTACGTGCTCCTTACATTATACATCCCATGGAGTAAAAGCTATATCCTCCACTACCAATCGGCTATCTTGCTACAAACAGGTGGCCTGTTGGGGACTCACAGTCTAGCCGGTGGGTAAAACTCAACAGTGGCTCCCAGAAACTGAATGTAGATTCAGGCTACAAAGCTGAAGTCCAAGAAGTCTAGGTTTGGGGCGATGCTCAGGGACTGGAATGGGACTTCTTCGGCAGTAAGCTGTTGGAATGAGCTGGATTCCCATAACCAACCCACTAGAACAAGAAGCCAAAGCCATCCTGCTAGGTGTGAAATGGCTTCTGGAATTGAACATAAGAATCATGGAAATTGAATCAGATTCCCTGGTTCACGA
This sequence comes from Annona squamosa, assembly GCA_035584095.1. NCBI lineage: Eukaryota > Viridiplantae > Streptophyta > Magnoliopsida > Magnoliales > Annonaceae > Annona > Annona squamosa. The sequence continues at coordinate 27,606,797 of JAXCLR010000105.1, read as the reverse complement.
ATGGAACTGAAATTCGCTCAAGCATTAGGGCGTTGCTCAATGAGATCAAGAATTTTTGCACATCATTTCAAAACTTCAACTTCCGCCATGTGCTAAGAGAGTTAATGAATGAAAGCAGCCCATCATATAGTGGAGTTGGCAATCAAATCCAATTAAGGGGAAGAAATTTGGTCAGTCAAGCTCCAAGCTGCATCGAACATATCCCATGTAATGACACCATGTAATTTTTTGGTTTTTTGGTTCTTTTGGTGTTGGTTCCTCCCCCTTTCTCTTCTTTGCAAAGAAAGGTGAAGAGTAGAAGGTTTCGAGGTTCCAAACCGGTTTGATTTGTACCCCTCAAAAAATATCATTTTACTTGGACTAAAATATTTTTTATTTTATTGAATAATTTATTCACATAAAATGATATTTTAAATGGTTTGGGTGTTGGTAAGGCAACTTGGAAATTGATATCAGTTATACACATTGTTAGATAAAGCCCGTTGATATATTTAATTTCAAATGAAGCTCACGACAGCCAGCTAAACAAATGATTCTATATATGTACAACGAAGTAGATTTTACTTCATCATCAAGGTGCACCAAAATAGATGGAGCCCGAATATGAAAGCTAATATACGAGTGTAATTTCTTTTCCATTTTTCAATCTACTGTATTGGCATATTATAGAAAATTCGAGAACCCAAAATGTAACATTTTTTTAGTTTTTTCGAAAATTTCTTCAATTAAATAGATTGATTTCGTTGGGACTTGGGATTGTTAAGCTTGTGCTACTGAACGAGAAAGATCAGACAGATCTAGACAGGCAGCTCTTGGATTGCAGTTAATGACTAAATAAATTAAATTGTGATTTAATACGACAAATTGTTATTTTCTGCATACAATTTCATATCCGTGTGATCTTACGACTTAATTTAGAATATAAAATGATTAGTAGTATCAATAAGACGTGTAATATGCTCCTTATTTTTAGCAACAATACACTATTACACCAATTAATTGTGTATGCGTGCTCAGATTTTGGTTTAACAGTACAAAAGCTTTTGGCTTTCCATAATTATTCTATTTTAAATTATTTTTTACATTTTTCTATACAACTATTTTATTTTTAAATCATTTCTCTACAATTACCCATAAAATTAATCTATTTATTTTAACTTTATTTTCTTTGCTCATCATCATTACCCCTATCATATCACATATTGTTTTCATTTTTATACAAAATTTTTTTCATTAAAAAATTATATCACTTCCAAGACACAGACGGATCTGAGAAATGCAGCCAGTGGTTTATAAAAAAAGAAAAAGAAATACAATCAATTTTCACGTGTGACTTCAACTACCCATCCTCTTGTCCTTGAACTGAATTGACAAATCATAACTCGTATTGTTGTATACCATCAGTACCATAAAGAGAGGAATGGCCCAGTACTTTTTATAAAGCACTACAATATAATTTCCTAGCTAGCTACTTGCATGAGAGTTATATATGCAGATCTTCAAATCAACCCATCTCCGAAACATGCTTATTTCTTCATCCAAAAAAATTGCTTATTTGGTTATCCAAGTTAAATTTGTCAGCTCAACACCAAACACCAACATCTAGATCAGCATCAAGCTAGCTATATATCCCTTTAGATATTTAAATCACAGAAATACTTCTATAGAACTTTTTTCTGTGGAACCCTTGCCATTCTTAACATCTAGATGTTTTTAAAAAAATTATTTTATCTATTATATTTAACATTATTTATATTATCATAACAAAATATATTTTTCATTTGTATAGTATCACTGTATATGGACTCCACCTACAAATACATAAAAATAACATAATAAAATATTTAATATTAAATATTAACTTTAAAGTAGTATTTTTCAACATCTAAACTATCTAAAATATCACTATTATGTGGATAAATAATTCTATAAAATATTACTATATTCTAATATTATGTAAACGACTAAGTATTTTCCCTAATTTACACGTAAATATACCTATTTTTGAACAAATGTGGCTTATGCACAAATTAAATTTGAATAAAATTTGGTCTTTTAACTAAAAAAAATGATTTTAAATACAATGAATTGATGGGGGCCATAAAATCACTTTTATGAAACCTCCTTCCATGGAAGCATTCCTGTTCAAAATATTCTTTATCTTTAATCAGCTGTCCATTTATAAAAGTGATGATGCTGAGATGGTTTGACAGAAATTATTATTCGGAGATTTTTTTTTTATAGAGATTATTAGGAGAATTTTGGTGGGATATTCATCCAACATGTTGATTGCAGCGATGAGTAACCTGCTAACTTGTATGATGTGAGTTTTCAGTTGGGGATGTTGGCTTGTCATTTCATCTTCGTTAATTTGCAAGGACTGTCCCCTCAAGGAAGAGATCTAGTATTTTACAATTCAAAGCCCACATTATCATGGGTTTAATTCCCAAGCCCACGCCCACCAGTAGCCAGGTTTGAACTGCTATTCTCACTATGTTTCTTCATTTTCTTTTTTTATTGATATATTTATACACGTCTCAAATATTTATTACAATGAAACCCATAAGACATTTTTACAAATTAGATGGGACAACCTGCTCTCATCTAAAAATTTGAAGATAAAGTTCCACTAAAGAAATCTGAAGATATAATTCCACCAAAAAAGCAGAGAGACAACATAAAAATACAAGAGTTATTTATCTCCATTTGCTCTTAGATCAAGGCCTAACTGCCTCAAATTATATTCCCAATATTATTATCAATCAGTACTTGTAATTTTTTTAAATTAAAATGTTTATTTATTTCGGGGTTAATTTGTATCAATTACTTCATTGTTTATGTTATCATTTTATGGCTAGAATAAATCAGTTTCGACTATATGTAATGGATTTGTATAACATAGACTTCGCGACTTTGTTTGATGTCAAATAATTAGACTTGTTGTTTGGTTATTTGCAAAACAGGCCTTCTGTGCTTCAGAATGTAGAAAAATAAACCCTAACAATTCTCCCGTATAAGGAAAATTCAGATGAACTTGGTTTAGAATGTATTCCAAAAATAATAGAAAACATTTAATCAATTTCATTTCTACAATTTTCTCGCAAAAATCCAAACCATGAGATTTATTTATAATTAAAAAAAGTAATATATAAGATTTTTCAAAAAGTACTCTTGTATGCATACGTTGCATGAGCATCAACCATCACAACGTGCTGGAGTAGAATCTTCGGAGTGCACGCATTTGAGGGGTACTATCCCGCATTCTAACGTATGTGATTGGTATTTTGACACACATGATTTAGTGTAGGTGGAAGTGTTACGAAGTAATCCTAACAATTCACAAAGTAGTATAGAAAAATAAGAGAAAAAGAAATAAAACAAATATAGATTTACATGAAAAAACTTTAACATGAAGGGAAAAAGTAATGACAAATGCTAAAAAAATCCACTATAATAAAGAGGTTACAAAAGATACAAACTTTTAAAAGAAAAATCCATATATTCAATACACCATACAAGAAATTCTTAGAAAAAGCAAACCTTTCACACCGGAGTACACAAGAGAGTTTCACAAAACCACAAACTTCCTAAACTTTGGATCAAACCCTCTATTTATAACACTAAAATGGGAGCTCATACATAGTCATAATCTGATGTGGAATATGGATTCAATATGCTATTTCCATTGTAAGAGGTTACATACCAAATTCTATTGCAAAAAAGGTAACTTGCACAAAAGGTTATCTTGAGTTTCAAGTCACCGCTCGACAAATCTACAGTATGACTTGAGTTCAAGTAATATTTTACATCTTAAAAGTATAAACTTCTCACCTCCTCCAGAAACTAATACTTAAGATCCAAAATTTTCAATCACGTTAAGAAGAAGTCTAAAGTTAAAAACTAAAAGGGACTTAAATAATATATCAAAAGTCTCAACCAAGCTTTAACAAGAGATTCTAATCGTATTCAAAAGACCTCAACTAAACTCCTGTAATATCGAAACTTGATAATGAAAAAAGACTTAACCAACATACGAAAAGCTTTAAATTAGCCAAAATACTTAAACTTAGCAACCAAAAGAAACTTCAACATTAACCAAAAGGATAATCTGTAGTAGAGAGATGTGATTTTGTAAGTGTACAAAACTCTCCTTCTTGCTCTCTTCTTAATAATGCTTTCACCAACCCACATACTTCAAAATAAATTCTGCAATCCACCTTTTCTATCTCAAACTTTGCTGTAGTCATCTTAATGCCAAAGAAAACAAATTAAACTCTAATACCAATTTAGTAGAAAATAATCATACAAATGACAAAATGGTGTGAAAAACGAGAGAAAGAAAAATAAAATGAAAATACAGATTTATGTGAAAAAATTCTTGAACATGGAGGGAAAAACCATGGGCAAAGGATGAAAAATCCACTACAATAAAGATGTTATAAAAGATGGGGAACTTTCAAAAGAAAAGTCCTTAAACCCAATACACCAGATAAGAAACTCTCATAAAAAATAAACATTTTACATGAAAGTATACAAGAGAGTTTCACAAAATCACAAACAAGAGAGAAAAAGCCCATACATAGTCATAATCCAGTGTAGGGATACGGATTCTATATGTTATTCCCAATGTAATGGGTTGCATACAAAATTCTACCGAGAAAAGAATAGCTTTCACAAGAGGTTAACTTGAGTTTCAAGTCACCATTCAACAGAGAGTAACCCAAAAATCTATTACTACACACCTCATAGATCTGGCGACATTCATCCAACTTTAATTAATTTCTAGATGGCTCCAAACCCTCTATCCAATGTGATTTTAGTGCCATGGCCCACCAAAGGTACCCCTCATGCATTCATCCCACCACCAATGTGATAACAATTCAGCTGCATTGCTCTCATGCGTGCAGACAAAAGGACAAATATAGAAAGACATGACCACAAGGGCGACACTAGTAATAACCCAGGAGACATCCCTATCCCTCAGCAGCAACGTGCAATCTATGTTCACCGTTAATCAAAATCCTAAAGCCACTATGAAAAATGCATGCATGTTTGGCCAGCTGGATCTTCCATTGGAAATGTGGACCACTCGTCAAAATCCGATGGCCCCCTTTTCGGATATATCTGATGCACTTGCAAGATCATATCTGTGGGGCACTTGGGTTTCTACAGTTGAGACCAGCCACCAAGAAGGACGGCCAAGATTGGATTGCAGGAGCATGCATGGAGCAAACAGCCACAGGGGTATATGGTTGCACTGGGAGAACAGGATATGTGAAATAATGGGAGGTGTGACCCGGCCCTTTGCTGTATTTCATGTGATGGCGTTGTGGCTCCATTATCTCTTACCTGCCTTGAATCCACCTCCTCCTTTGTACCTCTCTCCATGTTAGTTGAATGAGGACCTTTGTATCTTTCGGTGTGGTGTCCCATCAACACCACACGTGGGGTATCTAAGGTGTGCAAAAGGTCCCCCCTTGGAGTCATGGGACCATCCTCCTTACATGCTACCAGGTTGGGTTTGTAACGGGCATAGAAAATTCTAAAATGGCATGCATCAGAAGTACGCATGTGACTGTATTGGTGGTTGAATCTTGGAATTTCAAGGGTAATGGTTGAGGATTCCTTCATTATATTATTGGATATCTAGTGGTAAAAGATTGGGAATGCAAAAGTGGAAAAAGGAGAAACAAAAGGTAATGAAATTTTGGTCCGATTCGGAAGTATTTCAACCTACACCATTTCTGTAATTTGTAATTTGTATTTTGGATTGTTATTTTCCTTCTTTTCAAGAAAAACTACTTAACTTACCTTTCATATTAATTTCATTTCTAATTATTATCCTCTGTTAATTATATTAGATTATTCTTTATCTTTTGACTTTTATTATTATTTCCCTTAATCTTTTTTCCAACTGCATCCGCTCACTATCGCTGCACTACAACCTATTTTATTTTTGGAAATAAATTTGGCAATAATTTTGCGCCAAATTTCATTGCTGATAGTGTCTTATTGACACCTGAATGTCCGTCAGTAAGAAGCCGTTATTTGACAACAAATTTTACCACAAAAGGCAGAATTTGTGGCTATATATAAAGTGAATAAATGTAAGTACAAAAATTTTTATGATAGAAAAATAAACATTGTGATAGATAACAATTAGCAAAATAATGTTCACATAATTGATTAAGTATAAAGTAAATAGAGATGGGAAGAATTTTGCAAAAATGTTTTCCATGTGTCCAAAAGTTAAAATGGTTGGGTTGGTTTTGGCTTCACCAGCATGATTTTAATGAAATTCAAAATTATTTATCTGGTTTGCAATGATATTTTATATATTATATATATATAAATCATTTTAAAAAAATATGTATATGCACCAAACTTAAAAGTACTGTTAATAGGTTTTTATATATACAGGAAATTAATCCAATGAAGGTAGACTGGACTGCAATAACAGTGTAGTCCACCCAAAATGGTCCCCACATTTATTAAAATTAAAATCTACCCATTCATTGTATTTATAATTGTTTATTTTCATAGCATACTAATTTTTATCTAAATCCAACATGTGTATGTGCTCCATCTTAAAATGGTACAAAATCAACGTAATAAAATAATTTAATGTAAATATCAAGTTTAAATTTGTAGTTTCAACATCTAAACCATCTAATGTAAATATCAAGTTTAAATTTGTATTTTCAACATTTAAACTATCTAAAATATGATTTTATATGAACAATAAATCGTGTAAAGTATTATTATATTTTAACATGTGTGGAACTTATTTTTTAGCAGATTGCAGCATGGTTATGGTGTAGTCTGAACTATGGTGCAATCCGTCCGCACATGATTTCTCATGTGTGTGTGTATATATATATATATTTATAATGTATTTTGATTATTTCACGGTAAAAGTTATTAATTTGTTTCCTAACTAAATATGAAAATTTAAACATGTTGGATGGTTTAGATTCTACAAAACCAGCTTGGCGAGGCCCAAACCAAGCAATTCCACATTTTAAGCAACTGGGAAACGTTTGCACTTTGATCACTGCCTGAAAAAGATGTAATTTAAATAAATAAATATATATATGATGGAGAAACAAAGCGTAACAATTGGCAAACAGTAATTTACACTATAGAGAGTTCTTCATATGATGTGATGTTAACAGAAAAAACTGATCATGTGGCTTTTTAACCTTTGGGGAAACCAAAAAAAAAAAAAAAAACTGAATAAAATAAATATTCTAATGGCTTAGCCCGGATCAAATCATGAAAACAAAAACTAATCAGTTTTTATGATATGGTCCTACCCTAATTTCTCAGATATATGTACTGCTATCATTTAATCCATAGCCGAATCTGACGTTTCAAGAAGTAGCTTTAGGAGAAAAATCATTGAATTTGTTCATGCTTTATATCTGCTTGGTGAATGAAGCATATCTATGGCTAGATGGAGACAACGACTGAGCTGCATGCTTGAAGCAGGCATGGTAGGTGCAGAGATGCACTCGGTTGGAAAACCCCTGTTCTTCCCACAATGATCATAGGTATATGTTCAATGTATATACACTGGCAATTTCTCAAGGTAAACAGACAGATCTGTAGATCAGTTTAAAAACTGGGCTTCAACGATAATCAATTCAATACATCCCAATTCAGTATTAGTGTAGAGAGAAAATGAGATTTTAAAAAAATACAGGATCATGATGTCGGTAGAGTTAAATAAGGTGCGTTAGTTATTAAAAAATGTGGATTCAAATAAAATCTTATTTTCTTAAATAAAGATAGGTAGCCTTACTCAAAAAAAAAAAAAAAAAAAGTAGAGAGCATGTTTCACTGTACGAAAGTTAACAGTTTGAGACATGTTTTTAGTGATACTGATAACAACTGCAGTAATTATTGTAATATTCTTGCGGAAAGAAACCTTTTAGAAAGACAAAAAATATAAATATGAAAGTGCAACTTTCAAAGACGTACTATTAACAAGAATTTATTGCTGAAACTATAAAAAGGCGTACAGTATCGTTCTTCAAAAGACAATATCATAAAAGACTTTCTCGACATCATATCATGGTGGAAGTGAAAACTTTTGCAGTTTTACCTATAACAATGGTACTTTGCTAATTCTCTATTTTCCCATAGCTAATGTGTTGGTAGGTGAAAGAAAATGGAAATCTTTGTTAAGAATTATAGTATAATGTTGATCATAAGTTAACTAAATAAAGTTAAAACAGATATATAGAAAACATGTGATATTATGTTAGCCCCATGATCCCGTTAGGCCCGGCCTTAAAAATATGTTTAGAGATATTTTTTAAAATTTTTTCACAAACATGTTAAGTTAGGTTACTCAGGCCGGCCTTAAAAACATGTTTAGAGATTTTTTTTAAAATTTTTCATAAGCATGTTCAGTTAGGTGTATTGAACATATAAATTAAATTTTACTATTTTTGAATGTTTTTAAGTATTTATTTTTTATTTTTAAAGACAATGGCATTTTCATAATTTGTATGCTCAGAAAATTAAGAAAAGTCACTGTCTTCAAAAATAAAAAATAAATACTTAAAAATATTTAAAAATAGTAAAACTTAGTTTATATGTTCAATATATCTAGCTTAATATATCTAGCTTGAAAAAATATGTTAAATATACATTCATCGAATATGACATTGATGAATAGAAAAAGAGTAAACCATACTTTATTCAATTGAAGAAAATATGTAATGCTGATTACATGGAAATTCAAAAAGAAAATTTTTTTTACAGATTTTAACTTTCGCTTGGTATACCACTTATGACTAGTAAAGGGGGCACGAGCACTATCCTCTTAGCTACAAGTCTTAAGTTTGAGTGTGAGGGGTTGCATCCCCATTAAGAGCTTGATCTTTCTATTGTAGATAGAAGCTTCGTCTCCTGATTTAAATAGGAGTTTGTGTATCTCTGAATTATCAAGTGAAACATGTTTTCTTGAGATTAAAATTATAAGAATATTTTAAGGTTTAATTGCAATATAAATTAGGATAATTATAAATATATGTACCAATTAAAAAAAAAACTTTTACTATATCTAAGCAGGTATCTAACCGGCTGAAGTGTAGGCCCGTCAGATGACCTGAGTTTTGCAGGACCAAGTATTCTTTCTTCAGTTTTGGTAATTATACCGGACCTTCCATGTTTCCAAAATCTAGACCAACAGCACCTAAATGAAGTGAATTAGCTTGCTACTTTTCAGATTTTTGGCTTATTGGATCAGTTCCAAACAGTTGCATTTAGTACGCATGTGAAACTTAAATTGTGGGCCAAACCAGGGAAGGAGTTGTAACAAAATAAGTCGAATTGTTGTCCATTTTAATTTAAATGTTTTTTCCAGAATTAGTTCGATCATCATCTTTCCTTAATCTACCTACTGAATGGCCTAGATTCACGGGGTTATCCTCTATTTATATTCGGCATTAAGGGTCCGTTTCAAAATAATTTAAAAAACAAAGCGAAAATATTATTGAATTAATAATTAGGAATAAAGAGAATAAAGTTAACATATATGAGGCGATGCAATGGAAAGATGTGAAAAATATTAACATCTAATAATAAAATTAATAAAATTAAATATTTAAAATGCTAAACCATACTAAAAAATCTATGTTGAGTCTGTATATATATTAAATTTTTTGAGGAGGGCCGCACAGAATCTGTGGGCCTTTTTTAATTTTATTTTTATAACCTCTTGCAAAACGGAGCTTAGGACATAAACCGCAAGGATATTTGTAGACTCTGGGTCAGGGCCTATGTGTACGGTAGATGAGACACCAGGATTTAAATTGGCGGTGAACAGGATGCCATTGTCTTGTCTCTTTCGCAAGCGATACAAGGATCATGGGATGTAGTGTTCTCCAGTTTGCTACACACTAAGTTGCAATGACAAGGAGACCACATTGCCTCTTACACACGTGCATATAATAAGACAATATGCCATAAATGGCTTTTAATACAAAGACAACCCAAAGCTCAATTTACATATCTAGCATATCCATGAGAATAATTCAAACTATGGTGATAGTCAGTAAAATCTAGTGACAGCTGTTCATGACCATCCAATGAAGTTGGATTTGAATTGCTTTTCTATTTCTAATATGATCTCTTGTTTCTCACTACATAACATTCTTATGTATTTTCATTTCCCGAGTACTTCTATAGAACTATCTTATACATAATCCTTTTTAATTTTAATGCCTCAATGATTCATAAAAAAAAATCCATTCTACCCATTGTATTTAACATCATTTATTTTATTATTAAAACTCTTTCATTTCTCTTATCAATGTGCATAGCATATATCTATGAATGTCTGAAATTAACATAATAAAATGATTTAATGTTAAATGTTAGTAGTATTTTTAATATCTAAATCATCTAAAATATCATTATGACATAGATAAATAATTTTCGTAAATGGATCTAAGTATTTTTCCTAATTTATTGTGAATATATCTATTTTTAAACAAACGTAGCCTAGCATATATTTGATTTAAATAAAACTTTATCTCCTAAGAAAAATGATGCTAAATATAATAATTTAATTGATTTATCTATCAAAATCAATATATCAAAAATAGATGATATGATATGGAACCACTTCTATGACTCATTTGCATTGTACAACCCCAGTTATCCAAATTCAGCATCCATTTCTAATTCCATTGGATGGTTTCGAAATTCAACACCATCACAGAGTTGATTTTATCGATCATGGCTATAGAGGAGTATTCAGGTCCAGTGTCACTGCACTAGAATTTCCGATGCAATGATGCTAAAATGGGCCCCATACGATGATCAAATTAAAATTTATTTCACCTATTGTATTTAGGATAATGTATTCTACTTTCATATTAATTTTTATCCCAATTGGAGATGTGTATAACCCCATCTAAAAATGGGGCAAATTCAACGTAATAAAATAATTTATTATAAATAAAACTTTAAAGTGATTTTTTTAAAACATGTACACTATTTGCTATAAAATTTATATATGAATAAATAATTGTATAAAATTTTATTACATTTTAATATATGTGCGGCCCAAAAATGAAAAAATGTGTTGTTGTTCCGGTGCAATGGTGCTACATCGAAATTACT
>JAXCLR010000105.1:27570900-27582089 GCA_035584095.1 Annona squamosa | reverse complement strand
TCCATATACTTGAGCTTGGTGGACTTGAGCTTGGCTAAGCCCATTTGCTTTGGGTGGGCCGTTGTAGGGGCCCAGAGGTGTAGAGAAACCTGCTTCTGAGGCTTAGTAGGCTAGAGCTTGGCTTAGCCCATTTGTTTTGTCTAGTGGGCTGCTTTATGGAGCCCGTTAAGGTGGCCTGTATGAGTCTCGCTCTTTGTGAGCCGAATCTAGTTTGAAAAAGCCTTCTTCGAGGCTTGGTGGAGCTTCGCTCCCGTGGGTTGAGTTTGGGAACTCATGTTTAGCTTGCTTGAACTTCCTTTTGCATTGAATTTGGTTGGGTTTGAATCTTGTGTCCAATTATTCGTCGTTGGGCCCCGAGGGTGGGGTGTCAACAGGGTGGTAGTGCAACCATACACTTTCTTCCACTTAAACACGTCCTGGAATAGCATCATCAACTTTATTATATTGTTTATCTAACACACACGTTATTCCACTGACAAAAATATAAGTTGTGGTGAGAGATATTAAAGCTATCTGTACTAATCCTAAATGAAGATATTTAAAACCTTTTCTAATTAAAAATTTTCTACATTTTTATTTAATAATTGAATTTCTTATTCAATTTCAATAGGATCTATGGTAATCTCTAATGTTGTAGTTTGATATTCAGTTAATAATTCAAATGTAATTATGCAATAAATTTCTTTAATGAGAAAGTAAGGATTTTCCAATTACGTATGTTTTTCTCAACGTTTTCATACGCTACATCACTCAAGTTCTTTATTGACATTGATGTAATCTAATCTTAATGTTTAGTATTTGAGCTTGATTTAGTATTCTAAGGAACTGTTTACTAGTCACCTCCATTCTTCTGGTACTCAATCATGGATTTGTCAGAGACACAACACCTTTAAATGAAATCCCAAACAGGTTTAACGTCTGAAGATTAACTGACTTCGAGTTTTAGTAAAAAGAACTTTGATGAATTCAAAGCATCTTGAAGAATACTTCAATCATGGCTTTCATAACGAAAGTGCTCGAATCAAGGTCACTCGTCGCCATTTTCCTTCTATATGGACGTAGGCAGGGAATGCAGTAATGTTTTTTCATCATCTCGAACAAGTTCTCTTTGCTCAACTTGGGCAATAGGGCAGGTTCTATGACTACTCAAACCTCACTTTCACAGTGCTGAACTCTTCACTGGGCAAGCTTTCCCATGATGAATTTTTATGGGGGATATTGTGGTAAGCTTCCAGGGTGATGAATTTTTTATTTTTCCGCTGAACGGGCTTTTTGAGCATTTTCAGAACATTTAACCGAAAAAAAACCATCGTCGGTTGGTTACGTGCCAACAGGTGATGGATTGCGTTAAGTATTTATGAAATTTTGAAAACATAATGGATATATTTGAGATATATATTTAGGGGTACAGAAGACAATGATATGTAAACAAATTTGGAATATCAGAAATAAGCTTTTTGATTAAAAAAGATAAAACACAATTAAAAATGTAGGATTATAACAAAATCATAACAATTTTTCCAAATATACTCATTACATTTGACCTAATCTCAAATATATCTATGATGTTTTTAAATTTTCAAATATATCTATTTTGTTTCTAATTAATTCAAAAAATATTCATTCCACCGTAGACTATTGCGTGAGTTGACATTGGTCCGGTTAAATGCTGGTTAAATTTTTGTAAATGCCTAAAATACTCCTAGTCTAGAATAACAAAAGATAAACAAAATGAAAGGAAAATAAAATTAGGGTTATCCAAATTTAAAGTTCCTGTACAATTAGAGTAGTGATTAATTAGAATATTCAATTCTTTCAACCTACGCGTAAATTTGATGAACATATTTGTAATTTCATATATTAATTAATAGTATTCAACTCAAATTCCTAAGATACTCACCAAATTTACTCTTAATTTTACTTATATCCACAAACTTTCAAAAATACCTTTTATGATTACAAATATCCTAATTCCATGTATATTCATAGCGTTAGAGAACTGTTAAAAAGAGTCACTAATCCTATAAAATGACAAATATGTTCATCCATAATTATGATTTTATAGTTAGTAAATCTATAACTATAAAATTCTTTAATATTAAACAAAGCAAGTTCAAATTATATTAAAGTTTAGTCATATTTATTCTCTTACAAGGAGGCTAATAGCTCGTTTAATGAATTTTTAACAACATGGATATATGTAAGATTAGAATGAAAATTCATAAGTATGAGAGGTATTTTTAAAGTTCAGGGATATAAATGAAATAAGGGGTAAAATTCACTAGTATATGTGAAATTTGCCCTCATATTTAATTACATCTATGATGAAATGAGGGTTTTGAGGTTTAATGCAAACATGGAAAGTATATTTGAGATTTCGAAACATAGCAAGTATATTTGGTATTAGAGTTGGACATGACAAGTGTATTTGAAAATTTCCAAAAAAATAAGGGTACATGTTAAAAGCAATAATAAAGACAATTAGGGGTGTTAATAGTCAATGTCAACTCATCATATCACTTGCCTAATCTGTTTATAAATGAGTTTAGATTGAAATTTTTAAATAAATTGATCTGTCAACCCATTCAACTATTTAATTAAATAAATAGATTAGGGTTGAGATTTTATAACTCGTCAACTCATTTCGCAACCCATTTAGCCCGTTCAACTGTTTAACTCATTAAAATTTAATATGTGTATATATATAAATATAAACTCCTTGGTAATTTCTCCGTAGCTAAGTCTCTCTTCCATCGCTTAATTTTCATTTTCTCACTATCGTACTAATTCTATTTTTCCGTTATTGTTTTATTTTCATTTCTCTCTGTGCTGAAACCTTCCCTATGAAATTATCATTTGAACCTGTTAACAATCTACGAACCCACTTATTAGATAGGTTAGGGTTAAGACTTTTTAAATGGATTAATAAACGGAATAGAGTTGTGATATTTTAAATGGGTTAGAATTACGATTAAGCTCCAACCCGCGGTAGAATATAACACCCGAGTGAATATAACACCCGAGTGTATTCAGGAACAATTATATAAGAATATCCATTTTTTAGTGAAATGAAAATTTAAATGCACTCTTCTTCCATTTTATCTATCTGTTGAGGTTGGTAAAATATTTTTTTAATAAGGCCCAACTATTAATTACCAAAAAAAAAAAAAAGCAATATCATAGAAGGTGCAATTAACACGCTACTCGAACCCTTATCCCAGCATACCCTGATTTCAAAAATGTTATTGCGATCGGTTCGACGCATTTGTCCCAATCAAGGACTAAATCGAATAAATGTTGGGCTCAGAAATTCAATGCAAGCAAAGCAGACGAGAGGCCTTACCCTGATGATCAGGCAATCAAGACCATCCATTTGGGCCCACCCAAGAGAGAGAGGTAGAGCCAGCTAGAAAAGGAATGACAACCGTGTGCAGAGGCAGAGCCGTCTTCAACCCCATGCCTTGCCCCATCCAGAACGGGGCGCACGGCTGTCGACTGTCCGGCCTGACACAAATGAGCTGTTCCAATAACCCGTGGCAAACGCAGCCGCAAAGCCTACCCCTCCAACAACAAACACCTCGCACAACTGGCAGTTTTTTTTCCTTTTTTCCTCATTTCTTCATTCATATGCACTGAGAAAAATAAGGTGGTGGAGGCAGATACATGAGTAAGGACAAAAGGGGTGTGGGATTTGGGTAGGATCCTCTTCTGTTGTTTTCCTTCTCACATTCATTTAACTCAACCCCCTTTTTCGTGGAGCAAGGGAAATCGATTTAAGAGGGAGGAGAGGTGGTAGCTGGCAAGGGATCTCGAGCAGGCCAACCCATTTCAGGATTCAGAATCCCCAGCGCAGAGCATGGAAGAACAGGACATGATATCTCCTTTGGATTACACCAGTGGCTGCACATCTGGTTGGACTATGTATTTGGACCGTTCTCTTTCCGCGAATGAAGAAGCTCTTTTCCCATGCAAGAACAATCCAAGATTTTCTGTTGAGGAAGAAGAGGAAGAGACCACCGATTTGTCCATGGTGTCTGATGCGTCATCAGGCCCCCCACATCTCCATGATGGGGATGAGGGCCATGGCCATGGCTTCTGTATTGATCAGAGGGAGAGGTGGTTTTGCAAGAAAGCTGCATTGGCGAATAAGGAGGGGAAGAGGAGGAAGGCTGACATAGGAAGAAGAGAAGATGGGCCATCTTCTCTTCTGGCTGATACTGCTAGCTCTCATCACCTCAGTTTCTCCCAGGCAAGTTTCGACCAGCAAAACCTTCCCTCTTTTTAGTTTTTTCTGATGCCTTTTGGGCCTTAATTCTCTTCTGGGTTCATGTTTTTGTTGGCCTTTTTTACAGCAGTGTTTCAATCCTAGCACTAACAAGATGGCATCATCCCCTGAAGTGGAGGATGTTTTGGATTTCTCAATAGGATTCTCCACAACGCATTTCAACGTACTATTTCTCGCCATTCCTTTCTTTTCCCATTTCTTCTTTTTTGTTTCTCCTTTATTTCTCCCTGTTTGTGAGTTTTTACTTTACCCACTGCTAAAAATGAGAGAATTTTTCAGGGGAAATCAGCACTGCAGAACCATTGTGGGTTTATGGACGCATCTCTGCCTCTGAAACCAACTTCAAAAGCAAAGCCAGTTGAGTCACCTCAGCCTTTCACATTTTTTTTTTCCAGTGAAGTTGAATTGATATGAACACCCACCCACCTTGAAAATTCGGGTCCTTTACCTTTACTGTCAGCTTCTAGTGCTATCAAAGCTGAACTTTGCAGAAATTTGTAGTCCATGAATGACTTACACTTCCTATTTTTGGACTTTTTCAGAGAAGAAAGCATGAAGAAGACGCGTGGTGATGGTCAGAAACAGACCAAGGAAATCTTTTTGAGGGTCCAGATCTCTCAAAGAGATTTGGGACTTTGCTTTTGGATGTTTGTATTTCCACCATCTACTTCAATCCTGGCCGTCCAAATTAAAATCATGTCCACCCCACTTATCGATTGTAGTTGGTGACTCCACCGCACTGCTTGCAATGAATGATCTTATTTTCATCAATATCATGTCAAGTTCAATGGCTAGTTATATATATTTTGTAAGTCCAAATCTCATGGAATGATGGCTAGCAAGTGGTTCAGTTTGCTTGCCTGTCAGACATGATATTTTGTTTGTGTGGATCTAAGTGGGATCCGAAAACTCAACGGTCCGGATTGATTGTCAAAGGTATGCACCATGCAAGGTGTACGGTGGATATATGAGCCATTTATCATTGAAAAGATTGAAAGGAAAGCACTTGGTAAATGCTTTATTTATTAATTTCCTTTGTCTTGCATGCAAATGCTGTAAGTAAATGAAAAGAGTCGGATATTAAAGACAAGAAATGAAGATTTTCCTTTTACAGTTCTTCGGTGTTAATGCAGTGATAGAATTAATGGTCAAGAATGCTTGTACTGTTGCAGTGTTGCCCCGGTACAGTCACGTGATTTAAAAGGTTTAAGTATTTCTTTGTGTATGCCTACTGAACAAGTGCTAACAGGTCTTGTCTTCAAGTTAACCAATTCTAACCTCAGAAAATCTTAATTTTGGCAATGGGGCAGTAGCTCAATTGGTACCGGACGCAAAAAGATTTTTCGTTAATTTGAGCTTCAATAGTGTAAGTAACATTTCAGATACAAAAATGAAAAGAAATTTTAATTTTATATGTAAAATTTAGTTTCTAACCTTATATATTATGGAACTTGTTCTATGCACTTGAGTGCACTTAGACTTGGTACACGCAGGTACAAGTACTTATTTTTTAAAATTTTTTTACACAACCATTAATCTAAATTTTATATCAATTCTTGTAAAAAAACATGTGTATCAATTTTTAACTTTTTTATATTTTTTAAAATCAGTGGCATTTAGTATTTTTAAAATTCAAAAAATATTTACAAATCTTTAAAAATAGTAAAATTTGATACGCATGTTAAAATAACTTAAATCAACAATCATGTAAAAAATTTCAAAAAATTAAAAGAATAAATTAAACGCACCTAGGTACACATGCACCCGAGTGCTCCGAGCCCGAGTGCACCTAGGTGCGTAGGATTGATTCTCACAAAATATATAGCATTGTGATAAAGTCCAACAAATTCTAGCCTTATTTTTCCGAAATTAGGTTTATTCTTCGATTGGTAATATCGGTAAAAAAAAAATTAGGTAAATTTTGAAAATTTTGATATTTTAATACTTATTTAATTTAAAATTTCATTCGTATCAAACTCAAATGTTAATCAACACGATATTGATTCAAAAATTAAACTAGAGTATTAGTAACCATAAAGAATGTAAAATTATTTGTAAAAATCAAGGGTAAACTATGGTAAATTTTTTGAATTCATGTTAAAATTTTAAATTCACAATTCACTCTTAGCTTAGGCTATAAAAATATTGGTTTAACACTGGGGTGTTAGCAGATTAGGTTGGAGCCTAATCCTAACTTATTAAAAATATTTCAACCTTAAGCTATTTATTAATCTATTTAAGAAACTTTAACCTAACCCATTCACAACTCATTTAATGAACGGGTTGTATAGCGGACGATCTAAAGGCTTAAAACTATGACAAACGGTAACCTCACATGAAGATATAAAAGGGTGCTTTTGGCACAAGAAAAATGAAAATAGAGTAATAATAGGAAAATAAAATTAAGACAATAGCAGAAAAATAAAATTAGGTTGTACAAGAAAGACTTAACGAGAGAAAATAATCAAGAGGTTTATATTTATATATAACCGTAATGAGTTAAAAGAATTAAACAGGTTAAACGGATTAAATGGTCTAAACAGGTAACTAAATGGGATTATGGGTCATAAAATATCAATTCTAATCCTTTTATTTAATTAAATTGTTGAATAGGTTGGCAGATGATAATTCATTTGTTCAAAGATCTCAACTAGTACTTATTTATAAACAGGTTAGACAAGCATGTTGATGGCTTACACATAGGTCGAGCTGATACATAAGCTAGCCTCTTTTACGCATGTCTAATAATTAGTAATATTAATGAAATTCAAGAGAAAAGTGAATAAATTTTTTAGTTTAATTTGATATTAATAGCCGCATTAATAATTTCAATTTTTCCGATTGATATTGAAAATATGAAACAAAAACGGAAAATTAAAATTATTATTTATATTAAATATCACTATATTTAATCAACAAAAAGCGTACAAAAAGTACATATTTTATAATACAGAAGGTATATTTTAGTCACTCTTTTGTCCATTGCATTAATACAACTGACATATAGATGTACTGAAAAAAATAATGTTGTCCTTTGACATTAATAATTTTCGAAATCATGGCTCATGATTCTTAGTAATTTTACTTATGTGTCAATATCCCTAATTAATTAGGCTTTTCATTTTAAACTATCTTTATAATTAATCCGGTTTAAAAAATAAAAGAAAATCCTTGAAACAAAACTTTATCTCTTCATTTTGATTTCGGATGTCATCTAGTTAGCTGGGTATACTGTTGTTGGAAGATAACGATCAAAACGTAAACGTACAGCGTGGGATTGGAACTGTGATTCTAGGCAGAAATAAGTAGAAATGTGTGGGACTCCAACATTGGGCAAGTTAACCCGATTTTAAATTTTAATATTTAAAATCTCGGCTTTTTTTTTATAAAGAAAATCTCGGCTTAAAACTTTAACAATATTAAAAGGCTTAATAATATTCAAAAATTACCAAGAAAGTGAAAAAATGATTACTGAATTATCTTTTTATTTGCATATTCATGCCACTATAATAAACTAGCTAATTTTTTGGCTGATATGATGGAAGTACCCTCACTAAGTATTTAGGTGTAAATATTGAGGTGTAGCGTTTCATTAAATTATAACTATTTTTTACATAATGTAACCAAATTAAAGTAATATTTAATGTAATGCAGCTATCAAAATTTAGCTGCAGATAAGAATAAAATTTTGGTTGCATTTATATTTGATCAAAGGCAACCAAAGATAGCTAAATTAAAAAATTGGATACAAAATGTTAGACATATACCCTTTTATTATATTGTGTTTTTATGCCAATATATTGATGAACCAAATGAGGAGAATTTTCATTTTAAACTATCTAACTTTGTATATTTGCATTTTCAATCCTAAAGTTTGCATATTAACATCTTAAATCTTGTAAAATATAGCTTTTTGCATTTTAGATCCTTTGATTCTCACTGCGCTAAAAAACACCATTAATGTATTGTAAAATAGCTGAAATGTCCTTTCATAGTTTAAACCCTTTAACCTTACATATTTAGTTCTAAAGTTTGTCATTGCATTGCATCATATTATGTACATCGTTAGAGCATTGGGTTAAATATCCCATCACTAATAATTTTTATATTTTCATATTTTCTCATACAAGATTATTATGTTTAAATATTTTTAACGAATAATTTTATCTGAAATTATTTTTAACATATTTTCATGAAATTTGTGTAAAAATAATATTAAAGATGTGTTTGAGAAGTAATAAAACTCTTAGACAAAAATTTTTAATATAAAATTTAAAACAAAAGAAAATGATATGATATAATAGATTTAATAATGATAAATAAAGAAATAGAGTTAGAATAGATAAATTTTTATGAAAAAGTTAAAATAGATCAGTTATTTACATAGATAGTTGTATAAAAATAATTAAAAATATAATAGTTAGATAGGAAGATATGAAGAAACAATTAAAATAAGGTATTTCTAAAAAGTAAAAAAAAAATTATATTGAAAATTTGCTTATGTCCGAAAATGCTCTAAGATCAAATTTTTTTTATTTAATTCATCTGTAAATCTTCTAATAAAAAATTAGAATTGAAAACTTTACTAAATTTACAACTAAGAAGAGCGGATAAAATCTAAAGCATAACATTATATGAATTGAAATATCAATATTTAAGAATGTCATTATTAATAAGAATCTAGTCGTGCCCTATTTACAATTCAACATGAGTCTAGAAAGAAATCATAATACACTTCTTTTAGCTTTTGACCTACATGATTTTATAAGAGAGTTAATGAGTATTTTGGCCTTTTTTCTCCTTTTTGGTCTTTTTCTTTTCTTGTCTATTTTACTATTTTTTCATATAATAAAATCACTCATCTTTCATATTATTTTTGTTCATCCATTTGCATAATGAATTCAGTGCTCATTTAATAATAAAAAAGAAAAAATATTTTTAGAATAATTTCAAATAAAACTTTTAATTAAGAATATTCAAAATTTAATAATATTATATAAGTAAATACGAAAATAAGAAAATTATTAATGATGAGATACCTAAACTAGTGCACTAATTGTGTATATAATATGATGCACATGCAATGACAAACTTTGGAGTTTAAAATCCAAATATATAAGGCCAAAATCTTAATTGGATTTTTTAATCCTTGAATGTCAAGGGTCTGCAATGCAAAGAATTAAACTTTATAAGAATTAAAATACTAATACATAAATTTCAAAGATTAAAATGCAAATAAACAAAATTAGAGAGCTTAAAACATAAATCTCCTATCAAATGAAGAAGCTCCTTAAAATTTTGGTTTCTAGCAAACAAAATTTATCCTAATTGGTTAAATTTGATTTCTCAAGAAATCTTAATTGCAAATAGTTCATAACATATACCAACCATTAAGAAAAATTTAATTATCAATAGTTTATGGTTTTTTTACCTAAGTAACCAAATTTTAGTTTCTTTGTAAAAATATCGTTATAAGCAAAGAAATTTTTCTTTACTTATGGAAGTATCGTCATAAGCAAGGAAACTTTTTCCTTGCATGTAAAAGAATCATTATAAGCTGAGCAAGAGAACTTTTCTTGGAATATATATTTTTTGAAAATAAGGATTTTTTAGTTGCTAATAAATGCCGCCAAAAATGAATTTTCTTATAAACGAAGATACATATATATCTATAAGTTAAAATTTATTGACTAAAACCAATTTTATGGATTTTTAAATTTTGGTTGGAGTTAAACTTTAAGAGTCGAGTTAGAGATTTTTAGTAGTTGGACTAAGTTTGAATTTGTTGATTAGGATTAGATTCGCATAATCCAATTGATGCAACCTAACCCCATGTGGAGTCATCTACGTCAAGGGAAGCAATCCCTGGAGTGGCGTGGCAATTGCAATCCCCCAAGTGGCGTGGCACTGTAATTAGGCGAAGCATTAAGTCAAATGCCAGTATAGCATATGTAGAGACAAGTATAATATTGGCACAAAAATTTTGCTCAATCTGAATTACTTAATGGGTAATTCACTGATATACTCAGACAAATTTACTAATAGATCATTTAGTTTTTCACTAATTTTTTTTTTTTTATAATAGGAAACACTCTATCCCTGCTCCCTTTCAATATGAAAGGGGTTAGGGATGGAGTAATATATCCACATTGTTTCATAAATTGCATATTATGTTCATAAAATTTCACAAAAATTGCTAGCATAACCACTGAAATTTAATGGTAGTTAAATAAAAAAGTGTAATTTATTGATATATTTATTTAATTTGATGCTAACTGGTGATATGCCTATATTATTTCACAAATTGTATATTACCCTTGTATTCATGACACCCTTTTTTCATCAAAAATTGTTAGCTTGTGCATTAAAATTTTAAATATAACAAAAACGATCCTATTTAAGCTATACTAGAATTTCACAATTTATAAAATACCCAATTGTGCAGGTAAAAGGGTTTAATTAGAGCTAACATGTCTGCAATTAACACAAATACACAAGCAATTTTGGTAAAATTTTGTAAGATAATATGCAATTTATAAAACACTATGCATATATCAACAATTATCGACAAACTAAATAAGTATATCAGCACCAGTTGGGCATTATCCCAATTTGTGGTAGCGGGGTTTTGGTACGTTGTCCAATAGGGTTCAAAACTGAGCCCTAGCAAATTGTATAGGGTTTTATGTGTCCTCCTAACAATTGAAGTTTTTACAGTTGATTTCCCCCAAGTGTAGGGACATTTACACCGGTGTTCTCCACGGTTAAGGAATGGTGTCTAACTTTTAGAGACCAGTTTCGGTCAGCAATGGATTATAGGAGGACCACTTTTTTTGAGAAACCTCTGGTTGCCCGATGGATTAAACCTTGTAATGGCAAATTCAAAGTAAATATTGATGGACGA
>JAXCLR010000105.1:27536177-27570800 GCA_035584095.1 Annona squamosa | reverse complement strand
TTATAAAACACTATGCATATATCAACAATTATCGACAAACTAAATAAGTATATCAGCACCAGTTGGGCATTATCCCAGTTTGTGGTAGCGGGGTTTTGGTACGTTGTCCAATAGGGTTCAAAACTAAGCCCTAGTAAATTGTATAGGATTTTATGTGTCCTCTTAATAATTGAAGTTTTTACAGTTGATTTCCCCCAAGTGTAGGGACATTTACAGAAAAATGTCCCTTCAGGCTAAGAGTTGTAAATAAGACTAATTATAATATCAGATGTCATAATGTGCGTAATACCAATAAAAAAAGTAGGTATATTAGAAAATTATAGTTTTTATTTAACAGCCGTTAAACTTCTATTGTTAATATAGGCATGCAAGCGATTTTCGTGATACTTTATATGTAATATGCAATTCGTGAAATAATGTAGGTATAGCATTAAACTAAATAATTATATCAGCAAATTACCCTTATTTAAAGTACATTATTACGAATGGAACAAACAAATTTTAAGACCGAACCACGGAAGTGGGGAATTTCGTTCATTATATTATCGGAAAAGGACAGTGCGATGGGGAAAATATTCTGAGCCGTCTCGAATCCAAAATAAATTATATATAAGTATACATCTTCAGATAAATAATGTAATTAATGAATAATAATTCTATATATAGAAATGCCACCGTAAATATATCTATCGAATTTGGCTTTTGCAGCCACGCTTGCGTGTAGCTTAAGTCAAATTTGTCTATACTATTTACTGTTTGGAATTATTTATTACCATGTTTTTATGATTTTTACTTATTACTATTCATTTTGAAAATAAGCCCCTTACTAAAATATTATTTACAAAATCACCTTTCTCATCAACTTCCATGAAGTTTGTGACACAAACCATTTGCAAATGTTCGCAAATTGTCGTTGTTGATCGTAATAGTTTTGCAAACATTAGGACGAATTTTCTTATATCTAAATTATATATTTGCAGTAAAATATAAATTTAGCTGCAAATAATGGTAAATGTAGCCAGCTAAACGGTAAATATAGCCAACCTTTGACAGTATTATAGTCTAATAGAAGTTGCTGCAAATAATGTTGTATGCATTCAAAATTGGCTACAAGTAATATAATATACACCAATTTTTAACAAATTTCTTTATTTATTCATATGCAACGGGCATTTGTAGCAACTATGCATATATACTTACTTGCAATCAACGAAATCAAATGCAGTCAAATTCATGTTGTATATAGCCAAATTAATTATTGCATTTAAAAAAGTAGTTGTAGTGAAACTTAAAAGTTGAGCAAAATCATAAAAAGTGGGGAGATAATTATGCAGATGCTTTCTTTTTTATGTGTAGCTTACCTAGCTTTGTATTAATTGGGATAATTTAATTAAGCCCAGTGGTGTCGAACATGATTAAATTTATTTCATATGTCGGCACAACTCAAACACTAGCTAGATTCCTGGCTTTCTACTCTATAACTGGCTAACATTACCATGGATCATTTTCAAATAATAAAACATCCAGAAGATCCCTGAGCCTTGAGGCATTGGATCTCTTTCTAGTCCATGTGATGGCATCACCTAAGAACTTTCATTGGTGAGACTGAAATCATCTTTGGGCCTGTTTTTAGTGCCAAATATTGGCAATCCACACAAAAGGCGATTTTGCATGCAGATCATCCGTACATGTGTCACTTCAAACCCTTTAGAAGTGTCACTTGTGTAATGCTTCCCAACTCAAGATTAGATCATCATAGTCTGCGTTAAATGATAAAGTTCTGTGGATGATCCAACACAGCAAGTCTTATGAATACAGTCCAGAACCACACTGATGTGTAAATCTCAATCACCAACTCGTGGCTAGATGTATTTTTTAAAATGCACTGGGGCTTCAAAGTCAATACCCGAATAGTAATTATACTGCAATCTACCTAATCCTTCCTTTCTTTACCTTACTTTTTAAAAGAAGTTTAGACTACTAGCTATTTAAATGGTTAGGATCGTATTAAAATTCTTCCATGTTTTGGGTGAAGAAGCAACAACTTCAATTTTTTAAGTTGTTAATTTGCGTGTAAGCAGGCATCTTAATACTGCTTGATTGTATCCTCAATAAACATGCATGGATTACTAGTTCAACACCACCATGTTCCTATTTTTCCCAGAGAATTCTGTTTAACAATAAAATTTCTTACGTTCTTTGAACAAAACCAAAATTTTGAGGTGTCTAATAAGATTTGAATTCTTATCATGGATCCATAGCAGTTAGAAATAACCATCCTCAGAAGCCAGTTTAATTAGAGTCAGTGTGGTTTGATACCATATTAAAAGATGAGTTCCATCCCAAAATGATTGCTCATGTATCAGCTTTCTTCCTCACATAGAATTCAAGCACCATTTAAATTAGTTATTGCATAAATGGAACACTTATGTCCGTGCCAACAGATAAGTTAATTGGGTGAATTTTAAGTAATTTCTACTGCATAATTCCAGCTGGATTCAAGCATCCAGCCTCCATTATTCAGACAGATTAAACATCAAATCAAGGCAGTTGTTTAGCTTGCATCCACCTAATTACAAAATTTGGGTGCCTGAATAGTACATAATATTTGTGCTTAGCTGGATTCAGACATTCAATCTAAATAATCAGACCGTTTACAAATCGCATCAATGTGCTTTTTAAAGTTGCAGAAAGTCACATCAATCTCATATTTGTTATCTTGCTAGTTCAGCAACGTTTTTATACACACATAAGATTTGGAATTCCGTTCTCAAGCCCCCACAAAACAAGTGAAGAAATGGGGGCAATAAAAAGTACAAAAAAATAATAATTAAAAGGAATCAAGTTGCATGAGAGTATTGAAATTAATCACATTTATTCAGACTATGTAACTGAAGCGTTGGAAATTAATGTGGGTTCTATTTGTTTTGTACTATTTTGGCGCTTCCAAGATTGTCTGCCTTGAGGTCCACATAGGGCTATGTGTACCACAGCATCGTTATTTAATGCTTATTAACTTGCTTGTCTGGTGAAATGAGCATGAGAAGAGAACAAAAGGCATTGGCCTTTCGGATGTAAAGCATCTGTGTTATTCTATCTTCTCCATGTTCTCACTCTCGAAATCAATTCACTACAAATCCTTCCTTTCCTTTGATGAATTATCTAAATGTAAACCCCACATTCTAGATCTCTTCAAGATTTTTGTTCTTTTGATTTGGGAGTGGCCCATTTTCAATTCCTACACATTGGAACGGTACTTCCCTGACACGTGACATGTGCATGCACGTGGAATGCAGTTTCCTAGCTAGGCAGCACTAACACTAATGGGAGAGTGAGCCCTTCAATTCCTTGTAACAAGTCATAAAAGGAGGGGAACTTTTCACATAAAAACTATTTCAATGTAAAATGTAACTTACAGGAAAAATGCTTTGATCAAGGTTTCAATCAATGGATTTGTAAGACCTAACTTATGCATATTAAAAAAAAAAAAAAAAAAAACCTAAAAGTTATAGCATCGGATGACCTTAAGGGGCTATTAAACAGGTATTTTCAAATATAATTTAAAGATCAGACAAAGTACTTCAATTCTCCACAAACTGCGCTGAAGACATTTTCTATATGTGAGAATTTCCCTGAAAGGAATGGTTGAGACTCTTTCTTATTCTTTTATAATTTTTTGTTCTCCCATTCTTCCATGGACTTGAATTGGGTCGACTCCCACATGCCATGACATCATGCTGTTGTCTCCTTCCTAAGTACATTACTACTTCCTACACATGCAAGCTGAAAACATATAATTTCTTTGCTGTTTAAGTTAATCCCAGCCGTCCAAACCACTTTTCACAATCCTATATTTAATATACGCATTTTGGAGCAATCCTAACGCATGAATATATTTTTCAATCTTCAAGATATGCGCATCCTTCCACTAATAACCTTTTTTTTTTCGGGGAAATTTTTTTTTTTTTTTTTTTTTTTGGTGGGGGGGGGGGGGGTGAGGTGGGAATTCGTCTTCGGAAACCTATGCTATTTAGACGGTCTCGATTGTTTCATACATGTCTAACGATAATGTACATCTTATCTGCATGCATAGATGTGAAGTGATATATCCAAGAGTTGGGTGTTTTTCACTGCCTAGAAATTGGATTTTTTGGCCCTTATCTGCTCTTCCATTTTCTTCTTTTTGACTAATGTCGTATTTTTATTAAGGGTCTGTCTCTTGCATGTGGCCGAACTCACATGCACGCACGCAGACACATGCGCGTGCACGTGCGCGTGCACGTTGTGGATTTGGGCAGCGATCTTTTTATTTGGCTTAAGAAATTTGCATGGCGTTTTCCCAAGGGGACAGCATTTTATACTCTGGAGCTAGCACTCATTGATCATACACGTGGGCACATGCAACTCTAGTGAGCATTTAAATTTTGGCACAAATCTCAGACACAGAATGCTGCAGAAGGGCTTTCTTCGATGAAATTAATCTTTTTTTTTTTTTATCACATGCTAAACCATCTAACCTTAGGACTTTTCTCCTCAACTCATAAATCGCTAATTTGCATATGTGCCGCAAAAGTTTACTAATAAATTTTATTTGCCCTTCTAATTTAGAGATTTGCATGCATACTATCGCGATTTATGGTATATGTTATATCTGTAAGTCTAACTTAAAAAGTCGATATTGCCTTTTTTCATTCCCTTTAAATGATCCAAAAGACGAAAATATTGGTTAAAGACTGATTTTAAAATATAAATTTCAGGCACATGAACTGAAAAGTATAAAATTAAAGGGTAAAATGTGCGTGATTAATAACAAATAAGGTAAATATCCAATATTAGCATAACTTTCCGGGCAGAACATAAATTACTCGCGTTTTCAGAATATTGACAAAATTCTCAGCTAATTCGGATAAACCTAGGATGAGGTTGAAGAAAATTCTCCCCACTGCAAATATATCAATCAATTCCAACATGATGATGTTGAGCTGGCCAGTTAGGTGAGGATGCACTAGGTTGCATGCTGAGTGATTTTATATTTCAAAAACAATTTGATCGGAGGTATAAAATAACAGCTAAAACATCTTACAATTCCCACATGAGTAATAATATATTAACATGGTTACATAATTGCATCCATTTTGGATTGAGTAGGGTTGGCAACATCAAACCCCACATTCGCATTGGAACTATAACCTCCCTTATCTAACATCTACCAGCAAGGTTCAAACTCCTTTGATTGTCTGTCATGAGACTCTATTTCTTTTCTCATCATTGTTTATATTTGTATTCTGTACTCACATTTCGTTCATTCCAAAAGCATATCATTATTTTTTAGTTGTTTAAATATGCCTACAGTTTGGTAAAATAATTGTATGTATATAACTCTGCTTCTGAGTACTTGCAGAACCGCTGACCCAAAAAGATCCGGGCTTATGTTGTTGCCTTCCATCCAAATGGCGGTTAACTGCTGTTAATGTAATGCAGTGTTTAATCGACCTCACTGCACTGGATTATCCACCACTAATTGGAGGTGCAATTTGGGCAGTGTTAGCTTATTCCGTGGGATAAGATAGATTTCAAGGAAAAAAAACATATGCCAAACTCAATTAAGATAAGATAGGTCACAAGATTCAAATACCGGAATTGATGCGAATTACTAATATATATTTTATGAAATATTTTTTATAATGAAAGACAAATATACTCTTTAAAACACAAATTTGTTTAATTTATTTGTTATTTAGTAAATTTAATGAATATATTTTGAAGATTATATTAGTAACATCTTTATTGTAGATTTTTAGGCAAGACTCATAATAAAAATTATAGTTTTCAAATATAATATAAAAACTATTTTAAAAAATTTATTTGCAACTAAAACCGAAACCAACTCGAACTTATACAGTAGGCTTAAAACTATCAAAATCTACCTGCCTTAAAATAGGATAGAGCGTGACTCTTCAAGAATTAAGGTAAAGGTAGGATCAACTCTGAACCGAATCAACCCGAACCAAGTCGTATCCCTACCATTAACGATGGTTTAGACAAAAGGTAAACTGAAATCGGCTCCATTGGTACAGTACAATTATTTTACAAGAACATAAGTATATCGACAAATAATTCTCCCATTTTATTCACTTCCAGGACTGACAATGCCAAATATTTCGCTTTACATAATGGTGTTTCTTCCACACTTCCCCTTGAATCACATGAGTAAGATCACATCCATATTTCAATCCATATTTCAATAGAGCAGGAGATAATCCCAGATAATAAAGCTCGCGAATCAACCACAAGGGCCCAGAGAGCATATGGGATTTAGACCAACCAACTAATCTTTGCACCTCTAAGGGCACTAATCCACTCAACAATCAATAAGATAAATTCCTTTACACCCCTGTAATGGGGCATCTATGAAATATAAGTTCATTTAGACACCACAAAGTGGTTCAATTATTATTTACCACTATAAATCATGGATCACTGGCGTAGCAGAAGCAATACAATTGAAAGATGGTCGGACGCTGACATATACATCAACTGATATTACCAAGTTGAAGAAGCACCAGAGACAAGGTACAATTGAAAAATGAAAGAATGCTATGCATAGTTGCATTCATCACCTGAGATTACCGAATTGAAGAAGCATCAGAGATACAAGGCAGAAAACTCTATCAATATTATATTACATGCCAAGAAACATCCAAAAAACATAAAAAATTCATCCGCCTCCCTCATTCCCTCTCTTCTTCCCAGATTCATGGAATCATGAATATCATGGACTGACTGAGAAATATGCCGTTACATTTTTAACAAAAACCCAACGTCAGTTGCTCATACACTATTAGAAGAATGGAATCAGCACATAAGAATCATCACTTGCTAGAAAAGACTCTTAAGAAAATTATAGGGTAAAAAAGGAAAAAATAACTGAATAAGATTGGATTGCTATCAATTAATATTTTACACAACACGCTTTTGGGATCCAAGGAGCTCCAAGACAAAATTAATGGGGCCCATGCCACAGCAGGGAACCCTTCATGCAGCAGCAGAACGAATCTAGGACCCAAAGACATGTCTGTGGACTGGAGCATCAAAAGTCCGAGCAACTTCCAACCATGGCTTATCCATGATCAACACAGAATTCTCAGATAGATGCCCTAAAAATAGAACAGGATCATTAAAAGATCTAAAGTTGAAATTCTTATTAACACTGAGAATGAGTTTTTGATCAAGTTCTTTGTGCTTCCGCTTTGATATTGCCTTGGAGAAATTGCTGGCCTCATTTGCTTGGTGAGCAAAACCATTGGGCAGGTCTTCATCTATACAGACTGGCATGCCAAAGTCTATATTGCACATTGCCCTGCGTTAAGAAGAATCATAAGGTAGAGAAAAAATTCAAGCAGACAGAAATGACCGACAGAGATAATCTTAATCTACAGTCCTGTGGAGACACCTTAGTATAGCTCAATAAAATGACAATTAAGAATAATATATTACTCTTCTATTGATTTCCATTATATAGAATATTTAAAAGATCACAAAACCTGACAGATAACATCCACAAAAGCATGCAATACCTGGCACTATAAACAATAACTGAAGTTGAACTTTTCGATGGTGGAAAGGAGATCCCAATGACTTCCCCAGGGAATTCCTGAAATCTCCTAGGCAAAACAGGTGTGTGGCGCCTAGACCATTCACCTAATTGTTTGGCATCAACATCAAAGACAGAGATGCGATTCGAGGATGTTGTGATGACAAGTATGTTGCCATTTCTTGGATGAAATCCTCCTGCAGTAACTGATGCCCCATCCAATCTGGATATAAACCAGTGCTGCCTGCAAACAAGAACCTTCAATTACATTACATAACTTGGAATTTGTGAAGTATAGCCACCAGAATATAGAGAGGACATGCAACCAGAGAAGTCAAGAACAACACGCGAGCACACAAATCAGCAGAAGATGAAGAAGAAAACAAAGCAAGATTGAAATATAACAGCATTTTCTGGTGTCCCTTAAGAGGGCAGAAGGAAGAATCAACAACAGCTTTAAATTTTTTCTTTTTCCAACTGACAATGCAAACTCGTGAAATCCAGGTTTCCTTCTTATCCCTTTTTTCCTTTTAGAGCTATCATCAAGTCATAAAAGGAAAAACTAGAAAAATGTAGTCCAAGATAATCAAAAGGTGAAGCCAATAAGTAATAAAATAAGAAAAAAGTAAATTAAGATGGTTTGGTCATGTTAAATGAAGGCCTCAAATGGCACAGGTTAGGATTCAAATAGAAGGTAGTAAGAGAATGAAAGAAAAACCCAAAGAAATGTTGATAGAACTAAAAAAGATATGAAGACATTAGAGATACTTGAAAACAAAGTTATGAATGAAAAGAAGGTGCAATAGGATCCATGCAGCTGACCCCACATAGGTGGCAAACACCTTAGGATGATGATGATGATGATGAGGGCTGGCATCAAGTCATCAATCATGTTATAGATCCTGTCCCAAACAGACTGGAGAGATTATCCCATTGGCCTTGCATGTCCTTAAAATCTTATCCAAACATCTTCCAGATATGAAAAAATTGCACCTGAAACTCATATGCAAAACTATGGTGGACAAGCCTAACAAGGATTTAAAAAAAGGAATCACGAAATAGAACAAGTTCGTTATACATGCTTACACAATAAACCCCGTAACTGTGACAAGGATGATTTATGTGTACATGTACGTCATGCAAGAAGATGGCATTAAAGCCAGACCTATAAGATCAGTCTAGAATCTCTAGAAGTTTACTCAGCTCAGTGAAGCTTTGAATGTTCGGCATTGGTAGCAAGAAGGATGAAAGAGAGGAATAATGGAAAAAATTAGTGCCTAAGGTCATTTACAGTGGAAAATAAAACATACTATTCCCAGTTATAATTATGTCATGGCAGCAGAATTTTGGTAGGGTGATTTTTGAAGTCATTCCCACTAGAAAGGGAAAATGGGTTGTCAGTAGACTTCAGAATAACTTCTGGTTGCCTTAGGAGGAAATATCTAATTCAAGGATAATGGTATTCTTTAAGCACACTCCAGCAGCTGCAGTTGGCGCTACTTTTCAGATTCCATTATTTATAGTCATAATTATGTCGCAGCTGCAGAATTTTAGCACCGATTTTTTGAAGTCATTTCCACTGAAAAGGAAAAAGAGGTGGTCAGTAGATTCTGCACAGAAAGGGAAAACAGGTTGTCATAGACTCTGCATAAAACCCCCAGCCAAGGAGTTTTGGTGATGGAACAGAAGATTTGTTGCTTTAGGGAGAGTATCTAATTCAAGGATACTGATATCCTTAGAGGAATATCAAATTGAAGATGAATGGAACAGAAGATTTATTGACTTAGAAGTCAAGAGGAATATCTAGTTCAAGGCCAATGGTATTTCTTAATGTTCAGCTTCTAACATTCCCATTATGAAGGAGACGTTACTTCTTCAGAAAGTGATACCCACCCAGTGAATGAACTTTCATTGCCAGAAAACAATGACAAATTTCTTCTGTAGCATAGACATACAAATTGAAATAAAAATGCAAAATCAATTATGCTTGTCTAATATTGATCTTCATTTAAGACTATCCAAGGCTCCTGTTTTACAACTATATTTTTCAACACACAGATTAGTCCTGGTGAAAGAGTAACCAAGGACTACTTGTAGATCAACATGGTTTTGAACTGGTATACAATTATGGTAGTTATTAGACCCCAAAAAAAAAGTATATTTAGTTTTATATCAACCAATAAACAGCTGAATATAAAAACATGGTCATTAGGCTAAGGAGAGAGAAAATAGGTGTTGCCAGTAGAAAGCAACTAGGCAACATTGAACTCTTGTACCTCCGCAACTCCAGATTGAAAATATAAATATCCCCAAAGCAGTTTACAGCAGCCAACCACTGCCCGTCTGAACTAGTAAACATTCTTGTTATGGGAGGCTCTTTAGGTGGTGAATTCATGTCACTGTCCTTCCGGGTGGGCACAAAAGTATGCAACAACTCTGCCGATTCCAATCCAACAACCTGTATACCAGAAAAGGAAAAAATAATTGCCACAGGCCTCAACTGTACCAGTATGAAAAATAAAACCAAAAAGAATCAAGACATGTCAAGTAAAATGGGATGATACACCGACACAGTTATAAAAAGCAAGGAACCAACAAACACAATTTAGTAAATGAACGGATCACAACCAATTTTTGGGACAGTGACAACATGAGAAGGCCCAGAAACTTTACTGCAAATAAAATGACCATAAATGTATGCCTGATGCAAATTTTGTGGTTCATCTATATATAACCTGGTAAATGATATCTCATAACACATTTTCTTAATGTTCACAACATTAATAAGTCCAGGAAATTGACTGCAAATAAAATGACCGGAAATATGTGATTGATACAAATTTGCATTCATTCCATCCATACACATGAATCACAAACATTTGGTCAAAATACGATAGGCGCAATTAACAATAAAGAGTTGGTGTATGTACAAACCATAAGGATATAGAGAAACAAGAACAACAAAGGTTAAAATCTACAGACAAAAGGGGATGATGGTCAGGCTCAAAATGACTCTTTGACAAAAGGTGTCCAACTGACATCACTTGCCCTTCACTTTTAGACACTCACAAACATCACCTAGATAGGTAAGCTACAATTTATGTTACTTGTATTTGCAAGCTTGCCTGATTAAATTTCTTATACAACTCTTTCTGAATCATAAATCCAATTAAATCTGAATTTAATTCAGTCTCAGTGATAAAGTTAGTCATAGTATAAGTTCTATTTGAGCTCAGTCATAGTATAAGTTCTATTTAAGCTCTAGCTCTCCAGTTCAACCACACCAAAACAGTGGACTTGCTGAATTTTAACAGAAAAAATATTCAAACTTCCAGCTTCCACACAAAGGGGGAGTTTACTTTATTGAAAACCACCATCATGCTCAAATGTGGCAAAACATATGGATTAAAACTTACATTGATCTTTCTGTCATGACCAGCTACTATCAAGCAAGATGAATCAGAAGTAAAGACCATAGCATGGGCAAAAGGTAGCCTTTGAGGTAACCGCCTTTTAACGATAGCCCACCTGCTCTGTCCAGCTTCAAATATCAACTCAAACAAGCTGGGTTTCACATGATCCGAGAAAGCAAACAATAACCCGGTACTGGAAATGGCGCTGCAAATGATTTTTCGAGATGCCTTACTCTTGACTCTTGCAAGTAACCTTGTTATTGCAGTCCTCTTAGAACTCATGTCAAGTGTGCCTTTACCATGTAAATTAACTAGGAAGAGCCCCAACGAATCAGGGCACTGAATCAGAACCATGGAAGATCCATCTACGGCTGCATCACACACCAATTGTATAGGAGGTCTCTGAGGTGTGGGACAGATGTCATGTGGAGCAAATTTGGTGAACTCTTTAGCAGAATAAGCAAAGAGCTTTGTGTCATCACCAGCCGAAATAAGCATAGGTACCCCCAGATGTGCCCACTTATGATAAGTAAAAACAACCGGTTTCAAGCGTTGCCGTGGCCTTGGCGTTCCCTTAGGTAATTCGTCTGTCAGAAAGTGAAATCTTTAAGCAATTCCAATGTTTTTAGACATATGGTATAGACCATTGACATGGAAAACATAAATAAAGATTAGTTCCCTCAAACCTTCTCTGATTATGGGTACTGCTACTGTCAAAGCCCTGACATCATGGGTGTGAGCTCTCACATAGCCAACATAGACCCATTTCTTTGCTACTTCTGCAGAAGACATATCCACGCCAGATTCAGGTGCATCACTAGCGAGTTTATACAGGATAATCTGCAGAAAAGAAGAAAAATACTGACACGCTGATTTTAAATCCTCTAATATTATTATCATGTCAAACTCTGGCTAAACAAAAAGAAATAAAACAAGTAAAAAAAAAAAAAAAAACAGTAATGAGTTAGAGACAATTAATGTAATCTTGAACAGTTCAAGCTGTATTTTAAAATATTTATATTTATTCGCATCAAGAACGCAACTCGCCTTTTCAAACCTAAAAGGCAACTTCCTGCTATTTCCAAACAAACATCAGTCTGAAGGATGTTGCACAAAATGCTAAACTGCCACAGGGAAGATCTTGTGCTGCATCTTTTCTTAAATATATAGATGACATTTTTACTCTAAAACAAAGCACGTAGTTTCATTTGGTATCCTCTCATCACCATACCGGAAATCTACCTGCCCATGCTAGAGCTTTTACAAGTGAAATGAAAACTTTGCTGTGAAAATAAAAAACTGCTTCAGCATCAGGAATCAAGAATCAAGAATCTACAGCTCCTGAGATACCCAAAAGTTCCATGCACTGAAACATCATGAGATATTACGGATGATCTTGTTATAGCATTCCATCATGATTGAATATACAATGATATAATGCCTTGAGATAAGATCCAATAGCACTCAATGACATATCGTTGTAGATGAGAGAATTATGGAGAACCATTGAGAAATTTGTTTCAGAGAATTATAAATGATTCCTTGAGAAGGATATTTGTCAGTGAAACTTTTTGAGATGTTAAGAGATACAGAGAAACTATTTTCGACCAAAATATTGGAGAAAAATGGCCCATGTTGAGGATACACATCACAGGCTGCATTTTGAAAATGTTATGTTCCTGGAAATGGAAATTTACATTTTTCTATTTCCTTCCCCCCAACCAAACACTGGTAAAATATGTATAAAAGAAAATTATTCATTCATTTCCCCAAAAATAAAAGGAGATTTTTTTGCATTCTAAAATAACCTTCCAAGATCCTAACCTCGTGAGTAACCCATCCTAACCTTTTCAATGGAATTTAACCTTTTAAAGAAATGATAATAAGTCAACTAGTTTCCCTGCACTCGATGGTACACCTCAACTAACTTCTTTTGATCTCTTAGATATTTCATAAAACGGACTCTCTATAGACTCCCAATGATCAATCCTCACATGAATAGCTAAGGATCCAAGAAATCCAACATTGTTTCCTTCGGGCATGTCAATTGGACAAATATGTTCATAGTAACTAGGATCAATATCTCATATCCAAAAACTAGCAGTTTGCCCCATTAATCCCCTAGGACCCAAATAACTCGATTTTCACCCATGGACTATTTGTGTCAATGGTTTAGAACGATCCAAAACTTTGAGATAAGGGGTGTGGGGGAAATAGCTTCATAAGTGGTTGTTAATGGAATTGAAGTCACCAAATTTTTAGGAGTCAGTATCAATTTATGATGGATTGCTCCTCCTATAGTCCCTCGAACCAGATTCTCTAAATGAACCAGAGCCAATCCAAATTGATCTTGTAACAGATCCACTATGAAACAAATATGTTTATTTTCAAGTGATTCATATCATCAAGTTCACCCATTCAAAATTTCATTCCGATCAAATGATTTGTGACAGCTAGCAGATCTCACAATAACAAAAACATATAGTTCTCAGGTATATCGAGATTCAGTCTCCAATAAGCCTTAGCAAGTGGAAGACTAGTCAATGGATGTTTCTGCCTACAAAAACACATCAAACCAATTTTTTTTCAACTAAAAACACAACAAAGTTGAGTACTATTGAAAGGTCACGTTATATTAGCATTCTTCATACCCTAACCCATGGAAAGATACAAGGTCTATAGTCAACTCACAGGTTAGTCTCAGTGTTTACGTCCCATCCTCCAGACCAACCCCCCCACCCCGCCCCTCCCCAGACCAATCCCTTTTTATGCAGGTCTAAAAGTGTTTGATTGACCAGATCTGCAGATACGTTTCAACTTTCAACAAAACTCCAAACAGACCTCATCATTGTAACAACAGTCCAGCTCAATAGCTCAACCCAAACTACAAGACGACTCTCAGTCAACCCAGTACCTTCCAAGCAGACCTCATTATCATTATAAAAACAGTCCAGCTCAATAGCTTAATCCAACTACTCATAGTACCCAATACAAATCTCAGTCAACACAGTACCTTCCATATACTTCCGCCACTCTATCAGCTGATATTTTGATAATTACCACCACACGAAGTCTTCATCAATATCCTTAAATAAGTTCATTTCCAGGCAAGTAGGTATGTTGCATGATATTTTACTACATCTAGAACTACTAGAATGGACAGCAATAATAAGATGGCAATCAATTGGACAGTCTAGAATAGCGATAGACAGCTGATGCCTTCGGAGTTGATCTTTAACTAGTCACATTCAGGTCTTACTCTAATAAAGAATAAAAGATTGTTTCATCATGACGCAAATTTTGGAAAATTGAACATATGGAGGCTTATGGTCTAGGATCATTAAGTACTTTGAATCCCTCGCGGAGATATCAAGCAAAGGTGAACCCTCAAATCAAAAATAGCACAAAAGTAACTACAGGACACTTGGTAATCATCTTCCACAGCCGTGCATAAAAACATAAAGGAACAAAAGTCGATTCAAAGCATTCAGTCAGGCTTGCCACCAGAAACGAGTACATAGTATGTCCCCACTCCAAACAAGCTTTTCATCTAATCCAAGACATGCAGGAATAAGTGCAGGATAGCACAGACGGTACTGGGTGAAAACAGTCCATGCCACAAGACATGGGATTTGGTAACCATCATACGAAGATTATCTAGATAGCAGCAAACCTCATTAATGACACAGAATTTAATGTCTTGCACTTGCACCTGCATGCAAACTGCAGTCATGGATTGGAAAAAGAGAAAAGGTGGGGGAAAATAATGCTTTTTCAAATTCTTTGGCAGGAAACGCATATAAATGGCAATAAAAGATAAGCCTTACCGAAGGAATCAGCTTTTTAACCTTCTGATAATTAGTTGAAATGCATTGAACCATAAAGACTAAGAATTGTACAATCTACACTTTAAAAAATGCACCTAAATACCTGTCCATCTGAACCAGCTGAAAACACCCTGTTATTGCTAGGAACTGTCGCCAAAGCATTTACATCACCTTTATGGTACGAATGTCCCAGCAGAAGAGTTCCATGGCAACTGTCCCAAAATTGAACACAGCCAGTGCTATCCCCACTAACAAGAGTCCCACACCTAAGCCAGTGAGAAGATCAAGATTTTAGCATGCACAAAATATTATAAGCCCCAATAGCAGCATGCTCCTTAAACAAATTGCTATGGAAGAAAAATTACCAGTGCTTGTCATTAGAGTGAGAAAGCAAAAGATACTTGCTAATTACCTTAAAACAAGTAACGACCAAATGCAAATTTCTGGCCCACTACCCAGGCCTCCAACACCAACTGTGATCCTATAAAGTTCATGAGACAATTGGGCATCCCAGCATCTTATAAATCTGCACAAAGCCGAAAGGGAAAAGACATGGCTATTAAGTAATTGCAACCTGTGATCTAAAACAACAGTATCATCCGTTGTTTTGCACCCACAGCACACATGAAAAAATAAGCTAGCATAAGAAAATTTATACAATATTGAGGAATGGTGGGCAAATCAATGTTTAATATAATAATTCAGTAAATGTTAATAAGGCAACCACCTAACGGCCAAAATGACAAAAGCATGTTTCCTTCGTATCATTTGAGCTTTGGAAACACACCCTCACACATAAAAAGAGGTCAAATGTAATATTTACATATAAAATGTCCAAGATATTGCACATGAAATATCCGTAACTCTGATTTTAGTACCTTAGTTCAATCTTCATTTTTCTTCGCACTATGTTCATGATTGTGATTATTCTTTTAAAGAAGTTGTGAATAAGTTCATCCAAATACACCAAGGGCATGTTTGGCTACAACGAAAACTTCTTAACCAAAACTTTTTAATTTAAAACTTTTCACTCTCTACAACTAGCCTATTAGTTTAAAGTCCTATTCCAGTGCACCCGGGTGCACTTAGCTTCAGTGCACCTAGGTACAAAAACTTTTTTTTATTTTTTTGTAATTCTTTTTGTACGACTATTAATTTAAGTGTATTTAACATACATATCAAGTTTTACCATTTTTTAAAAATTGCAGATTTTTTTTGGATTTTTTTTAAAATTTACCAAAAATGTCATTGATTTCAAAAAATCCAAAAAAAAATATCTAAAAATTTCCAAAACTGATAAAACTTGATATACATGTTAAACACACTTAAATTAACAATCGTATAAAAAATTTTCAAAAAAAATTAAAAAAAAGGTTAAATACACCCGGGTGCACAAAGGTAAGTGCATCCAAGTAAGTGCACTCAGGTGTATTCAATCACGTCTGTTATTTTTAATCATTTCTTTATATCTTTCTATACAACTACCCTACTTTTCAATCATTATAACATAACTACTTATACAACCAATCTATCTATTTTGACTTTATTTCTTTATTCCTCATAATTTACTCTATCATATTACATCATTTTCTCCTAATTCAAAAAGTTTTACACCAAAAGCATTTTATTTAATAGTTTTATCACTTCCCAAACACACCCCAACAAAGAAATTCCTCGTGTCATGATTTTCCTTGTTTTTTTGCAGTTTCCAGTTATTAAATACATCAACAAGATGATGTGCAAAAAAAGATAAAACAGAAAATTTTGCACTACAAAAAAAAAAAAGCTCAACTAAATTGAATTGTAATAGGGAAATGTAACCCACTGAACTGCCACATCAATTAACCAAACATACCCATCACTGGTTCCAGAAAATATTAGCTTTGCATCTAGACTCCATGCAACACTCAAGATGCGACCTGCAAAAGAAAGCACAATCAAGCATCTTTACTTTCCTAATTCCTTCTTGTGAGCTTTTAAAGCATGCATATCTAAAAGACAGCACAAGACACACCAGCATGCTTCATAGCCGGTATGGAGAAAAAAACATGCAGAGTTCAATCTACCATACCCAAATCGAAATGTTTCAGCCCAACATCAAAACAGAGGAGATCTTAAACAAATAAATAAGGCAAACCCAATATCAGGAAACAAATTCACCTATTTCAGACGGTCAAACTTTCTCCAATTCAGACATCAATCGATTGCCTATGATCAAACAGTCACAATCATCCACTAGATATCAATTCTCTAACCAAGGACTATCTGCATTTCTTGTGTACGGACTAACATATCTATCCAGATGGAATCAAATTCCCCCAAAACATGAATAAATGACAGGCTTGTATCTTACCACTAACCCTGAGCGACGACCTACTATAAGTCAATCCATCTGAATCAGAAACAACGTACAAACGCACACTCCCATCATCACATCCAAGTGCCACACGACGACTATCTCCATGACGTTCTACTGAATTAAGCTCAACTGCGTTCTCCTCATCCTCCTCGTCCTCATCGTCCTCATCCTTCATTTTTGAAAATCCATTTGACACAGCATTCGAATCATCACAAGGTTCAACTGCCATCTGCCATATCGAGACCCCAATGGATTCCAGCACCACCTGCAAATAGCATCAGAAAACCCACATTTCAATTAATAAAGTATTAAAAAAACTTTTTAGAATTTGGAAGAGGATTCAAAGAGTTAAAATGCAGGCAAATACCTTCTGCTTGAGCGAGAAGAGGTCCCACTCAGAGACAGACCCATCGATGCTGGAAGAAAACAAGCGGCCCGTGGGGGCCGCCGTCGACTGCGACGCGACTGGAAACCAGACGAGAGAAGATACTCTGGAATCGGGATTCCCTTGAATCGTCTGCAAAAAACATTCATGCCAAAGTCACGCCCTCTGGGAAAGCAAAAACAGAGAGAGGGAGGGATTTTTTCTAAATGGGGTTTTTGTGGGAGGTACCAGCTGGCAGTGCCAACCGACGGACCCAGGGGAGACAAGCCAGATCTCGAGGGAGCCGTCGGCGCGGGCGGCGGCGACTTGGGAGGCGTCGAGACTGGTGGAGAGAGCTAAGACGGCGGAAGGATTCCACTCGACGGAGGAATTTCGGTAGATTTGGAAGGAATCCATGGCCGCCGGATGCTTATGCCGCCGACCGTTGAAATCCAAATGAACGAACGAAAAAGGGTTTTGGTGTTGATGCTGGGGTTTTAGGGCAGGTGAGTGCGTCCCGCCAGGACTTAGGAGGGAAGGAGGATGGAAATGAAATATATAATTACGTTCTGCCCCCTGAACCTTTTAATAATTTCTCTCTGCCTAATCTCCTTCACAAGGTCACAACTCACAACTCACAAGGTGCATGTTGTGGACCTTCTTGTTGTTTATTGATTTTTAAAAAAGTATATTAAAGGAGTATTTACATTATGCTAATTCAAAAATAAAATATCTGCATCCATGCCCCACGATGTCCGACTTGATTGCATCTATATCAACTATTTTAATGTGATCAGTTTCTAAAATATTTTTATAACAAATTTAATTTAAATATATTTACAAGGAAATTTTGAAATTTTTGTAAGAAACCAAATTAACTAAAATTGTTTTTATAAATTTTCACTATTATAATGGAAACTAATGATGTTAACCTAGAGGCAAAACATTTCAAAAATTAGGTGGCTCTTCAACAGTGTCAACAATTGTACAACAACGAATATTTTTGTATTGTCTTCCCCTCCAAAATTCAGCCTGCTTATGTCAACACCTAATACACTAACTTTATTTAGCCTTATTTACTTTTTTATGATATTAAAAGTTAATCAAAGTCTTGTATGAATCATAACTACATCATCATTTTATAAATTGTTTTCCTGTTTTCCACTTGTATGAGTCAGCTGCATAAATATTATTGGACCATTGTTAATTATCATGAACTAAGTTTTCAGTAGTTTTTAATATTTTTATATCTTATTTAATGGCTTATATCCATCTTTTTTCTCATTTTCTTGCTGCTTTTTTTAAATAGATTTGGTTCTCCTAACTAATGTCATTTCATGACTATACTTAACATGCCCAAATTAACTTCATTAAATATATAGTCATAAGTAAATCAAAATATATGGCAAATTCCTTATATACCAACAGATTTTACCTTTAATTCTACTTATACTTATGAATTTTTAAAAATTTCTTTCACACTCATGATTTTTTTAATCATAATTCTATTAATACCCACAGCGTCGCTGATCCATTAAAGAGATCGTTAACTCTTCAGGAAACGATGAATATGCCCATCCATAATAATTATTTTATGACTAAAAATACATCTTATAGTGAATTTTTATTAATTCTACAACTATAAATCATATATTATTTCAATACAAATCTTTAACTTTAAATAACATAATCTTAAATTACATTAGAGCTTGGGCATATTCACCATTTTATAATGAGGCTAACAACAAATTTAATGGGTCCCTAACAGTGTAGGTCTAAGTGAAATGAATATGAAAATTTGTAGGTATGAAAGGAATTTTTGAAAATTCATATGTATAAGTGGAATTATGGGTAAAATTTATGGATATATATAGAATTTTCCTTAAAATATACTTATCCATTCTTATATATATTAGAATATTATTATTATTATTATTACATGAATAAATAATATTTTAGATGATTTTTAAGTATTGAATAAGCAATTTCATAAGTAATATGTTAAATCAATTATTTTTATTATGGTGTAAAATTACACCTTTCTTAAATGGGGCCATATATATATTGGTTGATGAAATTTAATTTTCTAGTTAAATAAATAATTTTAAACACATAATTGAATTTTATGTTGTTCATCTCGGAAATTTTCTTTGCAAAATGGATCTTGGAGCCAACTTTAATTGGATTGCTTGACTCACTTATTATATTATACAAAGTGTACTTGGGGACAGACAAAACTTTGTATAAAATGTCTTTAGCCTAAAAGTTTTTTTTTTTTAAATGTGAAAAATGATATGATATAATATGATAAAATAATGATAAAGAGTAAAGAAAAATTTTACAATTGATATATCTGATGTACAGATAATTGCATAGAAATGATGAAAAAGTAGTGTATTTATATAAGAACAATTCAATAAATGAGTAAAAACTAAAATAACAGTAGATAGTGAAAAGTTTTAAGTGTTAACAAATACCCCCATAATATAATATCCTAAAATCATAACCCAAGTGATCTTTGTGGCTATTGAGTTAGAGCTTGACAAATT
The DNA here is from genome assembly GCA_035584095.1 of Annona squamosa. NCBI lineage: Eukaryota > Viridiplantae > Streptophyta > Magnoliopsida > Magnoliales > Annonaceae > Annona > Annona squamosa. The sequence goes on along the minus strand of JAXCLR010000105.1, from coordinate 27,550,694 downwards.
AAATTTTTAACTTTTATATGAAAAATTAAATTAAAAATAATGAGCATCGAAGATAAAAATCTTTCATCAACAATGTCATAATTATTTAAATTTGTAAAACTGCAAGTTTGCGAAAACTTTGGAAAGAATCGAGAATGCTTGTATTTAATACCTTCATTTTTAATATATCAAAAATAGATGAAAAATCTATTCTATCTATTGTATTTAGTATTATTTGTATTATTATGAAAATTTTTCATTTGTCTAATATCATTATACATTGGCCCCATCTGCAAATATGTAAAATCAATTTGATGAAATGATTTAATATTAAATATTAAATTTAGATAATATTTTAAATATCCAAATGATCTAAAACATCATTATATGGTTGATAAACAATTGTATAAAATTTGTTATATTCTATGCATATGTGAATTAATCTAAACATTTTTCTTAATTTAGACATGAATGTATTTATTTTTACCAAATGTGGCCCATAATATATTTGAGTTAGATATTCTAGCTAAACAAATGATATTAATTATAATGACTAAATTAAATTTTGCATCACTCAGCAATATATTAAAAATAAAGAGAATTATATGCAACTGCTTCTTTGTCCCTGAACGATAAATGTGGATACCCCAATTAAAATAAACGTATTCATATAATGATCATTCCTCCTGATAAATGCAAATACCCTAATTTAAAGAGGGATGATAATATGACAATTGGACACCACAGAAAATTCAGATTGCAGGCCCCTTACCTCATAACATCAACGTTGATGCTAAGGTGGAAAGTTTCATTGATTGGGACAATAGATGTTGGAAGGAAATTGATGTCAGAGTTGCTTTTGGTGATGCTAGGTGGGACATGATCAAGGATATCCCCATCCCAGATGGGGACATTGACAACTGTTTGTTTTGGATTGATGAGCCGGATGACACCTATATGGTGAAATCTGGATATAAGCGTGCTCTAGCTGCTAATCAAGCAGGCACACAACGACCAACCGTTAATGATCCCGACGTGCTCAACTGCCATCAACTTATTTGGAAACAGAATCTCCCATTGAAGATCAAGATTTTTTGTTGGAGAATGGTGAGAAATGCACTCCCTGCAAAACTAAATCTTCTTAACAGGGGTATTCTTACCGATCCTACCTGTCATCTCTGTAAATGTCAGTTGCTTCTACCAATGCCCCAACTCGTCTATTACACATAATCCAAATACTCTGGCATTTCGATAGGATGACAATCTTCATGGTGTGATTAATTGGCTCGCTGCCACTAGGAGGGGTGCTGCAATCAGACAATTTCTTGTGGCGTGCTAGCTGATTTGGCTCTATAGGAACTGCGAGTACTTTGCCAGTGTGACAAAGGATTTCAGGCTCATCCCTTCCCAATGCGATAATATCATTCGGCAACATGACACTGCTGCTTTTCTCAGTCGAAGCAAGGATGCACGACATGATTTTATTGTGCGGTGGCTTCCTCCGGTGCATGGCAGTGTCAAAGTTAATGTTGATGCAGGCAACAACAAGGCAAGGAATATATCCGGTGCTGCTGCTATGATGCATGATCACGAGGGTCTGATGCTTGCAGCGGGCTGTTGGTCATGGAGGGGAAATGGAAGTTCCATCTTTCTTGAAGCGATGGGCTTACTAAGAGCCATTACTTGGGCGCAGGGATTATCCATGCCTTCTTGTGTGATTTTTGAAACTGATTCCCTGCTTCTCTAGGAATATATTGTTAGCGATCATCCCGTGCGTTCACATGGGACAGCTGCTCACTAAAATCAAAAGGGCGGGTGAACACTTCATCCTATGTAAATTTTCTCATGTTTTAAGATCCGAAAACACTGCTGCACAGACACTTGCTGAATATGCAATGGGCAGGGAGCTTTCTATGTACTCATGGATTGATCGGCCCCCAACATGCATTTCTCATGTAATGTGTAAAGACATTTCGGATTCTAATTTAAGGGCCGAGATTCTTCCCAACCCTTCGTAGAATGTTTTGGGGATTGGAGGGGAATCTTCTGGCCATTGTTGTCATAAAAAAAAGAGGTATAGTTTTACTTTGATTATTCCTTGTTGCTAATTTATTAATTAACTTTAAGCTGACTAACGATAGAATGAGATATATTTTGCCTGTAAATTTACAAATCTATGGGATTGTTGGAAGTTGACAAAAGTGGAGCTGTTGTTTGATTCTGCTGAAGCTCAGCAGCGTACGAATAATGGCCCTCGTAGCCAGACGGCCGATTGTAAATAAGCGGCCAAGTTCAACTAAGCAGGGTATAACTGAAATAAATAACTTAGAACTAATAAACAAGCTGAAACTAAGTTTTTTTTATTGGCATTTAAATTACGACAAGCCGAAACTAAGTTGAAACGCTGTAATAATGGATAAAAAATTGCAATGCTCTTAAACATTACGCATTGATTAAAATAATATAATTAACATATTTGAATAGATATAAATAAACTATTGTTTGAAAATTAATTTTTTGAAAAATAATTAATTTAAATGTGTCAGAAGTAAAGGAATCCTGTTTCTATGTAATACAGAAGTATTTTCACGTAACATCTTCTCATTTTTCATATTTTGGTTTCGGTGGAAAATTTACTTCTTTTATTGTATCAAAGATAATTTGTCTAAAAGATCAAGTTTCATCATAATCAAATAAGCACATCGGCTGCATTTCCTTAAAATATTTATATGTTAATGTATAATTTTTTTAAAAAATGCTAGATACACTTCTATATATATTAGATTATAATAATATTTTATAGAGTTACTTATTCACATATTAATGATATTTTAGATGGTTTAGATATTAAAAAAAAATTTAAAATTAATATTTATTATTAAACTATTTTATCACGTTAATTTTATATATTTAAAGATGAAGCATATGCATACGATATTAGATAAATGAAAGTTTTTTTATAATAATATAAATTATGCTAAATATAATTGGTAAATTTTTATAATAATATAAATAATCCTAAACATAATCAGGAGAGTGACTTTCATATCAAATATTAAGATATTAAAAATGGTAAGAATTACAGAGGGTGTGTTTGATAAGTTTAAAAAAATTAAAACAAATGGGGTAATGATTGGAAGTAAATGATAGTTATATAGGAATAAATATAGAAATAATTGAAAAATGAAGTAGTTGTATAGAAAGAGATGTTAAAATGATTGAAAAGTAAGATAGTCATGCAGAATATTTTTAGAGAAGAAATTTTTTTTTCAAAGTTTTCCAAACACACCTATAGAAAAAATATTTCATAAAAGCTTTCAAAGTCAGGTTAATAAAAAATTAATTTAACTTTTATAAATGCAAATATAAAAGCTATTTTAGAAGAAAGACTTTAAAGATAACCTTTCCAGCAAAAAAAAATATGGGCTCCACTTCTATATAAATAGGTTATATAAAAGCCAAGTCATGTAACCCCTTTAATTTTTATGATTTTGATCCTTGATGAAAATTCAATTAATTCATTGAAGCTAACATCATTTGCTTATCTAAAAGATTAAGGTTCATTTCGATCACATATGTTTATGAGTCACATTTGTTAAAAATATATATATTCACACGTAAATTATGAAAAACACTTAGATTCATTTACACATATACTAGAATATAATAATACTTTATAAAATGGTTTATCCACGTAAAAATATAAATGGAATTGTTTTTCATAAACCATCAAGATATTAAAAATGGAGCGGGTTATATAGAAAAGAGATTACTCAGAAGTAAATATATATAAGTCCTGCTTTTATGAAACCACTTTTTTATGCAACACCTCTATTTTTAATATCTTGATAATTTATAAACAATTTGTTTTATCTATTGTATTTAAAATCATTTATAATATCTTGAAAACTTTTTTATTTATCTACTACCGCTAAGTATGCTCCCTATTAAAAATCAATATAATTTAATAGTTTAATGTTAAATATTAATTTCAAAGTTATATTTTTGATATATAAATCATCTAAAATATTATTTTTATGTGGATAATGATTCTATAAAGTATTATGACATTCTAATACTTGTGTAAATAGATCTAAGCGTTTTTCATAATGGATACTGCTTCTATGTAATCAGGTTACATAAAAGCGGCTCCATATAAACTTTTAAATTTTAAGTTATTAATGATTGATTTAAAATTCAATCCATCCATTATATTTAACATCATTTTTTATTCCAGAGACCAAGTTTCATCCAAATTAAGTATGTTAATGAGCTACATTTACTTAAATATATACATATCCATGTGTAAATTATGAAAAATGTTTATATTCATTCATATATGTATTAGAATATAATAATAATTTATAAAATCATTTATTCACATAATAGTAATATTTTAGATGGTTTAGATATTGAAAAACCACTTTAATGTAGATATTTTAGCATTGAATCATTTGATTACATTGATTTTGCACATTTATAGCTGAGACCTATATATAATAAAATTAAAAAAATTAAAGGGTTTCCAAAATACTATAAAATTATGCTAAATACAATAAATGAAGTAGATTTTTATCAATCACTAAGATATGAAAAATGAAGGGGGTTACATAGAAAATGTTTTCATATAAGTGGAAACAGTTTCATAATTTATATATGAATATATATTTTTCAACAAATGTGACTTATAAACATACTTGATTGAGATAAAACTTGATCTTCTAGATAAACAAATGATGTTAAATATACAACACATAAATTAGATTTTAAATCAATCATCAATATCTTAAAAATTAAGGAAGTTACATACGATTGTTATATGTGTATATGAGAAATATTCAGGTGCAGATACCTCAAAATGGACCCCACATGATCATAAAATTATAATATACTCCACCCAATATATTTATATTTCTATTACTGTAATTTTTGTGTCAATTGAATATGTATATGGATCTTATATGAAAATAGTACAAATTCAACATAATAGATAGTTTGATATAAATAACAATTTTAAAATTATTTTTAACATGTAAACCATTTGCTATAAAATTTTATATATGAATAAATGATTGTATAAAGTATCAATATATTTAAGTATGTGTGGGACACATTTCAGGCCAAATACACCATTAATTACGGTGCAGACAAGTGCATAGGAAAGGTTATATATATATAAGAAATATTCAGGTGCAGCTATCTCAAAATAGGCCTTACATGATCATAAAATTATAATCTACTCCACTGATTGTATTTAGAATTATGTATTCTATTACCATACTAATTTTTATCTCAATTGAATTTGTGTATGGACTTATTTGAAAATGGTATAGATTCAACATAATAAAATAATTTAACGTAAATAACAACTTTAAAGTTGTTTTTTAACATATAAATCATTTGCTATAAAATTCATATATGGATAAATTATTATATAAAGTATCAATTTAAGAAGATATGAGACTGATTTTTAGTCAAATGCACCATTAATTACAATGCAGGCGAATGCACGAAAAAGATTCCGGATGTATTGCATTTCAGCATGGCATACGCGGGTTTTTTGGGCATGTAAAACGCTACAACTTTGATAAGGTTAAAAGCAACCCCAAGAGCTACCTAGTGCTTGCTTATTGTTGAAATCAAACCGACGAAGGACAGTGGCGCTTGACAGACACACAGCAGGCGTGGTTTCGAAACCCACTGATGAAGTGGTTATTTGCATTGTCCCCTCTGAAAAGTGGGTTTTGCAGATTCTCTCCTCGGTTGAGGGTATTTGCAAAAAAATCCATTCATAGTGTGGGGTTAGTGAAGGCACTTGAATGTAATATCAGATGTCGTTGTGTATACATATTAATAATAAAAAAAATAGGCATAAAGACTCTTCATTGAATATGATCAAATGTCACTTACTTTAATGGGCATAATTTTTTTAGAAAAGAAATAAGGTGTACGTCCCAAAAGAAATCCGAATCATATAAAGTACCACAAAAAAATAAAAAAGCGAGTTGGCTGCTGGCAGAAAAGTAATTTATTTTGGTAAACAAATGAAGTAAAATACGCTTATCTTATGGCTTATTAAAGTTGAAATATATGGGTCAGATCATACATGATAAAAAGTGAAATACCTTTACAACTTAGGCTAAACATATAAAGGTATGAATCTAACGAATGCATAAAACACTTTAAAATATAAAAATCTAATAGGTGTATTAGACCGCTACCCATGCATAAAGTAGAAAAAGGCCCATTTGCAGCGCTTTTCCACTCATTTGAAGCTTAAGGTGATAAATTAAATCCATCTTGGGCCAACCAGGGTGCCAGACATTCCGGTTGGCCGCGTCTGATGGTGCGCAAGTCAGTGAGAGCTTTTCCGCTCAGTTTAGTTAGAGGAGAATGATCCTGGTAGACCCGGGTAAGTAAATGTCTCACACTTAGCCCACCTCAAAAATCCAATTTAAAACATTTTTTTTATTTTTTTCTTCACATACTTATTTATTTAAATGGGTTTAATATATAAATCAAGTTTTACCATTTTTGAATATTTGTATATATTTTTTTCAGATTTTTAAAAATAAGAATATTTTAAATACATATATACACATATGTTTACAAATCTTAAAAAAATAGATAAACATATTCAAAAATAGTAAAACTCGGTCTATATATTAAATAAACTTAGATAAACAAATGCACGAAAAAAAAGAGTAAAAAAAGTTATTTTAAATAAGTTTTTTAAGATGTATTAAGTGAGACTTACTTAGCTCGGGCTAACATGATCACTTCTCCATTTTAATATATATGTCAATAAATTTCAATATTTTTCATAATTTAAACATGAATTTATATTGACAATATTCATACAATATTTTCCATAATTTAAACATAAATATATATAGAAAAATATTCAAGTATAATTAACTATATAATTTATGATATAGTTGACTCAAAATGAATCCCACATAATCATAAAATGATAGTTTTGTCAGTATATTGTATTTAAAATTGTTTATTTTGTTAGCATACCTATTTTTATACAAGTGGGATATGTTATGATATTCATCTTAAAATAATACAAGCCTAATAAATAATTTGTCGTGAATAATAATTTTAAAGTTGTTTTTTAGACATGTAAACTATCTTAATGTAATTTATATATGGATAAATGATGAGGTAAAGTATTAATGTAATTTATATATGGATAAATGATGAGAGAAAGTATTAATACATTTAAGTAAATACAGGACCCATTTTGGCTCAAAAATAACTTATAGTAAATACAAATGTACAAGGTCATATATATGCTAAATGGAGCTATGCATTTGATGAAACTTGGATCTCTGGCTAGACAAATGATCCAATATAATAAGATTATTACATAAGGGTGGAAGAAGAAAGATTTATGAAGGGAAATTTTCCAGTTACCGAATGAAGATATATACCACAAGACAAAATGGCTGCTTTCTTTAACGACGCCATCTCTTCTTTTTCCTCATTGCCAATTGACATTATTTCATAAACATTGCATACAAACAACGATGTCATCTTTCTTCCTTAGATTGACATCGAGTTACACGAAAACATTGCCCACAAATAACAAAGCACACGCTACAACCCAATGAAGAACATGGGGGGTCCCCCAAAGCTTCACCATTGTCAAAAAAAAAACCCCCCAAAAAAGAAGTTCCGTGCGATGTTGGCTGCTGCAACTTACTCAAGTAGACGCCTATGTTTGCACCATGCGATTGCGATGATGTACAAAAATATACTCCCCGTTGCACCACCACCAACAGTCCACAAGAACTCCCGTGTACCAGACTTTTTATCATCGAACAACTCAACCTTGATGTTCATGCCAAATATACCAGCCACAACTACGAATGCACTCACCACTAGGGTTGCAGTAGTCAACATGACTCCCATCTGAAGAAGATGGTTCTGCTTGTCATCCAGCATGATGTTGATGTAATCCTCTGTGTCGTCCACGTACTCCCTCAGCTTCAAGAATCAACGAGCAAGTAAATTCTAATAAGTGCTACTAGGATAAAAATGGAATTCTGAAGCATCAATAGATGTATTAGCTTGATACTTCCATTAGTTTAAGATATTCTATCCTGACAAGGATATTTGATATAGAGAAATAATTCTATGATACCAACACCATTGAAATTTCAATGTCGCTATCCCATTTTAGACCCCTTGCTGGTGAAATCAAAATTCAATCCACAGATTGCCTTTAAAAATATTTGCTTAACAAGGAAACCAAGTTTCATTCACATCAAATATTTGGTTAGGCCTTATTTGATAAAAGTGAGTATAAAATAAATGTAATAAAATTCATATTTTACAAGTGAATATAAATATTTTCAAGCAGGCGTCACCACCAAATCTTTGGTCAAAATGACTTTTGAAAAAAAAAATGATTTTGAACCAAAAAAAGCTGAAAGGATTTTGATTTAATCATTGAAACAGCCCAAGATGGGCAACAATGCTGAAGTACTTAAATGGTATTGATTACGTAGAAGTATTTCTCTTTGATACATTGGCCCCCAATTTCAATAAACAATCAGAAAAGAGAAGAAAATTGCTTATCCGTACTCTCTGCAGATAGTTTGATCTAACATTATGCATTTGTACTGACAGGAGAAATCAGAAATACTAAAGATAAAAAGTGGGAATTAGATTTGTCAATTTATTCCTGTTTCAAATTTTTTGGCCAAAAACCATAAAGATCTCTACAGATACATTGAAATGATTCAGGCATCAGTCACCAAATTATTGAATACAATCTGAAAAAGTAAATCAACAAAGATGGCTCATGGTGCCATCCAAGCTGGAGTATTCAAAAGTGATTGCACAGAAAACTGATAGCATGTCATTCAGCGGCCATGAAATGACATACTAGGTGGTATGTGGAAGGCCCATAAAAGGTGTGACCAACTTGTCTGCTCAGCAGCTACACGTACTAGCATAGCTAAATGAAAAGCTTAGTTATAGTAAGATAATCTTAATTACGGGTGTAAATCAGGTCAAATTGCCTCAGGTTTATGCCAACCCAACCAGAATCTTATTTCTCAAAACATCAACCCAATCGTAAACTAAACCCTAGCCCTAACCTCATTTCTAAAGCTCCAATTTAACCTTAACCCTAAGCTTACAATTCTGGCTGGCTTGGAGTAGACTAAATTAATTATCTTCAATTAGTAAATTTTGATAAAATTCCAACAACCTTTATCAATTTTGTGAATTGGTTATGATCCAGTTAGCCAAGGTGCACAAGTGTTTTTAAAATTTTTTTTTTTTAATTTTCATGAAAATATGGGCCCAAGTGTATTTAACTCATACACCAAATTTTACGACTGTTGAATTTTCAAATTTAGAAAAAATATATATACACATATCTAAAAATTGTAAAATTTGATACATGCATTAAAAACAATTTGGCACACATTTTCATAAAAATATTATACACCCACACACATGCTATCTTACCCCTTTATCAATAAGATTAGACCAGTTGAATGAACACTGCATATTGCAAGTATAACATGCTTGGCAACAACTATGCACATCATTCATATAGACAAATGACGAGGATGGAACTGTGTAATCAATGACCAAGTAAATGCATGCAGGTCAATATGCTAGACGCTGATGAAAGAAGAACATCTAAGTTTTAGGGTGTGTTCGGCTATCAAATAAAAATTTAAAAAAAAAACCTTTTCAATCTCCATAATTATCCTATTTTTAATCAATTTTTCATATCTTTCCATACAACTACCTTACTTTTCAATCATTTCTCCGGAACTACTAATACAACTAACCTATCTATTTTAACTTTATTATCTTTACTCATCATCATTACCACTATCATATCACATCATTTTCTCTAGGAACACACCCTTAGAATAGAAAAATCTGATTGCCCATTTCAGAAGAATGTTTTCTGCCATTTTATACATGAAAGTGAGATTTCCATCAGAAAAAAAGGAAAACCAGAAAACAATAAATTTCTAGGACAAAGGGAGTAGAGAAAATGAGGTTTCCCAATCCACTTGTGCACCTCGTTTCCTTTACACACCTATAGCATGGACCAATATGATGCCGTAGTGCTATGCTGATCAATGCGCACATTTACATGACTTGGACAGAATATTCTTCATGTGCTCTTCAGATGGGTAAAATGCTGTATTAGATGAGCACCAAATATTAAAAGGCTTTTATTCTTTCCAGAGCCATCTGTAAATTCAAAATAGTACATTACATGCAGATACACCCTAATATGGCCTAGTATGGGTTTCACCTCATTGAAGTTCCACATGTACCTTGCCAGCTTGGCAAATGCAGCAGCCAGTAAAGTAACTTCAAAGTAATGAACGTGCAGAAAATTCAGACAGGCAACAACAACAAATAAGCATAATAAAAAAACACACACTTCCAGAGGGAGAGATCTACCGTAGATAGCTTGTTCAATGTACCATCAATCTGCACAAAGTAAGCCTCCAAAAGCATTTCAAGCTCCTCAACATCAAGATGCTTACTGCCACTGCGTGTGCTACTAGTATGGGTCCGGGCATCTCCAACAATAGTGTTAGATGCAGCCAACAGATGCTCTTGATCATCAATATTTTGAACATCAGCTTCATAACTGCTGAGAGCATCATTAGCTTCGGAAGAAATTTCAGTAGGAATCCTGAAAATTAAGCAGAAAACATGTGAAAACTAAATTAAAAGGTGCATACAGATAGTGTTCCATATACTTAACAAATAAGCAATGCTGGTTAAACAACAACAATTAGGATCTACCACACAATTTTATAAGGCTGTCTTGAAACCTCTCCCACCACATTCAAAAAAGATATGGTAGTGGAGGCTTTTGCTGAGGTACCACTGTCGTGTGTAGGCAAGATACAAGTCAAAATCAGTCTAATTGGACAACTGAAGCCATTGAGGTTACTCTTTCCTGTTCGCCCTCATTGTTTGCCACAGTGTAAACTACCATTTCTCAAGCCAGAGAAAGGATATCACCGATGCCCTACCTATGGGATCAAATCACATAGATGGAAAGAATAGGATATTACTAGTCTGCTTGAAGTCACTAGGGACTACAGGTCACCAATCCATTTTGGCCCTTTCAGAACAAGGTAGCAACCAGCATCTCTAATAATAGCTGGGCGATGAGCAGGTTTCCAGTAGAGGATGATGCATGGTACAAACAAAGCATGTGATGCTGGGGATTTTTCCCCCTGAAACACGGAAATGATAGGATCGAATAGCATATATGAGACACATTTTATTGCCAGCGGGATCAACTCCCTCAAGGACCCTCTTGGCCAATTTAGGAGGAAACAAGTGGCAACATACAATGAAGACGGACATGAACCTGGCCAAAGTACTGTCAAGGAGGTTATCAGACAACGAGAAGATTACTCATTAAATATTGAAAAGATAAGATTAACCGCAGAAGATATGGTCAATTGAATGAAGCATAATGATGAATGTATAAAGTATATGGTAGACCACAGATTAGTGAATTATCTGCAGGACTTTTGCATATCATTACCTCAAGTTCGAGGAATTTACACACCCTTACCTATGGTCATCCATTCCATCTCCGTCATTGAGAGAAGAAACAGATGAGAATCCATCAAGCCGTTGCTGCAGCAATTTTTCTGTCAGGTACATCTCAGCCATATCTTCATCATCATCTAGAAGGTGCTCAAGTTCGTCCCTCACCTGCAAGTGAGTCTTGTTAGCTAGATATGGCAACCAACCAGAAGGTATATAAAGAAAGGAAGATTTATAGACTTCTACTAGAAAGGGAAGAAAAATAACCAAAAGTATATATTTTGTAGGGATGAATGCCATTATGTCACTCGCTAACAAAAACTGAATAATATTGGAATTTGGCTGGTCAAGCACTATTGAACTTCCAATGCACCAAAATAATCAGATGAAAATAAGCAAGCCAAAAGACAGAGAAGACGACCTTTTGAACTCGTCCAGTTATTGCAACCAGCCGGCTCTTTATCTGACGCACACGCTCCAAATTGAGAGTGCTAATCTTTGACGTCAGCTTATCCAGGGCCGGGTGTGCTTCTTGCTCCAATGTTCTTGCCTGATTCAAGATTACGAAAACAGAAGTCATGAAATTATGAACTCAAATATAACATGTGCGACTCATGTATCATGAACAAGGAACACTTGAATAAAAAGCATGACAAGGAACAAGTAGATTGGGAAACTTCGCTAAAAAACCAACCAAAAAAAGAAAAAGAAAAAAGGTATCACCTCATTGTCTAAGCAACCGCAAGCAGCCTCAAGACATGCTTCCAATGCAATGAACTCAAATGGAAGAACCCTTGGTCCATTATCAAAACCAGGTTTCCCATCTGCCTTCTCAGTCATTTCTTGGTGCCTTGGAAGATCTCCCAAATCATTGAGACCATAAGGAAAGTTTGGACTCACCATCCCAGAACCTGGCTCTTCCGAATCATATGGGTTTCTCCAGTCTTCATCACGGCAACTCATCTGGCCTTCCTGTACCATAAAAGGAGGAGAAAAAGGCAAAAAAAAAAAAAAAGAGGTTATATTGCAAAGAATAGAGAAACAACGAATGTATCTATGCTTTCAATCCCTATTTAATTTCTGTTGTCCTTAATTCTATTTTTTTTACTATTTTATTTTGAATGGTGCTGCGAACTCCTATAAGTTATGTTCAATCTCCATGTCCACTTGAATTAAATGAATAAGAAAACTAAAACCCTAAACACAAGAATAGACCATCCATAAGGTTTCCATAGCTCCAGAGAGAAGCTTTATGAACACTAACAATCGTGAAATCATTGATTGAATAAACCTACACATCCTGTATGAGTGGACTCTCTAAACCACTGACCATCTGCTTTTCCTGCTTTAACCTTGGACATACATGGTAACATTAAGTTGCATCATAAAGCAGCATATACAAAGGCGTTCTCACTCATGAAAAGCACCAGTCCAAGATAAAACTAAGAACAATCACGGATTACATTCCCAAAACAAAATGGTGGGTGTTCTCATTCCTAGTCAAATCCTTCAATTAAGCAGCCAGACCCAACAAATAACAAGCATGACCATCTGCTCACCGTAAAGCTTACTGAAAACCATCACTTGAAGGTTAAAAAACTTCAGTTTGACTTCTGGTAGTAGTTGAATCAGCACATACATGCGAATATTAAGTAGCTCTGCATTGTGAATCACACTCCATGATCATCCAATTTATCGCATCATCCATGAGTTTGCAGGGACGGCTCACATCCAGAAATTTGGTTCATTCAACAAATGTGATTTTGGGACTAAAAGCATTTCTAGACCATCAAATCATACGTTGATTACCAGGAACTCGCTTGTTTCTCAAAGGTACTGAATTCTCTGTTTGCGGGACACTTGTCAGATCCAATTACAACTCCAGTCGCACGTACTGGACAGTTATAATCATCCAATCAAAGTGATCCATGCCAAGCCTCCTTCACTATCAAATCAAACCCCACGCTGCAAACGATCTCAACCGTTCATCCATCAGATTCACTGACCGAGACACGGATCCACAACCAAATCAGCCAAAGTGACTCAGCTGTGTGCTCTGCTTCCGACGCCCAAGATTGCTCCTTTACAACAACAAGCACAAAAAGCCCTAAATCCCAGAACTGCAGACTCCTATCCTAGAAAAAGAAGAAATTTTTAGCAACCCAAATACCTTAATCTTGAGAGTGGCGAGGTGGAATCGCGCGATGCGGCGCTGGAGCTCGTCCACGAAGGGCGTGACGGTGGGATCCTTGGAATTGAGGAGCAGCACCTCCTGCGCAGTGATGATGGCCTTGATGTGTTCGAGGTTGATGACGATGGCTCGCTCCCGGCCCAGGACAGTGGAGGGGTAGGAGAGGAGGGGATCTAGGATGCGGAGGTCTCGGGCCGGGAGGCCCGTACGGCGCATGATGGCGTGCTTTCCCACCTCCACCACCTGCCCCTGCCCGTTGGAGTCGAGGACGAGCCAGGGGCGGACGCCTGCGCCCTTCTTCCTGAAGAGAACGGAGCCGGGTCGGGCCGGGTCCATCGAGTCTTCCTCTGGCGGACCACCACCGGTGAGGCCCGGCTGCAAAAGCTGCGCAGAGGGGAATTTGGCTCGCATCGCACTATCATTCGCTCCTCTGCTCTGGTCTGGTTATCGTAAAGAGATTCGATTTTCTGCCGGCGTCCAAAAGGTAGATGACAGATGCTACAATACACCTAGCTGCACGGGAAGCTGTATGTATGTATGTGAGGTGATGGATATGAATTTTACAAGTGAAAGATGCCAGTGGCAAAAGCTAGGCACGGAGGTGGTCGATGGTTTGCAGGATGCCGAAGGAAAGAGAAGCTCGGTGAAAACGATAGCGCCCGGTGGCCAGTAGGCCCTGCCTGCATAATGAAGGGTGGGTTCGACCAGGGATATAATCTTATCCACAATTCCACATACGCTTTTTTTCTTTTTCCGTAAACTTATCAGCGCAAGTGTATTTC
>JAXCLR010000105.1:27493137-27517807 GCA_035584095.1 Annona squamosa | reverse complement strand
AATAGGGGTAATAATGAGGTGTAAAGAGAATAAAGTTAAAATAGATAAGGTAGTCGTATGAGTAATTGTGTGAGAATGATTGAAAAGTAAGGTTGTTTATATAGGAAAATGTAAAAAAATAATTAAAAAATAAGATAATTATGAAGATTGAAAAGTTTTTGATTAAAAAATTTTCATTTATATATTCTGTGTGTAACCAAACACACCCTCAATGCTTCCAGTGGGCAAACTATAGGGGAGCCGGTCAACAGTTCAAAACAAGTCTCTTGGGCTCCTTGGTTTCTCGAGTTGGGCTTGCTTCGGCTGTGGACACTTAGCTCTGCCATTTGGAATTGGCTCTTGCATACGCCCCACCATCTAAGGCCGGATGTTATTAAAACCAGATCTAAAGTTGATCCGGTTAAGGAACCTCAAACTTGCGGCTCTACTGATCAATTTTTCCAAGATAATTCTAAAAGTTAATATAAAATTAAAATTTAAAATTTGAACCGTTAGTCATTTAATCTTACGGTGCACCTGGTATGAGCCAAAGTTAAAATTATAGGAAAAATTTTAAGCAGATAAGAATAATTATTAGAATGCATAATAATTAATTACAGAAAAATGTAAAAAAATAATTAAAATTTAGAAGTAACTGGAAAGTAGAATAGTTATAAGCAGCTAAGGCGTGAAACGATATGAAAAGGTGCGTATCTCAAGACTAGAAAAGTATTTTTTCAAATTCTCTAAACTTTAATTGATATCATACGAACGTCTCCTTCGTCTCGACACATAGATTTTTTACAAATAAATTTACTAGTTAATGCTTTCTTTTCGATAAATTACTAAAATAAAAATTTCACAAATCGTTTCAATAATAACTCCAATAATGAGATTGGATCGGTGGAACAAGAAATTTGATTTTCGGCAACCACAATTTCTTTTTTTTCTTTTTTTTAAATTAAGGGGAAGCTGAAAACTAAAATTTAAAATTCAAAAAATTTGATTGCGAATGCTTGACCGCATATATGCCATGTGAAGCGAATGGAAAAAATTATTTCTAAATACTCGTTTGCTATAATGTGCGCCGGTAACCAATTTTTTATTTGGTTCTAAATAATTTGCAATGTAAGCAATAAAATAGCAGTATTAGACTGGACCATTCCAGTTTATCTGTTAACTATATCTCTTATTGTGTACCCTAAAAACTCCGCCAACCATGGTCCAAAAGTAAATGGAAAAATCGGGGGCGTACAAAATTATTTTTAAATTTTAAATGTTTTTCAAAAGATGCGGACCTCATGTAAAATTTAATAATTTTCTGAATTTATTTGACATTATCACGTGTACTCATTCCCATTTCATTAATGTTCGGAAATAAAAATAAAAAGTCGTACACCACGAGAGGATTGCCATGATGGAAACATCCGGTGGCTTGGATTTCACGTACCAGTAGTCAGTGTTCGATTCTTTCCATGGGCTGGAGGTAATTTTTATAATTCCCCTCTTTAATATGGGGTTATTTACATATTCTTCATATGTGGGGTATTTACAAAAAAAATTCCTCCATGTGTGATGTATAAATACCAATCAAGAAAATAAAATATTCAGCTAGCCACCTTTTTTCTTAATTAGATTGAAAAGGTGATTTCCCACCCACCCTGCCAACCTAAGAAGCTAACCAGGCAACGAGAGAGAGAGAGAGAGAGAGAGAGAGAGAAATCTCTCAATGAGAAGGATAAATTGGAGGTCATTCCTCGTAGCATCACAGATACAAATAGGGGACATGTCCACCTGCGACAAAGCAAAAGCTACAGGTGAATGAGCAATACAATTACCACTTCTGATAACATGGGAAAACTCATACGGAGAAAACACAGCTTTATCAAGAAAAAATAGCTCTTGGTTTGATGTGCTTCCCAAATTATAATTCTTGTTACCAAATTAACCCTAGGTCTCTGTCATTGAAATATAATTTTTTTTTAGGTAATTTGCAAATATACCCACATAGTTTAACCAAAATTGCAGATATATTTAGACAATTTCACAAAATTAAGATAACCCCCGCAAAGTTTCATTAAAATTGCATATAACCCCATGTCGATGGATGGAAGGTATGCGCTATTAAGTGAAAATTGTCATTCCAAGACTACCATTTGTTAATTTGTAAATGTACCAACATAGTTTAACCAAAATTATAGATATGCCCATACAATTTTAAGAAATTAAGATAACCTCCACATAGTTTAACCAAAATTGTAGATATACCCACACAGTTTCACGAAATTAAGATAACCCCCTATATAGTTTCATTAAAATTGAATATAACCCTCCATGAGCTCACTTTCCTGTTAGCTATAGTTAATATAGGGTTTAAATTTGTGAAAAATGATAATCCTATTTCAATTAGAATTCATCAATTGCTAAACACTAATTGCATGTTATATTGAAGGAGACAAACATTTTTGCATATGAATGTGGAAAATGGGTAGAGACGATGGAAGTGCTTGGCACGTTCATCCTCGCCAATCTAGACTTCAAAGTGACGATGAATATGCACATGAAGATGTGTAATGTGGAAAATGGATAGAGACGATGGATGTGCATATAGAGATGTATAATGTGGAGTATTGACAAAATGATTTCTTGCCTTGCAAACCAAACCTAGCTCCCCAAGCTCTTCTTTGCCTTTTTCTTCATCTACTCTACTTTCTAGGTTGCTTAGATTTACACTTACATGAAACTATGTAGGCTCAATTTCCACATTATACATCTTTGTGTGCACATTCATTGTCACTTCGAAGTCTAGATTGATAAAGACGAGCATGCCAAGCGCATCGCTCAAATATGGTAGTCGCACCACTTAGGATTGACAACCATGACAAATTGAGGAAGATGGTGGAGCACTAGAATTTAGTTGGTGCACCATGCAAGAATGTTTGCTTCCTTTTAATTGAGTAGCAACATTAAAATTTATTATAATTTTATTAAAATCATTGTAATGGGTTGTAAATATTTTGAAGTTAATTTTAAACTTATTTAGACTTTAATATAACATGCAACTAGTGTTTAGTAATTGATGATTTCTAATATAAATTAAAATTGGATTATTTTTGTATTTTTAAAAAATTTAAACCTTATTTAACTATAGCTGACGGGAAAGTGGGTTCATGGGAGTTGTATGCAATTTCAATGAAACTACAGGGGGATTATCTTAATTTCGTGAAACTAGGTAAGTATATTTGCAATTTCGGTTAAACCATGTGCGGTTATATTAATTTTATGAAACTATGTGAGCATATCTGTAATTTTGGTTAAACTTTGTAAGGGTTATTTTAATTTTGTGAAACTATGTAAATATATTTGTAATTTTGGTTAATCTATGTGGTTATATTTACAAATTAAGGAAGGGTAATTTTGGAATGACAATTTTTACTTAGCGGCTTGTTACCTTTCAGCCATCAACATGGGGGGTTATATGTAATTTCAATGAAACTTTGTGGGAGTTATCTTCATTTCGTGAAACCGTGTAGATATATCTGCAATTTTAGTTAATTTGCATGAGTATATTTGTAGATTACTCTTTCCTTTTTAATGGTTTATGATGGCTGTCAAGCATTGTATTTTTCAATTTTCATGCATTATATAAAAATTAAAATAATTAATAAAATTACTATACTGTAATTTTATTATGTTGACATAATGGTTATAAATGATTTGTACCAATTGTTGAACTAGTTGATCCTTAACTTAAACTAGCATAAAATTGTTTAAAATAAGTATAAAATGGTTTAAATCATGCTTTAATTTTAGCAAGGTTTGGTAATGTAAATGCTCGTGGGATTTTGGAATGCCGTAGAGAATGATAAAGAAAATATTTTAATATTTTTGTAATTAATATAAAATGATAGGGATAAAATTAAAATAAATATGCTAGTTGAATGAAAAAATAATTAAAATGTAAGAATAAAATTAAAAAATAGGATTGCTTGATTATTAAATAATTTATGGAAAAATGAAAAAAATGCACTATTTTCCACCTCACCTCACCTCGCACATTCTAAAATATCCCCTTTTGTAGACTTCATTTTTTCTAACTAATTATTTAATAATTTAACAATCTTATTTTTTCAATTTTAACCTTTTAATCCAATCATCTTTTCTTTCAACTATCTTATTTATTCCAACTCTATCTCTATCATTTCATATGAATCACATAAATTTCAAAAAAATTTCTTTCTCATTTATTATTTCATCCTAAAATCTCACCCAAATCTACATTACCAAACATTCCCTACATATTTGACTAAATGGGAAAAGGATACTCCATAGTTCATATCTCACATAAATTTTCGTATGAGATGATGAAACTAGGGTTGTATTTGGGTATTTGCTAAAAAATATATTTTCTATAACTTTTTACCTCATAATTATCCTATTTTTCAATTATTTTAATCTTTTTATATAGCTATCTATTTTTAATCATTTCTTTATAATTTTTCATATAACTATCTTATTTATTTTAATTTTTTCTCTTTATTCTTTATCATTATTCATATGATATTACATCATTTTTTCTATTTGAAAATTTTTCTATAAATTTTTTTATCAAATACCAAACATGTCCGGTGCTTAGAAGGATTCAAGAAACTTTGAATGTGACAAAAAACGAGATGATAATGTAATGATGTGTATTGATAGTGAGAAAATTTGTATTGAAAATGTAAAAAATTATATTAATGAAATTATGTTAAAATTTTAGAAAGGTGCCTTGGAAATTAAGATACTTGAAATTCAACAACATTGGATTCTTTAAAACTGAGTCATGTAACTGGTTTACATAGAAGCGTTTCCATGTAATCCTCTCTATTTTTGAGATTTTGATATCTAATGAAAAGTTCAATCCATTTATAGTATTTAACACTATTTATTTAGCTATAAGATCAAGTTTTAATTAAATTCAATATATGCATAGGCTGCATTTGCTTAAAAATGGTACATTCATGTGTAAATTCAGAAAATATTTAGATTTATCCACATATGTATTAGAATGTATTAATACTTTATTCAATTATTTATTCATATATTTATAATATTTTAGATGTTGAAATTACTATTTAAAAATTGATATTTAATATTAAACAATTTTATTATGTTGATTTTACACATTTGTAGATGAAGTCCATATACAGTGATGTTAAACAAATGAAAGAGTTTCTATAATAATATAAATGATGTTAAATATAATAGAAAGAGTGAATTTTTCATCAATTATCTAAATATTAAAAGAGATGGGAGTTACATGAAAGTGGGTTTCATACGAGCGCTCAGGCTTTAGAACAACTCGGAAATATACTTAATGGGATGCCAACCAATTTATATTGCCGAAAATCTATGTAAGAGCAACAAAATTATCAATGAAAGTTTTGGTAGTCTTTCTCCCTGCTCTGGCAGAAAGAGTCAAAGCGCTTTTTTTTTTCCAAATTAAGACAATTCTCACCGTCCCGCCAAGACAGTTTGAGGAGGCTGTTGTTCCATGTCAGCCGGCGACCACAGCCTTACTGGTGTTATTGGCAGACATTTCTAGTCGTGGCGCCATAGACACCCTGAACTGTCTGCTCGTGACAGCCCGGAGACCGACCTAAACCACTTGTTTTTTGCTCTTTCTAAAATGCTTGCTGAAAGACGGAAGCAGATTAGGGTCAGTGCACTCACCGCGAACAGTGAGCCGCTGGCGTAGACGAACAAGGGTCCTGCACAACTTCTGTTAATCATACCAGCAGCAGCAGCAGCAGATTCAACACTTTCTCAAAAGTCCTACTTGTAAATTTGAACTCAATTGCCACTGGTGCAGCTTATTAATCCGTCCTACACGTATATATCGGACTCTGGTAGCACTACTCAATCTCTGCTGTCTATATATCGACTAAAAATCACGGTAGACTTACGCTTAATTATTAGAGTTATGCATCCTCATCCACATCCCACATAAGTCTTTTTCTGCGTAGCTGTCAGGATCAGAGAAGACCTACGTACAACGTACGTCGGAGAGACTTGAAACTGGATAGCTGTCTTGGCGAGGCCTATCGACTCCGCTGAGCTACCTTTCGAGCTTGGATTGGTTGACCGGGCAACAAGACTTCTTATCTTCCACGGGTCTTCCTGGCCGTGTGAAATTCATGGAAGCAGGACGTGCTCGTTCTCATCTACAAACAAGAATATTTATGCAGCCACGTTTTAATCCACATTTCAATAATTAGCTGTGTTTGACCACAGACAACTATATTATATATATATTTATTACAGCTAAATAACTATCATTATTTTCAGCCTAATTTAATGTATGCAAGTAATGTAAGGCTTTCTTTTGAGACATGTACGAGGAGAATTTTTTTTTCATTTCTCACCACATACCTTTTTAGTATGATTTAACATTTCAGTTACCTAACCATCCAAAATTTTAATTTTACATCTACATTTCTATTAATATTTATATTTTTCATATAATTATCTATTTATTTTAACTTTATTACTATTGATCACAATCGTTACCCTTTTACATCATATTATTCTCTTATTACCACTTTTCCGCTTTCTACTCTTACAAATTCTCAACTCATTCTAAAATTGGACCACAAGTTATATAGAACGTGACTACATTTGACTACCTCTCATTACTTGTTAGTAGTTAGATAGGCATTTGCAGTCAAATAAGGATGTGTTTGGAAGGTGATAGAATTTTTTAATGAAAAATTTTTGAAATGAAAAAAAACAATGTAATATGAAAGGAGTAACTATGAGTAAAGAAAATGGTTAAAACAAACGTGTTAGTTGTATGGATAATTGAGTAGAAATGAACGAAAAATAAGATAATTATGCAGAAGATATGAAGAAATAATTAAAAATATAATAATTATGAAGAGTAAAATGTTTTAAATTAAAAAATTTTGGTTGTTGCCAAATATGCCCTAAGTAAATTATCAAAATTTACTTAAATATAGATAAATTTACGTTATATAACCAATTTGTGTTACCATAGCCTCCTTTTCTTGGCTATATTTGCATATTAATATAGAGGTATTTAAAGGATTAACAACCAAATAAAGCTGATGTATTTCGTGCACCCTTTTACCTTTTTAATTAAAAATTTAAAGATATAAACTATTTCTACCATTCATCCACATATATTCATTTATGATACCAAAAATTAAATATATAAAAATTATTAGGTAATTTGCAAATGCACCCACATAGTTTGATCATAATTACAAATATATTCGTGTAATTTCAAAAATTATAAATAACCTCTGCATAGAAATGCTCTAAATTTAAGGGCAATTTGGGAAAAAATTGATTTGTTAGCAAAGCGTTGTCATGCGTACACCCACAACTAGTATCATCTAATGTTGGTATCATTTGCTAATTCAGAAACTAGATGAGTATATTTACAATTATGATCAAACTGTGGGTATATACGCAAATTATCCAATATTATTTATATGTTTATTTATTTTAAAATTTTAGTTCTATATCCACTCTTAAAAGGTGATAAATCTTTTAAGTATATAAGTTTCTAATCATCAACATGATTTTTTGACATAATGAATGAATTCATATTAATAAAGATCAATCTTACTTGTATATAATCAAGTTATACAGAAAGAATCCATCTAGTCTCCTCTATTTTTAATATTGTAATGATTGATAGAAAACCCACTTTGCTCTTTATATTTAATAACATTTATTTAGTTAAAAGATTAAGTTTCATTTGAATCAAAGATATGCATGGGATACATTTGCTTTAAAAAATATATATTCATGAATAAATTATGGAAACTGCTTAGATATATTCACGTATGCATTAGAATATTATAATATTTTATAGAATTATTCATCCACATATTACTAATATTTTAGATAGTTTATATATTGAAAATACAAATTTAAAATTGATATATGATATTAATAAAGCTCAATTTGGCGAAGGTTCGACTACAACCAAATTAAGACTTAAATGATAATTTCATCAAATAGGTTAAGTTGCTCACATAGGATTTTACATGGAAAAGAATTGGCCCAAAGACAAGGTTAGTTCTTAAAAAATACAGAATGGGGATTGGAGCCCTTGTAAAGTCTTTCTATTAAATTCTCTATGTTTTTACAAGATAAGAATATATATGTATACCAATTATAACTTCGATCTCTCCTTTCTACCTTCCACCCTTATTTCAAGAAGTGTTCTTAAGGATCGTTTCCTACTTAGGTGAGATTTTGAGAAGCGATAGAGATTTTTCTATTAATTGGGAGAATTACATAGTACATCAATGGAGAGATATCTGTCCATCCTCTCTCTTCTCTTTATGGGGAGGTTTTTCAAGGGTATACATACTGGGTTTGGTATCATTGTGATGTGGTTTGTGTCAAGTAAGAATATTTGGTGATCGTGTTTCAAAGAAGATTTCTTGCCGATGTGTTCATCTTAGTTAACTAGGCCGAGTGCTTGTCTAACTACATTGGGTCATCTCAGGATGGCTAGACCATCCTAGATTTGATTCTTCATTAATGTAGGATGACATTCTTCATATTAAAGGCAAGTATTTCTGTTTTTTGAGGCATCTCTCATAAATGCCTTCTTATATTGCTAATGTCTTATCAGCCCTGGGCGAGGGGTCTGTAAGTCGCCCTTTTTCTTTTTGAAGGATTGTTGCTCCTTGAAGATCCTTCATTCTTCTGCCGAGAGGTGGGCTATACTAAGCTTTTCCTTCACTATGAGAGGGGCACATCAGACTTGTTTCGATCTAGCCCTATCAAATATCAAATTATTTTATTATGTTGATTTTACATATTTTTAAATGGAGTCCTTGTACAATGTGTTAGAAAAATGAAAGGCTTTTTAAGAAAATATAAATGATATTAAATATAATAAATAAACTAATTTTTTTATCAATTATCAAATGCAAAAAATGAATTAGGTTATATAGAAAAGAGATTCTATAGAAGCAAAGACCAATAACAATGGCAATAGATGGTTTAGATTTTAAAATTAGAAAAGCATGCGCCTAAGTCGTATTAGATAAGAACTATTTAATTTGGTTGTGAAAAATGTTTTAGCACTTTTCTGTAATGCCACAACTTAGAGAAACAATCTTGGGCATATAGGCTTATGAGTCTCACGGTGTGATATTATCCACTCTGGCCTTATAGCTGAATAACATAGTTTTAAAATGCATCATAATGTGTTTAAACTTAAACCCACTTATAAAACTGTAAGAATTCTCTCTCCTTTTTTATATGAGATTTGATTTTGGGCTATTATAAGCTCACTAGCTTCCGCCTAATTCGTCTTTGAACCGCAACTCAACTCTGAACTTCTATCCACTATACTCATTTGTAGGCCTCCGCCCACTCATCTCAACTTTAGGTTTTACTCACTCGTCTTGCTCATTTGCTCTAGCTTGGCAGCTCAGTTGCTTGATTTTAAACGCATCATACTATATTTAAGCTTAGATCCATTTATAAATCCTTGGGAATTTTTTTCATTTTCGATGTGGGATTTGGTTATGGGAGTAAGATGTAAAATCCAGTTAACTTAAGGGGTTTCTAGAAAAAATTTCAAACCCTTTTACCCTTTCCCCATGCACAATGTCCAATAGCCCTTTGGAAAAAAAATGGAAGAGAGAAAAAATGGAAGAGTAAAAAGAGAGAAAACAGAAGAGGAGAGAGAAGGGGAAGATTTTAAGAGGGGTTTATGAGATTTGAAATGGAGTAATGGTGGATTTTATTTGGAAAAGGTTTGAAGTTTGGAAGATTTGAGAAAAAGTAGGTAAAAATTAATTTTTAATCTTTCTATATTTCTTTTCTCTATTACATTTAATTAATATATTATGATGATTTAAGAATAGTTTGGTATGAATTTGTGGTATTAGGATTAGAAATTTTAAATTCTAATAGAGTATAGAAAAGAGAATTGTTCTATCAGAATGAGATATGAGCATTGAATTTAGATGGATAATCTTAGAATAATATTTTATAATAAAATACAATAATTATTGTTAAAAATTTGAGGTGATATGAAAGATGAGTGTCTCTAGATATATATATTTGGAACTTGAAAATGAGAAAATGAGGATAATTGAGGATGAAAATATAGAAAAAAATTTAGAATATTATTATTATTATTTTAGTGTAGATTAAAGTGAAGAATACATGAGAATCTTGTTGAGCTCACATGTGGAGATTTGAAAACTTGTGTAAAAGGTTATCATGGCCCATACGAGTTATCATGATACATTTCAGACTTTATTTGTGCGTTAATCCGAGAGATTAGGCTTAGTTTACATTTATTTAGCTTAATTTCTACTCACTTTGCATTTTAGGAGCATTATTTAGTTTTTGTGCATTTTCAGCATTACTTAAGCATTTTTAGTCTATTTACTTAGTTTTTCCATCTTTTGCAAGAAGGATGGAACATATAAAGGCATGCGGGCGAGTGGAATGCAGATCAAGACTAATCACGAGGCAGGTGGATGGTGCCTAGGCGCCGACCATTGGCACCCAGTCGCCACCCTACGTGCCTTTGCCATAACTCCAGCACAATTTCGCAAATGCATGGCTTCCAGCGAGTTGGCGCCTAGACGCTAGCCAAGGGCGCTCAGGCGCCACCTTACCAACATGTAGATCATCAAAGCAGGGTTTTGGCTTCAATCACAAT
This sequence comes from Annona squamosa, assembly GCA_035584095.1. Classification (NCBI taxonomy): domain Eukaryota; kingdom Viridiplantae; phylum Streptophyta; class Magnoliopsida; order Magnoliales; family Annonaceae; genus Annona; species Annona squamosa. The sequence goes on along the minus strand of JAXCLR010000105.1, from coordinate 27,507,117 downwards.
TGCTTATAGGAAGTTGGTGCTTAAGCGCTAAGGCATGAACTCCTAGGATTTGCAGAAAAGTTTCTAGTTGCCCAACACATAGAGAGTTGGCGCCTAGGTGCCAATATGCATCAATATGCGCAATTTTTAGTGCATAGGCTATGCAATTCAACTTTATAAATAGATCCTAGGAGTTTGCGCTCGGGGTGGAGAAAAAGGAGAGCTTAGGAACGAACTACACAACAAGAGAAAGACGAAATCGTAATCAAAACATATATTGAAGAGGGAATTCAACTTCGTTGGTGGAAGTTGCCAGAAAAACAGTTTTCTCTTATTCTTTCTATTTTTCTTTCTCTGCTTTTTTTGGATACTTACAATATGGATGTAAAGGATTTATTAATCATGTCTATAAACTAAACTTCCTTTAAATAGATAGTTAGGATGAATTGAATTCTAAATTTTATTGTCTTAGTTCTTTGAATTTCAGGAATGAATTTTATATATAATTGTGTATAATTTACCTTTGCATGTGCGGATTTAATACTTTTTATAAAATTAGCTACATTGTAAGATGATTTAATTGCTTGATTTATCCTTGAAAAAGGAAAATCTTTGTTGGATCCATGTGCAAGGCATAAGTTTTCTCTTTATTAAGAGGAGTTGTTTAACGGATAAGAATATACCGTTAAACCCTGTGTAGTCACTAAACGGGTTATGAACTTATCAATTTCAGTTTATTTAACAGCATGAGAAGCAATTAAATAGGGTGTAATAGCTTTATATAGTGTTGAGAGACATATATAAAGATTATTGAACTTGGGCTAGTAAATCCATAAACAATTCAATGAAAAAGAACCACTGCGATAGAGTTTAGATTCAAGGATTCCGAGCTATCCATCTGCCATCCTTGATTAGTAACTCCATTTTTAGTATCCCGCAGTTCTGTGAACTCTACTCTAATTTCTCTTTATAGTTGTTAGCTTTAGTTTAAATTCATAAACTTAAAACTTTCTACTCATCGAAAGCAATTAACTAATTAATAATTCCGGTTAATAATTTCTCGTGGAAACGATACTTTACTCACTCTTTATTACTTGACACGGCATGTATACTTGTGTAAATAGCGAACATTTTAATTGGCATATACGCAACTCGTCAAAATGATGACTTATTGATGATTTTATTAAGTTATTTAATTTACCTGAGTTTGATGAATATTTTTACAACGAAATATGAGAATGAGTATGAACACATGATGAATAAGTGCATTGTCGTATGTTAAGCATAAAGCATATGCATGATAATTTTATAGGTGAGCCAAAGATGGTGAGAGCCATGGTGTACTTTGGTATAATCGTGTGAGATTTTTGATGATTGCTTGCATGAGCATGAAATGTATAAGTATATGATTTGTGAAGGTTTGATATTTTTGAGTTATTTTATGAGAATGATTTTCATCTGCTTAATAAATAAGTTTTACTATTTTTCTATTTGTTAAGTTGGATTGGACTCACACTTTATTATGTTAATGTTTTTAGATAGCATGACTGAGGTGAGATCTAACATGGAGTTGGTGCTCAGACCGGAAATGAGGAGGGATCTCGGTTCGTCAAGTCATAAATGAGTTATTATCCTAATTAGTAGAAAATATCAAACTTCATATTTTATTTTATGCATGTTGAGTGATGTAATGAGGGCTTTTTTTGCAAAGCTAATTTATTGTGAAGTTGATGCATGGTTGATGATGATTGTAATTTGGAGGATATTTGAATGATTTATTTTTTTTAGTTTCTATATTTTTATGTTATATGTTATCATAAATTGTACGATGTGGGTATACTTGTATAAGGTAATTTCATTTAACTCCTCAGCCTCATGATTATGAAGAAATGTTGTTGGATTTTTTAGGAAAATGTGATGACCATTAGTTAAATGTGGAGGTTAGCCATTGCGACACTGCTTATTGCAAAATGAATAGTAATTAACTTTTATAGACATGAGGTGATTATGCAAATAATAATAATAATATTATTATTATTATTATATGATAAAATTCCAAAAGTGCAAAACTTCTTTTTGGTTGCCCACTGAAAAATGCTAGAAGACATTTACTACAAATTTCTAAAATTTGGTTGCTCAACTACACGATCAGGAAATTCAGCTGGGCAAATCATATTATCAATTTTTTTTTCAAATTCGGTTGCTCAACTACAAGATCACAAATCAAGTATTTGTAATTAATAATATGTATTCTTTTCAAAATACATTGGCAGTGCATTGAAAATTAGAATTTTTGAAATAGAAATAACATTTTCAATATTTAAATTTTTTGCAGTGTTCATTCTTGCTTCATTTTGTGTTCACCAATGTATTTTTAATAATTTTCAGTTGATAATATACCTAAAAATATTGCTTATTTATTTAATATCTAAATATCATCTTGACAGAAGGATGCTCTAGTGCTCTAGTGTTTGCGTATATGAGTAATGATTCAATACGCAGCCTTGATTGACCTACATGTTTTGAACTATTTGTTTATTTTTATTTTTCTTTTCATTGTATGCTGGCTCCACATATATTAGTTTATATACTAAAATTTAAAATTAGTAATTTTCACCCATGCATGTAATGTTAAATGGAAGTTAAACTTTTTATATAAAAAATATGACATAAGGGTCTGTATGAAAATGAAAGAAAAATAAAAAAATATAAAGGGCTTAAAACACCTACAAATTTATTAAGGCTTGGTACTCTCAATGTATTGAATTATCGATTCATATGTTAGCATTCATTTTTTTTAATAAAGAAGTCTTTAATTGCTTTTAGCATCCAAATGTATACCACCATGCATTTACTTATTACATGAACTAATTAATGATTTTACCAATTTCAAAGCATTTCGACATCTATATATGTGAATATGGTATTTTTTTAATGTGAGTGAATATGGTATATTAGTAAGGGGTTTCTATATTATTAGATTTATTGATTTTATATATTATTATTCAGTATAGCCTTCATGAATTTCACTAGTAGCTTTTCTAAGTTAGCCGTAATAATATGGTATCAAAAAATACCATATTATTACATGAACTAATTAATGATTTTACCAATTTCAAAGCATTTCGACATCTATATATGTGAATATGGTATTTTTTTAATGTGAGTGAATATGGTATATTAGTAAGGGGTTTCTATATTATTAGATTTATTGATTTTATATATTATTATTCAGTATAGCCTTCATGAATTTCACTAGTAGCTTTTCTAAGTTAGCCGTAATAAATTTTAATATTTTGGACAAACCCAATTGACCTTACTAAATGGCCAACCATATGAAAAATGTGTCACTTGGGTGACTATATGTACATAAGAAAAAGATAAGAACATTAAATACTAAAGTACTAACTAACTAATAATTGGAAGTATCATTCAAAAAACTAATAATTGGAAGTAAATTAGAGTAGGGGTGTGTTTGGTATTTGATAAAATTTTTAATAAAAAATTTTATGTGAAAAGTATTTTGAAATGTGAGAAGTGCTATGATGTGATAGAGGTATCGGTGAAGAACAAAGAAAATAAAGTCAAGACAGAAAAAGTAGGTGTATGGGTAGTTATCGAGAAATGATTAAAAAGTAAGATGATTTTATAAAAAGATGTGGAAAATGATTAGAAAATAGGATGATTGTGGAGAGTAAAAATTTTAAATTGAAAAGTTTACAGAAATGCCAAATGCAAATAGAGGGCATCTTTGTTTAAAAATAAAAATTTTCACTTTCTATACTTATTTTATTTTTAATCATTTCTTTATATTTTTTTATACAACTACTTTACTTGTTAACCATTTTTACACAATTATCTATTGAATTAACATATCTATTTTAACTTTATTCTTTTTATTTTTCATCATTATTCCTATCATGTTTTAATATTTTTTTCATTTAAAAAACTTTTAGGATGTGTTTGGGAATGGATAAAGCTTTTGATGAAAAATTTTTTAGATGAAACGTTGTCGAATGATGTGATATGATAGGGGTAATGATGAGAAGTAAAGATGATAAAGTTAAAATAGATAGGTTAATTGTGTGGGTAATTATGTAGAAATGATTGAAAAGTAGGATAGTTGTATGAAAAAATGTGAAAAAATAATTAAAAAATATTATAATTGTAGAGAGTGAAAAAATTTAAATTGAAAAGTCTTGAGTGACATTTTTGTCACTTCCAGCATACCCTGAGTAAAATACCGGAGGGGGTTCAGGTGAGTAGTTGGAGCGTGTGGTGTACAGGGGCCAATCGGCGTTCCTAATAATATATTTTTAGAAAACAAAAAGGTGGTAGTCAAGAGTCCACCGTTGAAGCTTTGATCTTAAAAACAACATCACCGTCGGATGTTACAGAGACACACCGTTGTTTCAAAGAAGCAACGGTGTACGTTTTCCTCCCGTGTAAGCTCGATCTAGCCTTGGCTGACGTCCAAGGCCAGCAAATGTGACTTTTTTCGGCGTCTGTGTTTTTTGTTTTCAGAGCTTTAATTTGTGACCGGTCAACCACGTTTTGGTAAAGCAGCACACTCCCTTCCTCATCGAAATTACCGCGTGCCAAGTGAATCTGTGGATGGCCTGTTGCTTGCACGGCTCAGTATTACAAAAATACCTGTGTGAGTATGGAAATAAAATTTTTAAATTAAAAAAATAATATGATATGACAGAAATAATGATAAAAGTAAAGAAAATAAAGTTAAAATAGATAAATAAATTGTGTGTGCAATTGTGTACAAATAATTGAAAAATAAAGTAGTTGTATAGGAAAATATGAAAAAATAATTAAAAAATATGATAGTTTTGAAAAGTAAAATTTAAAAATATAATAATTATGGAAAGTAAAAAAATTTTATTTTGATATTTTTTATTTATCGTCAAACATAGCTTTATAATGTAATAGAAATTAGAAAGTAGATGTATAATAATAATATGTAGTTATAGGAGGAAAAATTATTTGGAGTTGTAAAGATATATAACTTGTTATTGAGGGAAATTTTTTTGAAGATTTTTTGCTCCATTATCAAAGTTTTAGAATCGCTACTTAATATAATAGACATGGAGAATGGTATCCTACAAATGTTTTCATAGAATAGTTTATATAAACAGTTGCTTTTTTATTTTTTATTTTTTACATTAGAATCATATAAAATATAGAGGAATATGCTGCTAGGTGCGCTATGTTATATCCTAATTTATGTTTACTGTAAATAAATGAGGCCTATTTTAATTATGAAATCAAAATTCATTTTATCCGTTATGTTGATAATCAATTATTTAACTAGAGTACCAACTGATTAAAATGTTTAACATTATTTGAGAGTGAATATAGAATTGATAAAATTTTTGAATATATAAACGTATAATGAGCCCTGTTCACATACCAATATACCATATAACGCAATGTGAAGCTTTTTTATTTTTGAATTTTTCATTTTTATGTGGGCCTAAGTTATGTACCAAAACCTACCATTTTTAACTTCTTGTAGATATTTTTACCAATTTTTAAAAATAAAAAATTTTACCCATCTTACACTCTTCTCTCATGAAAAATGAAAATTTAAAAATTATGTACAAGAATTCAAAAATTATAAATTTTTCTACGTGAAATAAATACACTTAAGGCCCTCATAAAAATAAAAACGACACATCACATAGGCCTTATATGCGATATATCACATAAGTTCAGAGCCCACGTATAAAGTGTAAAAATTTTCAGAATATTTAATTTTTGACATGATAACTAATTAAATATATATGGATGAATATTATAGCGAGTTGAAATATAAAAAGAATCAAATGCGAAGCGGGAAAAAAGTAACCATTTGTGTAAATGGTTCATTAAAATCATGCATATTGAATCACTCCTGGATGGATAACATGATTTTAGCAAATACATTTTTAATAAAAATAAAAATATAGGCAGTGCTGAAGAAATTTGTTAAAGTTATTATTAATTAAGTACGGTTAAGATGTGGTGTCAATTTAAAACACATGTAATATAAGGTATTGCCCTGATGCGGGATGAAACTGAAAAGTTTATCTCAGCTTGGTGTCATGCATTAAAGGGCCAATGGTGGTGTTACTGATGAGTAATGTTTCATTGCATGTTTTAAATCGTTAACCTAAATATTCCATTTTTTAAATATTTTTCAAAAATATTTTTATAAAATTGTTAACCTAAGTGTATTTAACTTATGTATTAAGTTTTATTTTTTTGGAGATGTGTAAATATATTTTTTTAATTTTTTAAAAATAGGAGTATTTCAGCCATTTAAAACATTTCCTCTTTTTAAAAAATAAAAAATTATATATACACATTTTCAAAAATAGTAAAATTTAAATTATAGATGAAATACACCTAAATTAACAATATTGTAAAATGATTTTCAAAAAAATTGTATTAAAAATGAACTTTGCACCCTTATTCATGCATTGAAACATTACTCGTTGATGATGGAGGCTTAAGGTGGATGGCTGATTCTCATAGAAAATATGGAATTTAAAAGTAATTCTCTGCAACTTACAAAAATCCTAGCAGATAGAAAGAAAGCCAGTTTTATCCTATGTGAAGATTGTTATTAATGAAATCAGATCTCATGAGGCAAAATGTGAGAAGGTATCCTATGCTCACATGTTGAGGACAAGGAACCAAGTAGCGCACATACTTGTAGATTATGCACCTAATGGAATGGCATGTGGGTGGGCAAGCCACCTGATTGCATCTTAGAACATCTTTGTAAGGACAATGAGCTATCAATGATATGATAAGGAGTGCACTCTTTTTCCATTTTATTCTTGCCCTAGGAGAGAAGGGTAAATTTTTTTTTAATAAGGCACCACAAAAATTTATTGTAAAAAAAAAAAAAAAGAGGTATATATTGCCCTCTTTTTGTGAGACCCCATACAATTGGGTGGATCCGCATGAAGATGTGGTCTGACAATAATTATGTTTGTCCTCTTGTTGAAGATACCCCATTGTATATGTTTAATGATCTGACCAACCCTTTAGTAATTGATGTGTTAGGGCAATTCCGGCTCGTGTAACTGCACCGACCTCAGCAATTGATGTTGGGGAGATGAGGATAATCAAATCTACAACCCTATTCTTTTCTTGATGAACACTCCACCAATGATCTGTGGTACGTAACAAAAATCAACGTTTATTGGCGGCTCATGCTCTTATTAGTCTGCCTAAAATAACATAATCAAAGATGAACAGCATGGCGAGTATGTAGACCAATTGATTGTCCGTTTCAGGCGCCCCAAATTCTCCTCAAATAAATCTTCTCCCACTTAAATTGATTTCCATTTTTTTATCTGTTCACACCAGCAAATTAATCAAAGGATTTCGTACATCCCTCGTCAGCTGGGTCCCATCAACCCCACACTCTCTCTCCTCGTGGAGACGGCCCTTTTGAAATTATTGAATAACACCCACATGAAATTCCCCCACATATCCTTATAAAACCCAACACCCATAATAAAAATCTCATTCGATATTCATCCCAATTTCTCAAACCTTCTCTGAGATTGTCATCCGCCTTTCCTAGTTTCCTTATTTCCCAACATGAAGACAGGCAAGTTTTCTCGCTATGTCAAGGCTCCGATCCGAGCCCTTGTGCGAGCCCGAGACATGTACGTGAACAGCTTGAACAGCTACGCCGGGAAGATGCCTTCCAATCTCCCCAAGAGCTTTAGTGTCAATTCGGCAGGATCGAGCAGCAGCCATCGTCAGGACGAAGACCTTCGGACGCTCATAAGGGTGATGTCCGAGAGAAGCCAGAGGGGAGAGATGAGGCAGCAAACAAGAGTAGGAGGAGGACCCAACAGCCGTTTGCCCAAGAGCATGAGTGTGGGAATGGGTAAGATTGATGAAGAAGAAGAGGCTGCTGATGATGTGGCCGATCAGGACTTGAAGTTGGATTCCTCGGCTGCAGCTTTGTATCCGAGGAGCCGAAGCTACGCTGTGGTGAACAGGAAAACCAGGCTGCAATCGAACTAGGCAGAAACCAAATGGTTTCTTCTCTCAAGAGATACAAAAGCAGCTAGAGATCTGAAATCTTCGTGAGTTGCACGGGTCCGATCGATCTTTTACTGGGTTTTTTGGTGGGGCTGGCTTCCAATTGGGGCTGGTTGAAAAACTATTTTCAATTTCTGCAATCTTTAGGCCTTGTAAATTGTAATATGTTTGCTTTTGCGAATTGGAAAAGGGTTGAATATATGGCCAGAGAAAGCTGTGTGATTTTCCTTGGAAATTAGACAATAACAATCTAAACAAGAAAAATTAAATTTATTATATACACACGATTTTTTCTTGCAGAAGTGTTGTCGGGGGTGATAGATATTAAAAAAGGGCAAGGTTTTGGGATCCTCAATATTGAACTAACTGTAATCAGAATCAACACCTGCCATGAATTTTCTGATAATTAATGTTATAATTAGAAGGTCTTCCAATCAACGAGTTGCTGACTTGAATTTACAATACAAACGACCCACCAGAATTTGCTAACTAATTAGCTAAGAGTTCAACTTGGATAGAGTTTAATTGATTTCAACCTAACAGTGTTTAGATCAGGGGCAGCGTTTGAGCTGGAATGTTAATTAATTGGAATTAATAAAATTAAGAATCGATTTGACTTAATTTTAATTTGTTATATCTAATACTTTTGTGATACTGGTGTTAGTTATTTTGCTAAAACTTTAAAGTCTATCTCAAACAAATCTGACCACATGTAAACCTGATCCAAATTAAGTCTTTTTCACCGTCCAAATTAAACTGTTGATTTTTAAATTCATAAAAAATAAATGTAAACTAAATATACTTAAAGTCAACATTTTCATGAAAAAAATATATAAACCAGTTCCAGCCTAAAAATGAATATGTTATCACTGACCAGCAAAATCTTTATCCTTATTAATCCCTTTCCGATGATCCTTACAGGGAACCTAATATTTGATAGTATGTATATATATATACATACATACATACATACATACATATGTATGTATGTATGTATTTTCAGATTAAATACTTTTAGTAGCAGATAACATTTGCCAAGTTTGAATGTTATTGAAGTGATTAATTACAAATGGTCTTAAAATTAATAATTTTATTTGTTTCTGTTCTTCTCTCTCACTACAAGGAAATGAATATATATATTTTTTGAAGCAACAAGGAAATGGATAATTAGCAATGCTGAATATTATCAATTTATTTATAGTTGTAATTGTTAAGTCATAATAAGTTTGTGGCGAATTAAAAGTTCTTCCAGGCAACTTTATAAAAACTCCCAGCTCAACAATCATGATATTATTAATTTTCTTGCAGTTTCTTTTGAAGAAAATTATCAAAATATACTTTAGGTGCTCTTAAATATTTAGGAGGAACCGAAGTAACTCCCCATCATTCCAGATTATTCCTCATCGTTTTTGCGGAAGAGTAAGAAGACAACCAAAATGTTGTATATGTGCCGACAGAGGATGCCACGAATTTGATTCCCTGCTTGATTAGAAATTCCAAGGCAAAAGGTAACTAAGGACCCACCCTTTCAATTCCCAAATAAATCTTTCCACACAGTACAGACAAACACTACTACCAAAGATGCAGCATTCTGCCATAAAAAATAAAAAGTAAAAAAATAAATTAAAACATGCTGCAGTCGAAGCTTCTGTCCAAATAATGTTAATTTAGTTCCCGAATGCAGATGTGGCCAAAGATACAGGAGTTAGTTTTTCTAGAAGGTTGTAGCACTTACACATTCCAATTTCAGCCGCCCCAATAATTGATGGTAGTGGCCCTAGGTTTTCTCATTGACAACTGAGAAGACGCCGGTAGACAAATTGTCCCTGATGCCGCGTATAGCTTCTTGTACCGACCTAGACTGGCTAGTAATGTCCATTCCTTTAGGGCACGTTTGGAAGCATCCAATTTAGACGAGAAAATTAGAAAATAAAGAGAAGTAGTTGTGTATTTGAAAGTAAGTTTATGTGGAGAAGATGGGAAAAGAAGTATTATAAAAAAGAAAATTAGGTTATATTATTGAGAAATGAGATATTACAAATGGAATATAAAATATTGAGAATTAAGAAATTATTAAGTTCCTATTCTATTCTATCCGATAAGATATTTGTTAACATGCCATTGTGAGATATTCAAAAGTAATGAATAAGTAGTTTTAATTTACTTTTCTTAATAACTTTTAAAGGTTATTTAGTATATGAAATTTTATGTATAATACTTTTTTATTGGTATTTATACACCGTGGGAATTAGTATTACAATCAAATACCTTTATAATTCTTACAACGTTGAGTAAATTCTTGCTTGGGGGGAAATTTGTAAAACCCCTACAACAAAAGGAAAATACAATAAAGAGCCTGTATTGAGGAGGACTAAAATTAAGGTTGTCATATTATATGCCTTCGTCCCATACCACAAGGGCACTACCTTAGTGGCCTATGTATAGTACCTAAAACACTACATTTTTTTGAAATCATCAAATTTATTCTATACATCTAAGTGAGATTATGATATGAATGGTAATTTTCCTTAGTTGAAATTTTTTTTGGCTCTTTCTTATACACACCTCTTGATATATGATCTAATATCTCAAATTCTTATTTTCTGTACTTTTCTGTTATTATTTTCATATTCTAATTTCTTTTTTCATATATGTTCATATGGGTAACTCATCTTTTTAATCTTTATCCTCTTTGCCCATTATTATATCAACATTTTAATAACTTTTTACATCATTTCATGCAAATACCTTATTTATTCTATCTTTATTCTATTTTTTCTAATTATTATCCCCTATCATATTGCATGGTTCTTTTACTTTTTCAAGAATTTTCCACAGATTGTTCTACTAGTTTTTCTACCTCCGTCCATCCGGATGGCGAAAGAAAGAAAAGAAAATGATAGCATGATGCTTACTATAAAGTGATGGACTTCACGGAAAGCAAGATATAGCCAACATTGAAAAATTCAAAGGAATCATTTAGTTTAATGGCCGAATGAATTATTCATGAGATTTAAAGGCGTTCGTTATGTTAGAAGGTTAGAGAGGTTACAGATAGTATTTTAAAAATACAAGGTATATATTATTCGTTTTTCAAAAATTTTACTAGGCAGATATTCATTCTCAAAAGATGTTATTTTTTACAAAATATAAGTTTGCAATGAAAATTTGTTCTATAGATGGTAGAACAAGATGTGCTAAATATGATAAATAGTTTAGATTTTAAAATTAAAAAACAAACGATTGCATATGCAAGGCAGATGTATTGGATTTATAGATCCAATCTTACTTCGCCTCAGTTTCTGTCAACTTATTTTGCTTTATGTAACTGGTTTTTCTCCTTTTTTCAGGCTTTTTTTGAATATTGAGACATGACTTTGGAAAATTAGAAAGAAGAAGAAAAGCCGTTTGTGATGGAAGCTCACACGTCGTACTATTTGGATCAATTCCCAGCCTAGCTAGCCTGAAATGAATGAGTAGAGGAAATGCAATGAAAACTTCCAAAGGACATAGCAAACAAACAAACCAACCCCGACAGGAGTAGAAGCTTCCATGGATTGGTTGCCCATACAATTAAGGAGGTGGCCAAATTGGATTTGAGGTCCTAGAACTAGAAGACCGTACACATCAGCTTTTTCGCCAGCAGCCGCCCCCAATCAATCTACTGCAAAATGCATTGCCCGTTGACATATGTCCACGCTTCAGAGATTCCTCGTGTGTTAGATTAATATGAGAGATCCGTTAATCTCACTTAACCTACAACTTTCAAAAATATCTTTTATATTCATAAATTTTTATCATAATTCTACCTAGGCTCATATTTTATAAATCTATTAAAGAAGCTGTAACCGGTGTGAAATAACAAATATGTCCATTTTTATTTTATAATGAATTTTTAGAAATTCTACCATTGTGAAGTAATATATTATTTGAAGTAACTTTGAGGCTTTGAGCAAAATAATTTCAAATTATATCAGAAATTGACCATATTCATCATTTCACAAGGACAGCTAACGGTCTATTTGATAGATCCCAAAATACATAAGTATATGTAGAAGAAGTGTGATCTTTTCACACCAGCTGTAAACCGAGTGGGTTTCAAACCACTTTTGCTGGCCGTTGGATGCGTGGAGATGAATCTGGGATGTCGAGAAGGGCGTACGACCTTGACACCGTTTGACACTGGGAGAATTGCGGGTAGGTCCCTCTGCCAGGTCCACCGGCTATGTGTAGGTACCTCTCTCTCTCCCCTCCTCTCCCACGCACCCTCTCTCTCTCTCTCTCCTCCCAGTCCTCGTCGGTTCTCCCTCCCTTCACAAATCCGGTTGCCCTACACGACTCTCCTCTCTTCGTCCCCTCCTCCCTTCACAGATTTGGCCTCCAACATCTCGGGTTCATCGGTTTTCCATCTCTTCTCTGGCTTTCTCCTGTCAATCGCGGATCGCTGCAACCAGATTTCAGCCGTCGATCGATATCATTTATTTTATCTGAATCTATTTATTTTGCTTGATCTCTTTTTGCTTTATATTTTCTCTATGGATTGCCTTGGTAGGAATGCAGCATTAGGCTCTGATTATTTTTTTTTCTTTTCTGGTTTGATTTTCCGATGTTGTATCGTTATGTACTACAATAGCTGTATTTCTATTTCACCCACTGCAAAAGTTTCCTCATCCTTTCCACCCACTGATTTTCCAGAGATTGCATTTGCATGTATGTAAGTCAGTTATGATAGAATTGATATGTCTCATAATTTATCTTGGTAATTTCCTACTATCCCATTTTATTTTATTGTTTAGAATAATGAAAACTGAAAAATCTATTTGCATATAAACTGATTTTTTACTGTCTGTTTGCTAAATAATTTCGGCATCCAACAAGGTTTCTTTAGAATTTGCATGTCAGGTTTTAGTGGTCCCTGTAGATTAATTAGTAAACACTGAACTGATTGTGTAAATATCATATTTTTGTAGATATATGTGACTTAAATTTGTGCTGATATAATCTGATTAGTTAATGCAGTTATTTTTTCAAAATTTTCAATGCCATATCTACTCCATGTCATCGAAACCTAAAATTCCAAAGACAAGCATCATTTGAAGTCTCTGCATATACCCGAATTAGCATATTCATTATTTAGTAATTCATATCTTACATTAAGTAGTCTTTGTTTTATCATAGATTGAGGATTGTTAGCAGAATATTAGACTTTGTTTAGCATAGATGGAAATTTTGGAGTTGATCTGAATATGAAAATGCTACATCCAAATGACTCGACAACAATGCAACTTCAACCAAATGATGAGCCAGAACCTAGTCTGATTAAGGATGTGAGAATGGATGATTTATTGAATGAGTTAGAGGGTGAAGATGTTGGTATTCCACGTGTTAACTCAATTGATGTACATGGAATGAATTGTTTGTTCACCCCCACTGCTCCATTTAAGATGAAACCAAGAATTGGCATGATTTTTAGTTCCATAGATGAATCCTACGAGTTTTATAATCGCTATGCATGATAATATGGATTTAGTATTAGAAAGGATTACTCTCGCAAGTTAAAAATAGGCGAAATTTCAAGCCTTATTTGAAGGTGCTCTAGAGCTGGTGCTGCACAGGATAAACGGATGACTAAAAGTGGTTTTATAAGTCGTTGCTTATGTCCTGCTAAAATGTATGTGAACTTTAGCCAACAAAATAACTTATATCACGTGTCACAATTTGTTGAGAGTCATAATCATTTACTATGTACTCCAATAAAAACTCATAAGTTGCGGTCACATAAAAAGTGCACGGAAGATGACCTCATTCAAAGCCTCTAGCATTGGCATGACGCGGTCTATAACATTCATGCAGCATGAAGTGAGAGGCCCTTCTCATCTTCATTTTTCAGAAAGGGATGCTAGAAATGCACTAAGGAGAAAGCGTCAAACAATGTTCGGT
>JAXCLR010000105.1:27471346-27493037 GCA_035584095.1 Annona squamosa | reverse complement strand
TTTTGGGTTGATGGAAAATCAAAGGAAGATTGCATGGTTTTTAGTGATGTTGTGTGTTTCGACACGACATACAAGACTAATGAGTATGATATGTCATTTGATCCATTTGTGGGAGTCAATCATCACAATCAATCTATATTGTTGGGAGCAGGTTTGTTGTTCGGTGAAGATTTTAAATGGTTGTTTCAGACATGGGTGGATGAGATGGGTGGTGTTCATCCAAAAACTATAATCACATATCAAGATGCTGCCATTGGAGCAATAATATCATCCATTTTTCCAAGTACTACCCACCTCCTACGCTTGTGACATATATGTAAGAAGTTGCCAGAGAAATTATCTCACATCATTCATAAGCATCCTACTTTTAAGGCAAAGTGAAAACATTGTTTGTACGGCACAGAAACTGAAGAAGATTTTGATGAGTGCTGACAAATGATGATAAATGAGTTCGACCTGCGGGACAACTCATTGTTGCAGCACATGTATGAAATACGGAAGAAATGGATTCCGACATTCACGAAGAAATTCTTCTCTGCTGGTATGAGGACAACAGCCAGAAGTGAAAGCATGAATGCATTTTTTGATGGATTTGTAAACCACAAGTCAAATCTGATTGATTTTGCGCATGGATATGATAAAGCACTTGAACAGAAACGTGAGGCTGAAGGAGAGTTTGATTTTCGTACATTGCATGGTGTGCCCTTGTTGAAAACTGTGTGTATTATTGAAGCTCAAATGACAAAGTTATATACGCTGAATATTTTTAAAATTTTTCAGAAGGAGTTGGAGCAAAGTCTCATGTATATTGGAGAAAAGATGGAAGGAGATGAAATAATACAATGATGGCGCGTGCAACATAGCAAAGTGAACGACGATGGAAAGCATAAGATTGTATCATGGAATATGGAGGAGTTAGTGGCTACCTGTCCATGCATGAAATTTGAATCTTTTGGTATCATTTGTAAGCACATCATTGTCATGTTTCGATTCCTTACAGTGAAGCATATGCCACTGTGTCACCTGTTATCACGTTGGACACAATTTGCAAAGTCCCATATCATTCATGAATCCACACCAAATGATAACAAATCCAGACAATCTCTTGCTATTCGTACTCACACGCTATCAAAGTGGTGGACTTATGTCAGACACGAGGCTTTGCATAATCCGAAAGCATTTCAAATAGTGAAGGGTATATGGAGACCATGCTTGCTGAACTTGATGCAATACCGAAGCAGCCATGACATACAAATCCAAATAGACTGGATGGAATGGATGCCAATGGAGGTCCTACTTTGGGAGTTGCAAGTGACAATTTCAACCTGAATGTTACTGGCCCAAACTCCACGGACATTGAAGCAATAGGAATATCAAGTGTTGTATTTCCAGCACAAAGTTCTCAATGCTTTAGCATTGATAAACCACATATCTCACTGAGGAAGGGAAGAACATCAAAGTGATTTAAGGGAGCAATTGAACAGATACATGGTGGATTAAAACATTGTCGTGAATGTAATAAACTCGTTGTTAGTCATGATAAATGTAACTGTCCTGCATTCAATGTTCCAACTACATCAATTCGATCTAAATCTAGTAATGATGCATGTTTTTACATAGTGTGAGGCCGAGGTATGTGAGGTATTCATATCGACTTATCTTCCCTTGTTGCTATATTTTATACTTTTGTATTTTTTATGAAGAGAATGTCATCAATACATGTAATACATTGTACGAATATGTCACTATGATCTAATTACCATTTCTGTTTCATTCTATTGCACAAGTGGCCATAAATGAGATGATATATACTTATTTTTGTGGTATTGCAGTTGTTATATTGACATCACATACAAAAAGAACCCTGGCCGGCATTTTTTGCGATGTCCACATTATAGAGTATGTATTCTTCTTAATGATAATATGCCCTTTTGATTTCTTCAAATTGGGGTTTTGATCATATATAATTTGTTTGACAGGATCCTTCAAAGTGCTGCAAATATTTCAGATGAGTGGATGAATCATCGACTTCTGCTTTGAAGAGTTCAAATTCATCACAGTATGAAAGCGAAAGAAAGCTTCACTCTGAAAGCCAACTTGTCTTGTACGAATACGAGCAATTGGTGGCTGATATGGGAGAAGTCTTACGTTATGTATCAGATTTGAGAGAGATACACATAGCAGAAACAAATCAAATGAAGCAGATACATAAGACTGCAATATAAAAATTAAAAGGTGAAATCCGACAAGTAAGGGATGTAGCAGCGAAGAGGGATATCAATTTAAAACTTGCATTAGAGAGGAGAGACATGGAGCTGTTGAAGATGAAGATAGCCTTTGCAATTTTTATTAGTTTAGTTGGTGCTGTTTTGCTAATTATAATATATTAAAATCTCTAAATGTTTTAGAACAACTGTTGTTAGTACTAAAGTAAAATTGTCTAACTTGTAGTAACTATGTGAACCTCTATTGTTAATGTTGTTTGGAGACTGATTAGAGTTTATCCATCTTGACATTTAGTTATGAGATTGGAATTTTTTACAAATTTACAGATGAATTAGATTTTTTTTTGCATTTCTGAGTGATAAAATGCAATTTTCATTTACAGAAATGATTTTATCTTTCAAAAGGTATTTTCTAATGGTTTTCCTCATTTTCTGCATTTTTTACAAATTTTTTTCAATTTACAATTGGAGTAGATTTATTTTCTGCATTTTTGAGTGATAAAATGTAATTTTCATTTATAGAAAAGATTTTATTTTTCCAACGATATTTTTCTAATGGTTTTTCACATTTTCTACTTTTTTAAAAATTTTTTACAAATTTATAGATGGATTAGATTTATTTTCTGCATTTCTGAGTGATAAAATGCAATTTTCATTTACAGAAAAGATTTTAGTTTTCAAACGATATTTTTCTAATGGTTTTTCACATTTTCTACATTTTTTTAAAATTTTTTGCAAAATTACAAATGGATTATATTTATATTCTGCATTTCTGAGTGATAAAATGCAATTTTCATTTACAGAAAAGAGTTTATTTTTCCAACGATATTTTTCTAATGGTTTTCCACATTTTCTGTATTTTTTTTGGAATTTTTTCCAAATTTACAGATGAATTAGATTTATTTTCTGCATTTCTGGGTGATAAAATGCAATTTTAATTTACAGAAAAGATTTTATTTTTCAAATTATTTTTTTCTAATGGTTTTCCACATTTTCTGCATTTTTTGAATTTTTTTGCAAAATTACAGATGGAGTAGATTTATTTTCTATATTTTTGAGTGATAAAATGCAATTTTCATTTACAGAAAAGAGTTTATTTTTCAAAAGATATCTTCCAAATGGTTTTCCACATTTCTGCATTTTTTTAGAATTTTTTGTAAATTTACAGATGGAGTAGATTTATTTTCTGCATTTCTAAGTGATAAAATACAATTTTCATTTACAAAAAAAATTTTATTTTTCAAACAATATTTTTCTAATGCTTGTCCACATTTTCTGCATTTTTTTAGAATTTTTTGCAAAATTACAGATGGAGTAGATTTATTTTCTGCATTTCTAAGTGATAAAATGTAATTTTCATTTACAAAAATTACTACTAATATCGACAATTTCCAAGTGAATAACTTAACTTCTCACAAACTTCATTGAACAACATTAATGAAAGAACAACATATATCGAGTCACCATCAATTCGCATTCTTCATTACAAACAAAAACAAATCCAATTATATATTGTGGAAATCTTCCAAGTGAATAATTCATCTTCTTAAAATCATTGAACAACATACATCGAGTCACCATCAATTCGCATTATTCAATATAAACAAAAACAAATCCAATTATACATTATGGAAATCTTCCAAGTGAATAACTCATCTTCTTATAATCATTGAATAACATACATCGAGGACAAACCAATCCCCAAAGTTCTTCTACAAGGATTAGAGAGGAAAAACTATGCAACTTTCTTCAGTCTTCAGAAATTTGATCATAATGGAAGAACTCCATTTGGAGGTGAGATGTGTTGTTGAATATGTTCTTCTGCTTGTTAGCTGGATCTCGGCTCTGCTCTCTCATTCTATGGTTTTCATATGGAGGAGGACATGACACAATCTGCAACATGGAAGAAAAGGGGGGAAAAACTTTGCGCCACTAGCTGCTTTATATGTGCTAACAAACTATATAAGTAATTTATCATTAAATTAAGAAACGCAAAATCCAAACTTTTATCAATTGAAATGCAATACAGGTTAGGTTCTGGTTAGGCATAATGAAGATAAGTACATAGGTTACATAATTGTTATCACACTTGTCCATCTTCTTGAGTCAATAGACACATTTCATAGCAGTCCAAATATTAGAAATTTGAGTCATAAAAGAAATATTTTCAATCCAAAAATACAAATAGCAATTTCAATTCATAGTCCAAACTTTAGGATACTAGGTGAATGGATTCTTACTGTTCAACTTATCTTCTATGGATGGTGCAGAACTTAACCAAAAGATGACCGAAGTGGAATAGATCACAAAAGCACAACTGAATTCTTCTCCACAATTTGCTTCCCAAAGATGTAAAACCTTCATATTGCTATGAGGACTAGACTGAACAAGAGAAATATAAGATCATTTTGGTAGCAACAAAAGTTGAAGAGGCTGTGATCTCCTTTATGATTTGGTAGCAACACAAATTGAAGAGGCTGTGATCTCATTTATTCATAAACATACATTGTGCAGTCCAAAAGGCTGCAGTAGTATTCAGCCTAAAGCTAGATAGTGGACATAAGGCCCTTTGCCCATGGAATGAAGCATTGGCACTCTTCCTCCAACTCTTTCTCCAGTATTAGTCCAAAATTACATAGAACGGGCTTCTGCGCTTTTGAGACTTTCAGCTCTTCCTATAATTTCGTCAGCAACCATTGACTTCATGAGAAACCCACAGCTGGAACATTTCCTTACGGGGTCTCCTCTACCCATAGATAGCTTAGGTGATGAAATTCACCCTGTTGGGTTTGTCAGAGATTCAGATTAGAACAGTGAAGCTGGAGGCAGGTCTTTTAGCTATACTATCGGGTATAGAGTTTGTTTTCTTGTTAGAATTTATGTTTATTTGTTTGATGCATGCATGGTTAAGTGTGTGTGTGTGTGTGTGAGAGAGAGAGAGAGAGAGAGAGAGAGAGTACATGCTGAACACATTGGGATGGAATGCAGACTTTGAGGAGGTTGAAAGTCTGATGCAAGATAGCCAAGCTGTTAGTAGAGACCTCATTGATCCAACATCCGTGGTTTTGGACTACAAGCTTTGTGGGGCTAGTGTTGGTTTTTGGGCTTTCTTATATGTTCCCCGCCCCTTATAGTTTTTCAGGATAGTTGAATTTGTAGAAATTAACAACCACAAGGATTCTTCTAATAGTGTTGTAAATGCTGGTGGTTCCAACAGTTCATTGGCACTGAAGGATAAGGGATCAAGCTTATTACAGGTGGTTTGCCACCAACAAAAATAGAATTTCAAGGCAATTGTCACTCTACCTATCATCAACCGACACTTTAGGGCTAGATTATGCTCTACTTCTATTGCTAAAGATGGTAAACATTCTAATATTTTGTCTATTGAGCAACGAAATAAGACAAACAACTTGCATACAGAAGATGTCATTTGTTTGGATAATCCAGGAGCATTGAAGCACAACAGAAATGAAGACGAACTTCACAATATGGGAGTTACCAATTCTGATGTTCAATCCCATTTTTACAAGGAATCTGATAGAGATGAAAGTAGTTTAAGAAATGATGATACAATTGCTAATGAGCTTAATAAAGGAAGGCGTTCAAGTGATAGAGAACATCCTGTTATGCATGCAGTTGTGACTAGCCATGATAGCACCGGAGAACATAATTCACAACAAAATACAGATAAAGATAGTGCATTGGTTGAGGATGCCAAAATTGCTGGATGAGAAGGTCCTATTTCTCAAGCCACAAATCTTTCTACAACTCCAATTGACAATGGAACAAATGTAAGAACTAGCAGTGAAAACTCGGCCACATTATCAACTCATAATGGCAACAGAGACTATTCTGATTTTCGTGTAGCTGGATTGCAAAAGCAGATAAAAGGTACTCAAGATAACCTTTTGGGTTCTTTGAGCATGGTAACTCATATAGAAAATGATGCGTCTGTAGTTGACACACATAACTTAGATTTGAGGAACAGCAATGAAGATTGCATTTCCCAGTCATGTGGGGTTGGACAACCCCTCCCTCAAAGGGACTGCGAAGCGAAGGGCATACTGTAGACCCATACACCTGACAAAGCGTCGGTTCCAGCCGCTACAGCTGCCGCTTGTTCTTCTTCCCCATGAAATGGATGTAACGAAGGGAGAATGGTGGTACTGATACGAGTAATTGTCGTAATGACTACCTTGCAAGGGGTCGTTATTCAGAGGTGGAAAGAGGGGGAGATGGTGAGGGGAGTGCTAGTTTGCTAAGCATACTTAAACCCTAAACCCCTCTCTTTGTTCTGTCCAACGTGCGGGAAGGTTGGATCTGGGGACGGAGGGAGAGCCGACGAGGAGGGAGAGCATGGGAGGGGACGCTGTGCAATCTGGGAGGGGAGAGAGAGACAGAGGGTGCATGTGTGTGGGAGAGGAGGGGAGAGAGAGAGAGGTTGCGTGTGCGTGTGAGAGGAGGGGAGAGAGAGGGACTTGCACGCAAATGGGGGACCTAGCAGAGGGACCTGCACGGATTTCTTCCGGTGTCAGACGATGTCAAAGTCGCATGCCACTCCTCGATGTCCTAGATTCGTCTCCCCACATCCAACGGTCAGGAAAGGTGGTTTGAAACGCACCAGTTTACAGCCGGTGTGAAAAGATCATAATTCTATATAGAATCAGGATAAAAGAAATTTGTATATATGAAAGACATTTTTACAAGTTTCATGGGTATTATAAGTGGAGTTAAGGGTAAAATTTATGGGTATATGTGAAATTTATTCATCTACTTTGTAAACTTTTTTTATATAATCTTATTTATTTTTCTTATCTCAATGATTAATGAAAAATTCGTTTAACAAATTATTTTTAACATTATTTATATTTTTATAGAAACCCGATACATGTTAGTATTATTGTGCATGACCCCAGTTTTAAATATATAAAATCAACATAATAAAATACTAATTACTAGTATTTAAGTTGTATTTTTAATATATAAATAGTGTAAATTATCATTACTAATTTACTACGCGCATAAATAATTTTATTAGGTATTGTTATGTTTTGATGTATTTGTCATAAATCTAAGTATATTTCATAATTTATTCATAAATGCTTGTTTTTGAAGCGATATGGCCTATATATTTCTTTGATTTGTACGAAACTTAGTTTCTTAATTAAATAATTGATGCAAAATATAATAGATCAAATGGATTTCACAATAATCATTAAGGTGAGAAAATGATAAAATTATATAATTATAAATGTAATCCTGATTATATAGAAGCAAACATGGGGAAATCACAATTGGTACATAGGTTCATTTTGCAAAGATTGGCATCTAGTGAAATACAATTGTATGTAAGGGAAGTGATCTCATTAGCTTGAGATAAGCAAATGACTTGCTAAATCTACTTTAAAAATTTTATTTAAAAGACTTTTTTACTTTTTTCATATACTTGTTTATCTAAATATATTTAACATAAAACCAACTTGAACCATTTTTTGATATGTGTATATATTTTTTTGAGATTTTTAAACATAAATCTAAAAAAAATGGTAAATATTTAAAAATCTCAAAAAAATATATACATATATCCGAAAATGGTAAAACTTGGTTTATATGTTAAATATATCTAGATAAACAAATTTATGAATAAAAATAAAATATTTTAAATGAGTTTTTTTTAGGTGGGCTCAACTAGCTTTTTGCTTAACTTGAGCTAATAGGATCATTTCCTTATATATAATTGGCTTATTTTGCAAAAACAACTTTAATTTAATCTAGGGGAAAGTGCAGCTTGGCTTGAATTAGTTAGATTTTCATAGACGCAATCCAAACTTTATATTTTAATCTCATTCTATCAAGGTTGTTACCATATGTCAAAGTTTTTATTCTCAAAAAGATAACTAAACCTATCATAATAAACATAATCTTTTTTAGTAGAAATAATAAACACAATCTTAATTATAAAATTAATAAATAAATGAGGAAAATAAAATCTATTGATAACTCCACTAACTCTACACGGAGAAAAGATAGAACCCCACTTACTCAAGGTTATTTGGGATAGCGATGTCAAATCAGCCCACAAATTCCTCATGGGAGCGACTGGACATCACTATGGTGATAGGAATGCCTCTTACATGCAAATACTCACACCTATAAAGCCATTTGGAGAACTAAGCTCCCAAGCAAAGTGCTTATTTTTGAGTGGCGCTTATTCAAAGATGCTTTGCTAACAATACAAAATCTTAACAGGTGTGGAGTTCCACTTGATTTTTTTGTATATTCTGTAGGCAAGAGGTGAAGAATATTCACCATTTATTCCTCTCATGCGACCTGATTTGGGAGGAGGGCATAAAGTTGTTTGGTGGCAAATTCTCAAGGGTTGATCTCACCTTTGTGCAATGCATTTTTAGGCATCTAGCTGCAATAAAGACAAGAGATGAACTTCCCGTTTTTATCCTTTCTGTTGGTGTGTGTGGTTCATGTGCAATCAACTATGGTAGGATTTCCACTCAATCTTTCTTGTATGTTCTGTAGGCAAGAGGTGGAGAATATTCACCATTTGTTCCTCTCATGCGACCTGATTCAGGAGGAGGGCGTAAAGTTGTTTGGTGGCAAAATCTCAAGGGTTGATCTCACCTTCATGCAATGCATTTTTAGGCATCTAGCTACAATAAAGACAAGTGAATAACTTCCCCTTTTTATCCTTTATTGTTGGTTTGTACGATTCATGTGCAATCAACTACGGGAGAAGGGTATTCCACCAGCCTTCAAAAACATCAACGAGTGATGCGTAAGCTACTTGGATCAGCATTGACGAGTCAAATGCATGATGAAGTCAGGCTCTCTTAATGACACCTTAGTCGCTAGATGGACTAAGCCAACCAAAGGCACATTCAAGATAAACGTTGATGGAAAAAGAAATGCTAGGAAAGACCTCACAGTCTACGCTGCTATTATAAGGGACTCACAAGGCTTCTTCAAAGCAACAAGAGGCTGTGTTAGGTGGGGCGTCATTGAATCAATCGTAATGGAAACCAATGCTATTTTGTTGGGCATCAACTGGGCATTGGAAGCAAATCTTAGGCAAGTCCAATCGAATAAGATTTCCTCATACTTGTCAACTTTTTGCTACATGATAGGCACATTTTATCTTCGGTCGGCATTGTTCGCAATGAAATTAAATGTCTGGCTTCCTTTGTCCTGTCTATTTCTTTTCACCATGTCATGTGGTAGAGTAATATTATGACACGTACCCTAGTTGATTTTGTTGCATGCAATTTTTTGCTGGACCATGTGCGGTGGGGTACCCACCCTATGTCACATTGAAAAAACTCTGTATAGATAGTTTTTTATTAATGAAATACTTGGACTCTTCCATCCATTCTCCCTCAGTCACTTCTCTGGATCTGTTGGAGTCGAGATAAAGGGTGTCCATTCCCTCTATATTTTCCCAATGCCCAAAAATTCACGGAGCAATAGATGTCTAGATTGTCGACAAATTAATGAAGTGCTACGAAAGTTGAAAAGTATATATCGACTAACGAAGTCGACAAAAGTGGGGGTGCGATTAATTAGGATCTCATGTGCACCTGCACTTCCAAATCAAAGAGCTGATAATTGATAGTCCTATGAATTAAAATTGGCCGAAAATTGGAAAGTTGGTGTACCCATCTACAGTGCACGGATGGCATGTGCCATATGTGTAGCTTGTGGGCTTGGGTTCCACGAAATTCGCCGCAGGCATCTTGTAATGATTATGATGAGGATGGAAGGACACGCCAGCAATGTGAAAGGAGGGTGCCAACGTGGAGTAGGTAGCAGGCCAAATTCCCTCAATTGCGGCTGAACGTTGAATTAGAGGGCATGTTGGTTTGCAATTTTGGATCCAAAATTCAATTTTGATTAGATAATGATTATAAATTTAATTTGTAGCCGGTGGGCGGTTGGGGTGCGATCAAATCAAGCATCGGGTGGGCCCAAATGACCTTCTTATCGTATTTCGGACTAAAATATTGTATATAGATTGTTGATTTTCGCACAGGTATCCCCAATTAATGGACATGGTGGTCCACAATCCTCATTAGGCATCTCTAAACTTGGGGTCAGCTTGGTAGACGGAGGAGGTGAGGCTGTGGTGATAAATTTTTTTTTTTTAAATAGTATCTTGATAATGTAATATGAAAGGGGTAAAATCGGAAATAAAAAGTTAGTCATGTGAGAAAGTAGAATATAAAAATAATTATGAAAAGGTAAAAGGGGAAGTGGAGTTTCCACCGCTTGTGTTTACCGAATGATATTTTTGTGATGTTTAATGAAATTTCGAACCGTTTTCTCCTTAAGATTTTTATATTAAAGTCATTATATAAAAAAAATTAAATTTATTGGATATACGTATAATTTGTTATAACTAAATCTGTGAATAAAACACTTATTTTTTAACTTAATTATTTATTTTTGAATTCAATCCATATATTATATTCGACACAATAAAATATACTTGTAACAAAAACATTAGGATAATATAATATTTATGGAACTAATAGTAACTTAAAACTAAATATTTAATAAATTTAATTATTAAAGACTCATATAAATATTCAAAATTTGATTTTTTGATGTTAAATTTTAAGTAAAATGTAATTGATGGTTTTGATATTAAAAATAAGTTGCATACAATACACTTTAAAATAAAGTGCAACACCTTCAAAACATAACTTGTGCTCTCCACTATCCTCACTCCATCATCTTAGATTATCCAAAATGTAAATTTTAGTTAATTTTCAGGTCTTTAGTTTAATGTTGAAAAGATGAAGAGAAAAGAAAATAACACGGATTATTTACCCACTTTCTTGAATTTTTTTTTTATGCAAGCCCACAAAGCTTGCACCATTACAGTTATATGTTCAGCCAGTGTTTCTAGAGAATCAGGATGCTCCTTGTCTTATAAGCTAGCCTACTTTTTTATCAGAATACTTTTAAGCCTCATGAAATCCACTTTCCTAATTACTTTAAAGCTCAACTGCCCAACCAATGTTTGCATGTAACCTTTGTTTATGAGGAAAAACTCAGACCATTGGATTTTTTGAACTTACCTTCTAATATTCTTATGTAAATTAAGGATGCAACCAAATCAGGATGCAACTTGGATTAGGTTGACCTCAGCTTGTTCATTTTTAAGAAATTGAGTTCATGTATTTTATATTTGGATTTTGAATTTGCGGTCAACTTACCAGCAACCTAACTTTTATAGACTAAGTAGTTTATTTATTAGATAAGTTCTTGCCCTTTATCTTATTTTGAAACACATTTCATGCTTTCTAATTGACTTGAAAAATAAAAAATTTTAAAACATTTGATTTTTGGTACCATAATTAAATATGTATCGATGGATATTATAAAGGATTTAATATTAAAAAATGATATGATAAGTGAAAAGTGAAAAAAAGCATTCGTTTCTACAAACCATTCAATTGCAAATACTCGCATAGAACCACCAAAATAAGAAAACCAAAACAACAACAAAGAATACCTCAGTGTAGATTGAGGGCTGGGGAGAGTAAAAATTTTTAGGATTGCTATTTTTGTTATTAGTCAAGAGTTATTTTGAAATTTAAAGAAGTTGCAGGGTGAAATTGAAATATTTTAGTAATGAAGGAGTTGATTTAAAGAGCCCAGCGCTTTAGGGCAGCAGGTGCTCATTCAGCTCAGCTGGGTAGGGTCTTTTGAATGTGAGTGGGGAGCTTTGTTTTTTATTTTAGCATTACATTCTCCTACACATATTAGTTGGCAAAAAATTGTTGTGCTGAATTAGAAAAAAAATATACTTTTGGATGATTGAATCGTAAATACATATCGTTCAAATAGAACCATAAAAAAAGAGTTGATTTGAAGGTGATGATGGTGACAGCAATGGAGCCGAGATTTGTATTGTGGGAATCGAGCCATTGCCAGCGTATGTACGCCAAGATTAGACGGCAAATTGGACTCACGTGTCCTGATGGCCTATTCTCTCTGACACCGACGGATTATTACATTCCCTATGTACGTAACCCTTCAAATCATGGAGTAGAAATAGAATTCGTTAGGCAACCGTCAGCCGCTATTATTTCAAACGACACCCAATTACCACACTCTCTCTCTTATGAGTATCTTATTAAAGACCG
This sequence comes from Annona squamosa, assembly GCA_035584095.1. Taxonomy (NCBI): domain Eukaryota; kingdom Viridiplantae; phylum Streptophyta; class Magnoliopsida; order Magnoliales; family Annonaceae; genus Annona; species Annona squamosa. The sequence continues at coordinate 27,480,646 of JAXCLR010000105.1, read as the reverse complement.
TCCAAAAGTCCAGCTTTTTAATTTGCACGGAAATAAATGCTACACGCGCCGCATAATTCCAAAAATTCCATCACCTCGTAAACAACCAACAAAACCATGTGCTGCAGAAGATTACATATATATGACAAAAATTCAAGAGGTGGTTAGGGTCGAAATCGCTTTTCCATGCGGAGGCATGGTATAAATTGCATGCGCAGGATTAACGATTGTATCCGGTGGGAGGGTGGGTCCTACCATCTATATAGCCATCTTAATTTGATTTGGGCCAGAATATATCACTCCGTACGTGTGCATAGAAAAATATAATTTTTATTATTTCTTTCCATAATATGACTCATATTTTGTTAGAATTAAAGCTCAGTTCACCTAATTCACTTTTTATATTTTTTCTACTAATAAATATCAACAATGTATATCCGTAGGGAGGAGACCAACACTTCAAAAATGGAAGATAAAAACACAAATCACTTGAATACAAGTCAAGACTTTTATATAGCAGAAAATATACTTTTAGTCATGATAGAAGTTATCACTATATATATATATATATATATATATAATAATCTAACGGTCTTTCTTATCTATAACTGGATTATATAGAAGTAGATTTATATAAGCCCTTCAAAATCTACAATTTTGATCTTTAATAGAAAATCTAATCCATTCGTTATATTTAACATAATTTTTTATCTAGAAAATTAAGTTTTATCTCAATTAAGTATGTTGTGGGCCACATTTATTCAAATATATATATATATATATAAATGTGTAAATTATGAAAAATGTTTGGTTCTATCTACATATGTATTAGAATATAATAATACTTTATAGAATCATTTATTCACATAAAAATGATTAAATGTCGAAAATACTATTTTAAAATTGATATTTTATTATCGTTTATAATTTATACACGAATATATACATTTCCTAATAAATGTGACCCATAAATATACTTGATTTGGATGAGATTTGATCTCTATGATAGAAAAAATTATTTTAAATACAATAAATGAATTAGATTTTCCATCAAAGATCAAAATCTTAAATTTTGAAAGAGTTACATAGATCCACTTCCATGTAACTTAGTTATATAGAAGCGAAGCCCTTAATCTAGAATGTAACTTGACTATAACTAATTCATTATAAGTCTTCATACTAGTGACAATTTTTGAATTTTTCACTAAAAAGATTATCTTTTTATTAATGTCAGTATCTTTTGCAATATCCATTATATCAATGTCATTGAAAGCTAATTTTTAAGAACAATAATTACCTGTTTCGTCCTTGGATGCTTGCTAGCTTTTTATTTTGTTTTCTTTTCCTTCACCTTGCTCAAGGCTCTTTCTTTGGGTCATACTATTTCATTTTTTTTTCTTCCACTCCTTTGCTCACTTAGGCTTCTAATGTTTCCTAAAACCTGTTCCTTTCTCTTTTATAGGTTGTAATATGAAGAATTAGATTGTTGTAATTTTTATAACCATGCGATTGTGGTAAGCTCTTTTATAAATTATAATGAAACTAACACCTCTTTACAAATTTAAAAATGGCTATATGATGGCTTTGAGCATCAATTCTCTAATTGCTTTCACTTGATTGGATCTAGTCCTTCAACCTGAAGTTGCCTTTTTAGACCTTGCAATAAAATGGTTAGGATTGATTGGTTGTGATGAAACATTTTGTAAGCTTAGAGAAATAGTCTAATTCCGAGACAACTTCGCCCCTTAGATGTCTTACTTAAAAAGGAATGTGACATATCTAGTTTCTTAGCTCTTATGACGAGTCAATCTTATTTTCAATTTTATTGGTTTGATTCTAGCGGATGTTGGCTTAACTAGGTGGCAAGGATTTTCCATGGCATGGACTACTCTAATGCCATCTAATTTTGGGGAGTCAACAAATTTTTTGTCTCTTTAGTGGGCATATCCATTTGACACTAAAGCATGGCTAGATTGATAGGGCTCATCTTGCTAGGAAATTTTTAGTGGTTACAACACCCAACGCTAGGATGGAGGAGTTTCTATATGAACAAAAAGCTCTATTCAAGTTGGAGCTACAAATGAGATGCCCAAAGCTGAGCATGGGTAGAGTTACCATGGAGTTAGAGATGTTGAGTGTTCATTTAGTCGGAGCAGCGGTTGCAACGATCATGGGAGGGGCTATCGAAGTCATGGTTGAGGCTATGGATGTCAGAACTAATGGACTTGTGGCATATTACCCATTGGTTGATGGTCTATTTGGCAGCAAGATAATAAATTCTAAGAGGAGGGTACTTGTCTACCCATCGTTCGACTATTGTAGTGAATATGTGATGAGGTGCAGTGGATTATCGTATTCTATATAGGAAACATGAGAGCCTTGGGTACTTTGTTCCCCATTAGCTTCTTTTGCAGCTCATTAATTTCTTGTAACTCAATCTCCTATTATATTGTCATTAAACCTTGTGACCTCCCATTACTCTTGGAAGGCATTCCCAACATGGGCTACTTTCTTTCTTTCTTTTTTAGCCTTCATTTTTCTAGAATTGAAGTAATAGATGATGATATTGGAAAAATTATATTAATTCTTCTCAATTATGGGGTTAGATAATAGGTCCAAAATTAGTTTAGGATTCATCTAAATTGGATCAAGGGCTTAAATCATCATGGTTTAAAATAAAAGAGATATAAGATTTACATAAGGAAAGAATTATCTGTGAACAAAAGATCACACAAAACCTTAGGGCTACTGAAGCTAAAATTCTTCTATTGAGAGTTGAGAATACAAGGGATTGAGAATATAATATCAAAGAATTTTCCCTTAGTGGAACCTTTGTCCATAGGGAATCCTTTTTGGCTTTTTTACATGGTTCAACTTAGGGGATGACATGTGCTTGGTGTCAAGGTAGACATGTAATCATCCTTATCAGATTTTTCATGAGGTGATGTGTTGATCATGCTTGGTCGAGATCAAAACAATATTTGACATGAGCAGCTTATGATGACAAGCCAGCTTTGGCCTGCCTAACCATCAGTATTGCATTTAATGCTAGGTAATTTCTTATGGCTCTGGGGTTATTACATTAATCAACTTCCTTGGGCAGGAAATTTTGGTGACGTGATGGTGTTAGTTCGACCCCCTAACTAAATAGGTGGGTGAGTTTCCTTTAATAGCAAGATTTATGCTAAGAGATACTCATAGGTGTGAGAGAGTTGATTGGCCCTTACTAATCCAAGGGATCATCCTTTCTTGTTTCACCCGAAAAGGATCGTTTTGATCCTGCCTTATCAATTATCAACTTGTATATTAAATTTAAGGTATTCACTAGGCATATATCATGTTTTTAAAGATATAAAATATGTATAAGATATGTAATATTTAGAGATTCAAGTTTGTGTCAATGTATCTTTATCAAAAGGAAAGTTTATAATTAAAAAGATGCATCATAAAGATCACCTTCTTAAAATATCTAATAACCCTATTTCATACTCTCAATCTTATAAGTCTTTTTGCTCAATTTTTTTTGTATGTTTTAATTGAAAACACTACTTTTGATTTCTTACCAAGTAGCAACTCTATAATCAACAATCACTAAAATTTTGATGGGAGTATCCCTCATTATTTCATGATTGTCCTTACTATTCATGCACTAATGGTTTACAAGAGGAATACTTTTCCTAGCTACTTGTTCTTGCCACTTAGTCAATGATTCCAGTCATGACCCAGAATAACATTGGAGTCAAGACACACCAAAAGAATAAGCAAAAAGGAAAAAGCTACTGTTTTACTTACCAGGCACACTAAGAAGACTATCATCATGGTTTCTCATATGAAGAATCAAAGATTATCTTAAAGAGAACCAAGAGGGTCGAGGGCTCACTTTGTTCCTCACATGAAGTAGAAAAAAGGCACATAATCTCCTACAGGATATGAAGGAGAGGTAACATGAAACTCCCTTCAATCCTAAATCATAGGAAAGCATTTCTAAAAAGACTACAAGAAGCAAGCTCTCTAGTCGACAAACAACATTGGCTAGTCTCTCAAGAAATAAGTTAATCTTTAAACTAACTATTGAAGAGAAGAAGGATGAATGTTTTTCTCTAGAGCTCAAGTGACAACAAGGTTAAGCTTGAGACAGGGGATAATAGGTTTGTTATCTTAATAATTCTTTTTGCTCTCAGCGAAGAGTGTTGGAACGAAAAGATACCTTGTGAGTACCTAGTAGGATGGCGAAAAGGTTGAGAAAAGTGAAATAAGGGTTAACTTAAGAGATCAGAGATAAAAGGCTCATAAGAGAAGAAGAGTGTAGTTAATCGGTGTGTAAGTATGTATGCCATTATTGCTAGTGGTTATTTTCTAACAAGTTTTCCATGCAAGGTGACTAGGTCTATGACATGGAGTCCTTGCACTGTCTACATGGCTGATACTGGTTGCGGATCACTAGCATTGGAAGAGTTCTTGAGAAGAAGGGAATCTCTTGAAGCTAACAACTACTTCTTCTCACAAGAGCTAACAAAAATTAGGGCAAGACAAAGGGACATGGAATAACAAAGAGTGATAGAACTCTTTTTCAAAAAACAACAAGTAGGAATACAACCTAATCCTAATGTAGCTCGAGGAGTGTGCCTGCAAATACCTCCATATATCGCCACTGATGCTGCATCCAAGAATCATCTACATATTTCTAGTGATGCCTTCAATGGCATTCTCTGGTTTGAAATATTAATAGCGAAGACTCATGGTAAACTAAGAAGCTAAGCAAAAAGCCTAATTTGACCAAATAATGGATGGATGACAAGTTTTATCATTGCACTTACCCAATAGAAATCATGAAAGAAAGGATACCAAATCACTTTAAATTGAGTGGATATCTATTTGACAAAAAGGAAATCTTGATGACTACATCAATGTAAATATCAAATCTTTTTATCATACAAATAATGTCCTTATATTTTTAATGCAAATGTCATAATGGTTAATTTCAAATCATGTGTTGGATAAATCTACTTGCGAGTCCTTCATTGTCTACATATGTATGCTACCAAATTTCCACGTTTGACTCATAACACATCCAGGGCCTCTTGCTTTGACTTATCGGCATGAACTACAAATCTCAACCAAACATGAAAAGCCTTAATCATCAATCAAATCAAACTTTGTCCCCTTATATGACAATTTTATTAATAAAACTGCTATAATGAAGAATCCATCCACAAATTGTCTATTTACGTATTACAATTATTAAAAGACAACAAAATAAACCGTGATAATTAGCTTAATTGAGATTTGAGGGTTATAGTTGAGATGTAAAATGTAAAAGTAGAAAACTTAGAGCATTTGTCTTGTTTACATATGCAAGTGCTTTGGATCCCACACACGTTGGCATGCATATGCTGCTCGCCTACTTTTATTCATTTTAAAAGTTCATGGGACCCTTAGTAAACTTTAAGTTACTTTTTAGCCTATCCAATTTTATGTTTCTAGAATATCATATTACATTGGGTTGTTAGTTGTTGCGTGCTTATAGACCTTTTTGACCTCAAAACCTAACCGCAGAGGTAAAATTTCTCCTCATAATTGTAATTGAATACCCACCTTCTATAACCGACGTCGAATAACTCAACATTTGCATCCATGCCAACTTATATATCTTTAGGAAAATGACATATTGACCCCAAATTAGATTGTCATCCACCGATTGAAAAAAAAAAAAAAAAGATTGTCCTCTAATTCACCAGAGAACAAGATGTATAGAAATTGGACTATGTATTTTTTTGTATTTACTTATAAAATTAGAACTAAAAGATTTATTTTTAATATGATTAATTTAATAAATATTTTACATACTAAACTTTAAACTTATGAGAGTATTTCAACATTCTAACGATTATTGCAGCATGTCGCTTCATTTGCGTCAAACAAACTTAATAATTTATTTTTTCATCAAAAAACTTAATAATTTATTTCATTCGTTTTCAATTATATCAATAAATTTTAATTATTTTAAGTCAGTTGCTTATTATTTTAGCTACTTATCAAACATATGGGCTTTAATTGGCAAACTCAAACTAGTCACAGTTTTCTTAGGTCTTTTCTTTTAAGATTTTCAACTTATCAAGAGACCCAATGGGCCAGTCTCAATCCCGGTTCACACTGCTTTTTATCTACATTCTATACGCCATTCACAAATCACAATCACGACGCTGGTCTCTCTCCTATTACAGTCACGTTACGTGCTTCTTAGCACTTTCTCCTCTGAGTCTTATGCGTATTGATTTGGCATACACATCCATACGAAATTTTATTTATAGGAATATTAATTAAGAATCTAGTAGAGGTTTGTAAGGTGTTATGAGGGTGCGTTAAAGATGAAAGTTATTTAAATGTTCTTGTTTAGGATGTGTATGAACTATTCAGAAAATGTATGAGAAACATTTAATTTGTATATCTATAACCTGTTTTATCATAATGGATTTGTGTATCTCACTGGTGGTTTTTTCCTTCTACATTGAAGAGCTTTCCACATAATCTGGATTTCTTATACGTGATCTTCTTATTATTTATTTAATACTGATTTATTATGTATGCCTTCGTTGTAATCCGGATCAACCATATCATGTTTCCTAACCAACTCAATATTATACAACATAAATGAAGTTGTTGAGTCGGTTGTTTTTTATATCTAAAAATGGATTTTAAAATTTAAGTTATTTATAACATTTATCCATAGTTATATATTTATCTTGGTTAGTGATTTATTCAGTCTGCATAGAAATCCCATACAACCTCTCATTTCTTATTTCAAATTTTTTCCCAATCTAAACCATTTATTATATTCATCCATATGCATTTATTTATGATTTCTAAAATTACAAATATTCAAAAAATTTTATATAATATATTATATAGTCTTTTAAAAAATTAACAGCTATATTTTCATTCACGAAAATGCTAATTTTTTGCAAAGTCAAAATTTCTAATGAACTTATTTTTGGCAACATGATAAAAACAAGTAATGTTAAACAAAGTAGTAGTTTACATTGAAAGAAGTTGTAAATAAAAAACAAGTAATTGATAAGGAATTTTGTTTAGGTAAGTGAGTTGGATATCCGTAAGTTAAGAAGGATGAATGACAATTGAAATGAAGCGCGGGGCTGGTTTAGGAAGTCAATTGAGAGTCATATGTAAAATAATGAAGTTTTTATGCACTTCAAAATTATCTAACGACTATGTTGATTGAAATATCAAAAAAAGAAAAAATCAATGACTAGGTTGATTGTAATTATCAAATGTCATAATGTACAAATACCAAAAACAAATCTCTAATGACTAGGTTGTTCCAACTGTAATAATTAGTAATTGGGTAAAATTCAGAGAGTTATTTTCTAACGAAGACTAGGTTGGAAGCGTGGATCTAAAAAATCGAGTAACCAGTTCTTTTTTGGGGTTAAGGCTAACAGGAACCATGATCAAATTATGTAGCAAAATTAACAAGTGATGTCTTTTTCTGAGATTAGAATGGATGGAGACGTTTTGTTCTTTTAAGACAAACATCCGAATAAGTCTTCACATGTATCTGTTAAGAGTGCCCAAAGCTATACGGCAAATTAAGCTATTCAAGCCATTGACTGTACCTATGAGCATTACTGAAATACCCCTGGACATTGTAAAATCATCATTTATTTTGAATATATGTATTTCATTTGCCTAGTAATTAGATTTTCCTAATTAATCTGTTCTAAAATATGTTAATTAGTGTGGATATTATTCTGACTATTGACTGATCGAGGGTAATATGTAATCATTTATCGCAGACAAGAAAATTTAGTTATGGTTCGTTTTTAGTTTGGACAGAATTAAAGAGATTTAAAATAACAGGAAAAGATCAAAAAGAAATTTTTTTTAAAAAAGTGATAACATCAACCGTAAACTCAAAAAAGATAACATAGACGGCCCATTTCAAAACCGAGTATCGGTTTGAGTAATTAAGTTTGAGTCCATTTCTTATTTATTAAACCGTCGTTCAGACGCTCATAGGCCGGACCCAAATAAATTGTTTTTTTTTTTAATGCACGGTTCTATTAAATTATCTCCTAACAAATTTAATATTTTTTTAGAATTTGTCTAATTTTTATTTTTAAAATTTAAAAATAGGTACCAACACATGCGCAACCATTTTCAAGTTCGTTTTCTAAGCAAAGCCCACACATCTAAAAAAATATTTTAATACAAAAAATAATTTTTAGGGCCGCCCATAAATCACCCTCTCTTTATAGAAAACCATGGGTTCACTATACATTTAATTTTACTTCACTACAAAAACAAGAAAAATAAATTTAATTTTCTTTATTTGTAAGAATCCGTTAGGCTGCTTCAAGGCATCAAAGTGGGAAAAAATGGTTTGAAACTCGCACATTTATTTTTCTTCGGATAATGTCATTCTATTCTTGCGTGCTAAGAAGGGAGAATTGAAGCATATGACAGAAATTCTCAACAAGTATGGAAGCTGCTCCGGTTAGGTCATAAATCAAAGGGAAACAACTTCTTTAGCAAGAACACAAGACCAACAAGCAGGACCTTGATCGATAGGTGGATGGGATCAAGTGATCAACAGCTGAAGAACTACCTGAGATTTCCATTGTAGATAGGGAAAAATAAAAGGTGGAATTCCAAGCAATGAAAGAAAGGATCTAGGGGAGAATCCAAGGGTGGCAATCCAAACTGCTCTCTTTTGGGGGAAGAGATTTAGAATAAAAGGTAGCCTAAGCCATACCCATTTATAGAATGAACTTGTTCCTTCTTCCAAAAATATTCTGTGATGATCTATATGCTACGAGTAGTAAGTTCTAGTAGGGCGACAAAGAGGGGGAAGAACAATCAGTTGAGTATCGTGACAAAAGATGTACATCTCTAAGGCAAATGGAGGGTAGAATTTTAGAGAATTAGCAACGTTTAACAAGACTGCCAGCAAAACAAATGTGAAGAATAGCCATTGATTGTACTTCTCTATTGATAGCCTGATTCTTCCCAAATGAAGATGTTCGAAGCCCAGCAGCATAAAAAAATTAACATGTACCTTGCTATCGTTGCTTGCCTTTGCTGAAGCAAAAGTTTTTTTTTATGTTGCTGCCCTCACCGTTGAAACCCATAGCACACCCATCCAACACCCTTTTTATATATTTCATTAAGCGGTTTGCCATAGTTAATTTTGTTAACCCTCTCAAGTTGGCCGACTGATCATTTACGACCGGTCAAAAAATATATTTTTTTTATTTTTTTTTGAAAAATAATTTTATAAACATGTTAATCTAGTTATATTTA
>JAXCLR010000105.1:27420135-27430476 GCA_035584095.1 Annona squamosa | reverse complement strand
TAATTGCTATATATAAATTGTTTTAAGGTGCGCTCTGCTCGGGTTAAGAGCATCATTCATTTTAATTTTATACTGCCAACTACTTTGACCTGTTAGCCGAAGTAGAATTTTTTTAATATCAGGCCAGCATTCTCAATAATTCAGTGACAGTTTGAGCCATTGTTGCAGGCATATAACAGCATACATGGCACCGCTGGTAGAGTCTCTAGAGCGGCTTGGCTATGAAGACGGCGTTAACCTCTTCGGGGCCCCTTATGATTTCCGTTACGGCCTGGCGGCAGAGGGCCACCCATCGAAGATTGGCACCCAATTCCTCAAAGATCTGAAGCAATTGATTGAGGACGCGAGCTCATCCAATGGTGGAAAACCGGTGATCATCCTCTCACACAGCTTGGGTGGCCTGTTTGTCCTGAACCTACTCAACAGAAGTCCTCCAGAATGGCATGAGGAATACGTCAAACACTTCATTGCACTGTCAGCCCCTTGGGGTGGGACAGTCCAAGAAATGCTCACATTTGCCTCAGGCTACACTCTTGGGGTGCCGCTAGTAGATCCTCTGCTGGTTAGAGATGAGCAGAGGAGCTCGGAGAGCAACATGTGGCTTCTGCCAGCTCCGAACCTTTTCGGGCGAAAACCTCTAGTGATCACCCCAAAACAGAACTACACGGCAGTGGACCTGCCTCAATTCCTTGCTGACATTGGATATGAAGAAGGTGTCTCTCGATACAAGAGTCGCATTTTGCCTCTAATGGAGAAGTTTGTCCTGCCCAATGTAGCAATCACTTGCATAATCGGATCGAGGATCGAAACGCCTGAGACTTTGTTTTATGGGGAAGATGGATTTGACAAACAGCCAGAGATCTTGTATGGAGATGGGGATGGAACAGTGAATATGGCCAGCTTGTTAGCAGTTGAGTCTGAGTGGGTTGAAGGGAAGGGTCATGTTAGGGTGACCAAGATCGCTTATGCGTCTCATACATCAATTCTCAAGGACGAAGTTGCTTTGAGGGAGATAATTAAAGAGATTTCTGACATAAATTCACGTGTTATGAGTTTTGTTCTGTAGAGTCTAGTCATCTAAGAAAAGCTTTTTAGTTGGCGAGCAGAATGAATTTTTGTTTTAACCTGATTCTCCAATTTAAAGCTAAAGTGCAGTGTCTATTTCATAATCAAAATACCCTTGGTAGGTTGGGCTTGTCGAATCTCAAGGTTTTATTTCTCAATAGACATTTGGTTTTATAAAAATAATTTTAAAAATTCTCAATAGACACTATCATAAAATCGAGTCCAAGCCTCTTTGGTTAGATGACACAGCCCACTTCTCACTTAAGACCAGGAGAAAGGAAAACTCACCCACCCTAAGAATCTTATTTATCTATTTATTATTACATTAGATGGAGATCACTCTCCTATCAGAGTTTGAACGTTGGATTACACGCAAGCACCCCAGGATGTGAAACTATTGGGCAATGACATGGTTTACTAAGAATCCTACTGTTATTTGTTGTTACTTACATTTTAGTCATTACCTCCTGTATTTCCATTCGAAAAGCTTCATTTTATCTTTCTTTTTTGTTTTGCTTGTGTATCTATAAATCCCACATGGGTTAAGGACTTGAAGTGTTACTATTTTATGGTAATGATTCAATACATGCATAGGTACGTAGAGACACAAATGTTTTGCGATTTTTCTCATTTTAAAAATTTTTTCTTTTCAGTTTTATGTGAGTCCATAAGTAAAAATATCAGAATTGATCTTTTCAAATTTTTTATACATTTTTTATAATTTCAGAAATTAACCGTTGTCATCGGACAAACGGGATGAAACTATTGATTTTTAAAATTAAAATATATACAATAATTTAAATTTTGTAAAATTCGACATATGGACAAATATATGGGAAGCCACATAAATGAGAAAAAAAAACGATGAAAAGGCTCATAATACGTATACATACTGAGATTCGTTGAACACACGTGGATTAAATCACTATCCCTGTTTTATATGCTTGGGATAGTTTTATATACTTTCCGAATTGGTTAATATGGTTAATATAAATTCAGCCCATTTTAATATGGTTTGAAGTCGGGCCCAAGTCCGATTTGTTATCATGAGGGAGCGGCACTGTTTTACTGTCTTAGTATTCATTTGGCATTTTTTAAGTATAATAGCAGTGTGTCACTAGTAATGCAATTGGGCTGGGCTGAGCCCACTCGAATTTGAACAAACTTGTATTTTTAGAACCCAAACCCGTACGTGTGGTCCTGTACCCCGTCAATAGTACTATTAGTATGTATTGGGGAAGTAATAAAACCTTTAATAAAAAGCTTTAGTGTAAAAATTTTTTAAACGAAAAATGATATGATAGAGAATGAGAAGAAAAGAAATTAAAATTAAAATATATAGATTAAATGTATGAATAATTATGTAAAAATGATTGAAATAGGATAATTGTATAAAAAGAAGTAAAGAAATAATTAAAAAATAAAATAGTAATAAAGAATGAGAAGTTTTAGATTAAAAATTTTTAGTTTGAAAAATATTTAGTGTAAACAAACATCCCCTTAGTCTATTACTACATTAGTTTTCATATGTCATTTTTTTTACATAAGGTTCATTTGGCTATCATAAAAACTTTTCAATCTAAAATATTTTATTATCTACAATTATCTTATTTTTCATACATTTCTATACAATTATCCTATATTTTAATCATTTTTAGACAACTAATTTATCTATTTTAGTTTTATCGTCTTTACCCTTCATTATTACATACAGCATGTTGCATCACTTCTTTTAGGGCATGTTTGACAAAACAAATTTTTTTTTTAACTTTTCAATTTAAAATTTTTCACCTTTTATAACTATCATATGTTTTAATGATTTCTTCTCATCTTTCTATACAACTATTACATTTTTTAAATATTTTTACACAACTGCTCATATAACTAATCTATCTATTTTAACTTGAGGGTATATTTAGGAAGTGATAAAACTTTTCGATAAAAAGTTTTTAGTATAAAAGTTTTTTCAATGAAAAAAATATATGATATGATAAGAGTAATGATGAGGAATAAAGAAAGTAAAGTTAAAATTGATAAGGTGGTTATATAAGTAGTTGTGTAAATATAATTGAAAAATATGACAGTTTGTATAAGAAGATATGAAAAAATAACTAAAATATAAGGTATTTATAGATAATGAAAAATTTTAGATTGAAAATTTTTATTATAAAACAAACTCACCCTTACTCCCTTTACTTTTCATCATTGCCCTTATCATATTACATTATTTTCATTTATTTCAAAAACTTTTATACTAAAAAATTTTTATCATTTTCCAAATACACCCATCACTTCAAAAACTTTTACATCAAAATTTTTTACTTAAAAATTTTATCACTTCATATTTATCAAAAAAAAATTATCGCTTGTTAAACACACCCATAATAGTAATTGGCCTAAACTCCTATTTGAACTTAATTTTTTATCTACTAAAGGTGTTGACAGTAGAAGCTTTTAAGGGTCCATGTGGCCTTGCTTATCATAAGTAGAAAACACTAAAGTATCATACTTTTTAAGGATATTTGGCTTGACTTATCTATTCCACGTAAAATTTTCGTTGTGCAAGCTAAAATAAATGCCCTAAGAATAAGCTCCAAACTAATGTCTTATCATTTAGCTTTGTGATAACTTTACAACAAATCCAAACAAGTCCTAAATTTGTTTCTCCATGAGAGGTTAAAAAAAACACTTTCCTGCTTTCTTTTCACATCTATTCATATGATTTGACACTTTTGACTTAATAGGTGTGTTAGAAAGTGATAAAAAAAATTTATATAAAATTTTTAGCGTAAAAGTTGTTAAATTGGTAGACAATGATGTAATATAATAAGAATAATAATGATAAGTAAATAGAATAGTTAAAATATGTGGGTTTATTTTATCAATAGTTGTGTAGAAATGATTGAAAAATAAGACAGCTGTATAGGAAGATGTAAAGAAATGATTAAAAAATATGATAATTATTGAGAGTAAAAAGTTTAAAAGTTTACCACACATGCCCACCATCTTACCTTTTATTAGAAAATTTGATTTTGCTATTGCTATTTTCCCATACACAAATAAAATAATAGCTGACTAGAAGAAAGAATATATGGGAAAGGGGAAACTATATTATTGAACCACATTTGAAAGACATTCAAAACTGACTCTACTTAATTTTGTTACAAAATGTAGAATAAAGGCTCTAATTACAATAATAGAAAAAAATATAAGCAACACTACACAAAAAGTTAATATACACTAACCCTAGTGGCATACGCATTTTAAAAGCAAACTCATTAAATAGCAATTGGTGATAGTTGTGCGAGCCTAGATTAAAGTTACTTTCTAATAAACCCCTTATACTGAACTTTAAGAATCTTCATCAGTTAAGGACCTTGTGAATTTATCTGCATATATGTCTTTTTATTTTTGAAACACAATCCATATTTAAGTTGTGTTAATTGTTTCAACTTTTGTTGTCATTTGTATTCAAGTAAATGAAACATATTGTGAATTCGATCTTCGAAAATCCTTAACTTGCTAAACTACATCTTAACTATCTCTTTTTTATATTAAAAAAAAATCCTTTCTCTAATCCACGATTAATTTATAATCTTTCCTTCATCTAAATTTACGATTTTTTGAAGACAAGAATCTACCTAATAATCATGATCATTCGCATTGAATTTCTCATTGATATCTATCTGGTCAACACAGTTAGGTAAATAATCTTTTATACTGATCTTCTTTGAGCTCATAGAAAAAATTTTGTCTGCATAAGTTTAAATTTGTTCGAGTAAAAATATTCACCTTTTATATTTTATATATTTTATTGTTTGAAGTTCTTCTTCAAACTATTGAATATCATTCATCGCTTTGTACTTCATTTTTTCCTTATTCTACATCTCCCTTTCAAGAATGCTTGGATTGTCTAACGAGTTTTCTACCTCTTTTAATATTTTTCTCATCTGGAACCAGAACCGGGACAGTTCTCGGTGAAATCTGCATATCAACTCCTCACAAAGATGTCGGACTGGCCTGTGGTGGGTGGAGAGGCCGACAATGATCAATACCAGGCGATATTCAGGTTCATTTGGAATGCAAAACTCCCGAGCAAAATACTCATTTTTTCTAGAGGCTAGTACTAAATGCTCTCCCCGCCCTTAGTAATTTGCAGCGTCGTGGAATCACAGTGGACACCTCATGCCTCTTCTGCAAGAGACATACGGAAGACATTTTTCATCTCTTTATTAACTACAATGCTAGTAAGCCGGTCTATCATACTGTTGTAGGTGATCTACTTCCCCCGTGCAGGGGAACTCCATTCTGGATATCATTGGGGCTTTCATCACTACTAATCGAAAAGATGTTTTTCTTCTCTTCCTCCTATATTGCTGGCAAGTCTGGTACATGCGAAACCAACTCCGGGTGGAAGGAACTCCAGCGGTGTTTTCAAATGTGAAGGATTGGTGTATAAACTTCAGAGATCAGTATGGGGCGGCGATGGAAAAGAGGCGTGCAACTATTTGGGAGAAGCCCCTGGTTGCTAGATGGACTAGGCCTATCGGAGGCACATTCAAGGTTAATATTGATGGGAGAAAGAATCTCCACAACAACCGCACGGGGATGGCAGCGGTCATTAGGGATTCCAATGGCTCTTTTGTTGCGGCAAAGGGGTGGAATAGGCGTGAACATATGGATCCGCTAATTATGGAGGCCACTGCTTTATGTATGGGACTGCGGTGGGCTCTAGAGGGTCATTTTGACAACCTACACGTGGAGTCTGACTCGTTGACCTTTATTGATTTTCCGGTGGACGAACGCCCCATTAGGGCCCCTATTGGAACCATTGTCTCCCAAATCTGCCAGCTTGCCCTACAGGCCCATTCTTTTTTATTTCATCATGTGCTACGGTCGGGGAACTCCGTGACTCATCTTTTGGCTAATTTCGCATCTGTTAATTTTTTGCCTGAACAAAAATGGTTGGGCAACCCACCCTTTTTTCTTCAGGAAAAACTTTGTACAGACAATTTTTTGAAAATGCTATACGATGAAAGCCTTATCTCTTCCACCTCTGACCCCTCTCGGGTGCAAAGGTTGGCGGGATAGGGGCTCATCTTTTAATCCAAAAAAAAAAGATGATTTTTAGTTTCTTCTTTTGGTTTCATGCTTTTGTGTCCTCCTCTTTAAAGTTATGATGTCGAGCTTCTTTTCTTATAAATTCATGCAACTTATAGTTTTTGACTCTTTAATTTCATTGATGTCATCTCTTGAATTGAATTTTGATTTGTTTTTGTTGCTTTAATATTTGTTATTGTTCCATTTAAAAATTGACTTACAATATTTTGTCATAATTCTTACTACTTAATCATGCCTAGTAGACAACACTCCTTATAGTAGGAAATAAATGCTCCCAAAGCAGGGTCGAACTTTTGTCTCTTGGCACAAAGGTTAAAATATGAACCAACAGAAATATGCTCCTAGTTAAGTTATTTCAATATTTTTTTTTGACAACTTACTTGTATTTATATAAAACAAAAGAACCTCCCCCAGCCAGGCATTAGCCTTCCGGGGGGAAGAATACAGTACTACTTCAATATCTTTTGATTTGTCTTCTAATGACTTGAATTTTATTATCAATTGTTTTTCTAATGACTTGAATTTTTTTATCAATCTTTATAATTTCTTGCTTATGAAAATTAATTAGTATCAAAATTAGTTTATAAAATATTTTATAAATACTCCATGAATTCTACTTTTTGAAATTATCTTCTCTAGTTTTGCCCTTACTTGAGATAAATTTTTGTAACTGTGAATATGTGTCAAGTCTTTTGGCACATAATTTTTCTATGGACAATATGAACTTTTTCTTTCTTTCTCTTTCAAATCAAGATTGATTATCGAGATCTCATAATTTAAATTCATATATATCAATTATAACCTAAAAACCACATGTTTTGAAAAGTATATACTATTTCCTTTATTTTTTAAAATTTTATAATTGAGAACATTAATTTTTTATTACTACAACAATAAACATCTTATAAGAACATATATCAAGATTATTTGAGTTGGTATCTAGATCTTGTAAGATCAACACTCTCTTTTTTTTTTGTTGATCATCTATAAATTTTAAGAGATTAACTTCTACTTCTAATCATTTATATTTAAACTTGCTGCAGGAATACTTGAATGATTACTACAATTCTTAATTACTTTGGTTATAACAAATAGATTTAAATGCTCTTTTAAGCCACTAGAGATGTACCCTGATGGTAACTCATGCTGACTCATTATTGGTTGGTCACAAGTTTGACTCTCTTCTCCTCCAATTAGATGGTGTGAGAGTTTTTTTGTTTCTTTTCTTTACTAAAGGTATTTGCAATTTTCCTTCTTGAGTTAATTGTCACCAAAAAAATTTCTCTATTGCGTAAAGATTATAAATGTGATTGAATATAATATAAGTTACCATGATATATAAATACCCATAAAAAATTTATTTCCCAATTCACATTCGATGCTTTCACTTGTAAATTGCATTGTTGCATTTTTTTTTATACTTTTTACCGAGCTATCTCTTACAACTAATTTAACTTTCTCTCTTATTTCAATTCTAACTAATGTTCTCATCACAATACCCAACCTTTGATGAAATCAATTATTTAATTTTCTTTCAAGATCTAAAACCGAGGCCCTTATATCATTGGTGAGGAAAGGTCCATGAAAAGTATAAACATAAAATCATAGAAGACTAAAAGAGGTAAACTCAAAGAGAAAATGGGTGTGGGGTGTGGAACTTATCTTATGAGACCAAATTCGAGGGATTTTTTACAACTTGACTTTACTTAATTTAATAACTGGTTACAAGTTATAGAATAAAGGTCTTATTTATAATAGTAAAAATTTATAAACTTTTATTACGTACAATATACAAAAGCTGATATATGCTATATACTTTCTGGTGTATATATATCTATATAGATCATATCACATCATTTTCTCATTTAGAAAATGCTCTTCTTCTCTTTTTCTTTTTTTTTTTTCTTTTAACTCTTTCCAAGCGACCCTAAATTTAAAGACGCTTAGACCACCCAACAGACAGCGAAAATCAGGGTGGGCCAATTAATGCAGCTAGAACGTCATGATAAGATTTCACTTCTGCTGATTTGTGGGAGCTTCTTAGGATGGGATTGGATGAGGACATGTATATCTATAACAGGTGTTCTATGGACCTACAAGATTGACATTACAAAAGACATAATGTTTGATGATTTGTGGTGATAGGGATGATTAAGGATTCTTCCAGAAATTAATTATTTGTACTCCACAGGCTTCGTTAGTAATCTCTCATCTGTAACTTGCAATCAAAATAAAGCAGAAATTCATTGACACGACCCTAAGATTTGACTGAAAAAATTAAGCACACATTTTCCCATAATAAGACTGGATATTTTCACCAATAAAAAAAAGACTGGATATTTTCATTCCTATCCAATCCGTGGAACCCCACATCAACACAAGATCATTTTAAATTTTGGCCAATTGCCTGGCAGCCCACCACCAATCCACCATCTTTTTAGGCTTCCACCCTAATCCAATCAGTACATGACAAATCCGCCAACTAAGAAATTCAACTCAAAAGATCTGCCATGTGATTTGTGGTCAGTAGTAAATACCCAAATGAGTGGGCATCTCCATTATTGAATTATATTTAAGTCAGTATTTTTCTCCCTTCCACTTTCTTTAAATAAAAAGTAGCTTAGTCAGTTCAGTCAAACCAGCCACAACTGGCTGGCAGCACCCAAAAATGCTCTTGCCTAGAAGATCCACTTCAGGCACCCTTCACCACACATGTTGCCCTCCTTCTGAGGTCACAGGTTCACACTACTCTCCATTTAATAAATCACCCATGCAATTAAAATAATCCCACGGCACACAAATGGCTGGCCTGGTGGACCACTGAATTTTCTATTTTTCTGACAATTCTTCTATTTCCCATGGCCTTCAATGGTAATTCATCACCACTTAAGATTTCGTATTGAGTTATCTACTGCTCTATTCTAGACTGTGACTCTTCGTGGCCCAATTTCATATCAATTTTTTTCATGACTTACACCATCAAAGTTCCTGCACAAAGAATTTGGACGGTCGAGATTGTTTGTCGATGAGTCGCATATTTTTAGAGATGGTGGTGAATTATCAACGTGGACGTCGGTTTTTAAATTTTTGGGCCATTTGAGGGTTTCTCCATTTCTTTGGGAAGATGGGAAAGATGGTATTATTTTTATGATATTCGCATTATTGAAATGGAGCTCGTGTGGTGTCACATCGGAACAAGGACAGTGCGTCACGCACTCGTCTCAGTAATCTTCACATGCACAGCTTACTCGCGAAATTTGGGCAGCAATAGCATCGTATCGCAGACCTTTTGAATTTATGCACTGATCCATTGTCAAGTCGATACATCGATGCAAAAAAATTGTCATCCTATTTTCTTAAAATTAGATTTATCAGAAATTTAATGGATATTAAAAATTGGGCCGTCCATCGATTTGATTTCTAACCGTTCAGAGCCAAGAAAAATCTGCAATTACCAGTGATCCGTTTTGTAATCTGCGATTGATCTGAGGCGGTTAGATGATTGGGAGATTTATTTGCGAGTCATGCAATTTGGAGGTGTGCCCGAGCATCATCTCCACGCTCCGCCAGCGTATCAAAGATACGCTGCTGTTTCACAATCCGGATATGGCGCGTGACGGAGGTACGATCTGATCTCATTCGTGCATTGGATTTGGTTTTACCACTACGTGTTTCCTTCGTTGAAATGCAAATGCAGCAGTTGATCTGAGCCGTCAATCAAGATTGATTAACAGTGTGGATGAAGATAAAGAGATCGGGCCTGCTCAGGTCAATGGCATGGATTGCAGATTCAGCAAGTTACGTCGCCGCACTATTTCAGAAGGCACGTGTCTGAGCACGTGCAAAAGATCCTGTCAGTCGACTCAATATTCTTCCACACATGCATCCGAAAATGGAAAGACTCCGAAGCCTATGCAGTACTCCCTGCAGCTGTGAGGGCCCACCTAAATGCTTGCATCGAATCATCACCGTTCATAACATCTCGTTTGAAAATTAGATCCAGGCTGTTCTGACGAATGACAGAGATATTCCAAACGTGCAAAAGGAGATTCTTCGGGCCTGACCGCCAAGAACTCAATTAGGGTGTGTTTGGTTGGGGGTAAAACTTTTGAGGAAAAGTTTTTGGAGTAGAAGTTATCAAATCAATGAAAAGTG
>JAXCLR010000105.1:27382913-27413376 GCA_035584095.1 Annona squamosa | reverse complement strand
TTACCGGCTACTCCCAGCTAAAATAGCCTGGCAACCGGCAGTTTACGCCTCCAGCTGACATGACTGCACGTGTGGCTCCCGGGCCAAGAGCGAATCCACCTGCTCCATCCGGTCACCTTCCGGTGACTCCCGTTTCCCCAGGAAAAATAGAAACAAAAATAATAAATAATAAATAATAAATAAATAAATAAACGCCTCTTTCCTACCAAGCTTTTCTGCTGCTCCACGAGAAAAAGCAGCAGTGAGGGAGGGAGTAGAAAGGGGTGATTTTTTGCTGTTTGGGGAGAGCCTTCTTCTCTCCCATTCTCTCTCTCCGGTATGGTGTTTTTTCTCTCCTTCTCCCTATTTCCACATTCGAACCGAGATTTCGATTTCTAGCTTTTTGGCTTGTAAAGATCACATCTTTGGGTTGATTTGGACCGTGGATTTGGTCGTCGTTTGGGGTTTATCTGTGCAGTTCGTCCTTTTTTCTGATCTGGGTTCGATGATTTCGCCTTTTCTCGGACGTGGGTCTTTGGTTTTAGAGCAGTAGATTGCGTGTTTATGATGTCTGTTATGATGATGGGGTTTTGGCTCTTTTGACTGAAGAAAGCAAGATCAGTTAAAGTGGGCAGAAGAAGGGGAGGGCAAAACCCATCTTTTTCTTGGGGCATTCTCGGCATAGCTCTCATGACCCTTGGAGACCTCTTCTTCAACTGATATCGATCAAAAGGGGGCGTGGGTCTCTCTTCTCCTGAAGTGGGTTTTGGGGAAAATGCCAATCTTTCAGCTGCCTGGTTGGAAGAAAGAAGGGGAGGGCAGGCTCGATGGCGGTGGCCATTTTTTGGACCTTGAGATTTCTGCCAAAGATGGGATTTTGGGAGGTGGGGTTGAGAAGTTGGATTTGAAGAAGATGGTGGATGAGCTCGATTTGGCCGACGTGCCGACCGTCTTCATCTGCCCCATCTCCTTGGAGCCAATGCAAGACCCCGTCACTCTCTGCACAGGCCAGACCTACGAGAGATCCAACATACTGAAATGGTTCTCAATGGGCCATCTCACATGCCCCACCACCATGCAAGAACTCTGGGATGACTCCATCACGCCCAACAAGACCCTCCACCAACTAATCTACAGCTGGTTCGTGCAGCGGTATTTGCAAATGAAGAAACGGTCGGAGGATGTGCAGGGAAGGGTGATTGAGCTGCTTGATAATCTTAAGAAGGTTAAGGGGCAAGCTAGAATTCAAGCTCTAAAGGAGCTACAGCAGGTTGTTGTCGTCCACACGTCGGCGAAGAAGACTGTTGTTGATGAGGGTGGCATCACTTTAATATCATCTCTGTTGGGTCCGTTCACATCCCATGCTGTTGGGGCTGAAGTTATTGGAATTCTTGTAAATTTGACCCTCGATACAGAATCCAGGGTGAATTTGATGCAGCCAGCGAAGATTTCACTCGTAGTGGATATATTGAATGAGGGGACAATCGAGACCAAGATCAATTGCACAAGGCTCATTGAAACGTTGATGGAGGAGAAGGATTCTCGGGAAGAAATTTTCTCCAGTTTGAGCCTTTTGGTTGGGCTGTTGAGGCTGGTGAGAGATAAGAGGAACCCAAACGGAACATCAGCTGGGCTCAGCCTACTGAAGGCAATGTGCTCCTTCAAGCAGGTCCGGAATTCGGTGGTGAGTGTCGGAGCTGTTCCACAGCTGGTTGAGCTATTGCCGGGCTTGAATCCCAATTGCCTTGAATCAGCTCTGTTTATATTGGATAGCTTATCGACCTTGCCGGAAGGGAGGGCCGCATTGAAAGATTGCCCCAATACAATCCCCATTGCAGTGAAGCTCCTAATGCGGGTTTCTGAGAGCTGCACACAGCATGCACTGTCCATCTTGTGGGCGGTCTGCAAACTCGCTCCCGAGGAATGTGCATCGCTGGCCGTCGACGCAGGTCTAGCAGCGAAGCTTTTGCTTGTCATACAGAGTGGTTGCAATCCAGCTCTGAAGCAACAGTCAGCAGAGCTATTAAAGCTCTGCAGCTTGAATTACACAGCGACCATTTTCATTTCCAAGTGCAAGCTTACAAGAACTATCCAATGAGGGAAGATTGTCGTTGCTGAAGTCTTCCCCCCAGCATCATTGTCAGAGCCAAGGAGATGGATTGACAGGTTTGTGTGATTGAGGAAGAATCTTTAATGGGGGCGATTGGAGCTTGACCGACGGTCATGTGTGGCCGGCTGAGCTAGTTGGCCCATCGAAAGGTACTCAGCCCAGCTCACCTGTGTATACAAAATCCTGTAATTCTCTGTCCTATTGATTTGCATACATGAAAAAAAAAAAAGTCATCATAATGTAGATTTATAGGCCTTCCTGTTACAGTGACATAAAATCCTGTGGTGGAGCTTTGTTCTCTCCGCGATGTCACTGGCGGGCTTGACTGGAGTTTTGTCAATAAGCCTGCAAGATTGCAAATTTCGGCCATTTTTGTTATGCAGTCTGAAGATGAAAAAGGAACTTCTTTTTGTCTCACTGAATTCTGTTGATATATGCATTTCCCTTGAGCATGTAAATCTTTTTTCATTTCAAGTTGAATAGTAAATGGATGTTCAATTTCAGCAGAGAACAAATGCTGCAAGCAATTTGCTTTGTAATTTCTTAGTTTTATATGGGATTGGACTGGATTTTCGTTCTGAGTAGAATGGGACCATCCCCTCACCATTGTAGAAATTGTTGTGAATGGAAGGATTTTGCTCTTGCGATTCTTCGGATTATGCCTTGTCCAAGAATAATTTTTTCTTTCTGAGCGTTGTCCTACATGTTTCAGTGGAATGAGTTTTTTTAATTTTTTTTTTCTGATAGAATGCAGTGGAATGAGTTGAAATGGCTCCTAAGGTCTGGAATTCCAAGTCTCTGAAAGGGACTTGCCCCCTCCCCAAACAGTTGTGGGGCTCACCAATTCTTTCTCCTTTCATTGCCATCCATTTCTGTGCAACGAATGATGCCATATAATAGCATGGGAGTTGTTGAAGGCGAAATAATGGAATTCGAGACTTAAAAAGAACGCAGCAGTTGATATGCAGACCATTAAAGGCACAAAAAAGCAAATCAAGGCTTTTCCTTACTCAAGGATTTTGGATGTTAATTTACTCGTATGATTTGCTAACTGTCCCTTGTAAAATCCCAATTTCGAAATAAGAAATAAAAAAATGCCAACTACCTAAATAGCAATGTACTTCATTAAAACAAAAAATAATAAATAAAAAATAGCAATGTAGCATGGGCACAAGCCTTCGCCACGATGTTATCAACGGAAAATCTGAATATTTTCATGTTTCCAAATTTGCAGCATTTCGGGAGTTTGTTCATGGCCTAAACAAATTGAGGTAATTTGCAAATATGCTCCTATAGTTTGATATAAATTGCAGATATGCACCTATTGTTTCATAAATTGCATATTATTTCAACAAAGTTTCATATAAATTGCTTGCGCACCCTTGTTAACGGTTGTTAAATAAAAATTTAATTCGCAAATATGCTCCCATAGTTTAACGCTAATTGCAGTTATGCTCCTATTGTTTCACGAATTGTATATTACTTTCGCGAAGTTTTACAAAACTTGCTTACGTACATATTACACCTTTTTGTCACCAAACATATATTAAAATTTTGGATAATGACAAAAAATAACCATATTTAAAAATTATATTAGAATCTTATAGTTTATAAAACAACTAGTTGTGCGGGTAGAAGGGGTGTATAAAACACTCTTGTTAATTGCTAACATGTTATCTCCTTCCACTTGCACAAATGAGCCATTTTTGTTATTATCTAAAATTTTAATGTATGTTTGGTGGCAAAAAGATGTCATAGATACATAAGCAATTTTGGTGAAATTTGTGAGGGTATTATGCAATTCATGAAACAATGAGCGTATATTAATAATTAGTGTCAAACTATAAGGGTATATTTACAAATTATTTTTTTATTTAACAAATGTTAAATTTCAGTCATTAACAGGGGTATGTAAGCAATTTACGTGAAATTTTGTTGGAGGAAATATGCAATTCATGAAATAATGAGGCACATCTGCAATTAATGTCAAACTATGGAGACATATTTGCAAGTTACCCTAAAATAAGAGCAAATTTCACATATACACATGAAATTTACGATTAATTCTACTTCTACCTATGAATTTTTAAAATGGCAAATATATTTACATATTTTGCTTAAAATTTCATTTATACCCGCAATGTTACGAATCCGTTTAAGGGGTTATTAGCACTCATATAAAATAATGAATGTGCCCAAGCCTTAATATAACTTAAAAATTGGTTTACTCAAAGTTAAAAATTTTATATTTATATAATATATGATTTTTTATAATTGTAAAAGTACTAAAAATTTATTTAAATAGGAATTTTTAGTTATAAAATCATTATTAGGAATGAGCATTTTCATCATTTCATAGGGAATTAATGGCCTTTTTAATGGATTTTTTTGAAATTATATTTATATACAATACAATGTGACATATTAATTTTACGGAGTTCATCACACTTGACATCGTGGAGAGAAATTTTTACCTAAATACGCTCCCGTATGGGAGATTTTATAAAACCCCCTCTATCCATGATGTGGTTTTAAATTTGGGTTGGCTGAAAATTAGCTGCCCTAGTTACCTCGTTGCCATCACCTGCGTGACCCTCTCAATGGATTTTTAACGGCATGAAAATAAAAATTTAAATAAAATGTTATTATAATTTGAAAATTTTAAAAATGTAGTATAAATAAAATTATAGATAAAATTCGTAGCAGATATACACGAAATTTTTCCATAAAATAACGTAGGCTGTCCAAATTCGCAATGTGAACTTAATTATCTGCTTAAGGAGGGAATGGCTATCTCATTTAACTAATCTTTTTCTGAGAATACGCAATTGGGAATTCACCCTGACTGCTTCTGTCGCCTCTTTTCCCAAAATCCTCCCCCCTCACATAATCTTGTGCCTCTCGATGACTTGACAAATGCAGATTTCACCTGGTTTGCCTTTATAAATAGCAGTCCATTAAATCCTGCAATTTACTGGCAGCTCAAAAATATTTTTTAAAAATTTATTTTGTAAAATATAGCGGGCCCCACTTAGTTTTTTCTCCTTTTAAGTTTATCAAAAATTTGAATTGATTTGGTATTTCATTTAAAATTTTGAAAATTGATAAAATAGGTGCATATATTGATCTTCAAAAATCTAAATAAAATACTAAACAAGTTTTAAAATTTGGAAAATTTCGTAAATAAAAAGATTTAAGTGGATCTCGCATTTACATAAAAAAAAATAAAAAGTATATTTTTTTGGTCCATTTGTAAGTCGCCTAATTTACGAGCGGCCAAATAAGAAACCTATTCAGCAAAAAAATATTGGAATAATGGATGTACTTTTAAAGTTTTCACAAATGCAAGTTTTTTAATGCTCATGGGTGCTTAATGCCAACTCAAGCTCATTATTTATAGCAGCGAACTCATTATTTTTACCATTTTCGTTAACTTAAAGTAATTCTGACATTGTTTACTTCAGAATAATTTGGCAAAGAGCAAAACTAATAGATGAGGAGTAAGAAAGGAGAGAGGCCGATTAGAGATAGCTGTGGTGCAATGTAAGTGCTACCAAACGAATGCAGAATTTTTACCTTCAATAGTAGAAGATCATGCTTCTAATACAAACGGAGAGTTCGTTAATGTGAATGGGCGGCAAACACTCTTCTTCTCGATTTAAACCCGAATCATCTTGCACTGTGGCCATGATGCCATCCACCTGTGCTGCACGGCTACACCCTCGTGCTTTGGCCTTTATTTGTCAATGTGGTCTCCATCACTGGACCTCCTCTTGCTTTGGATGATATGTGGACAGGACTTGTGTCATTTCCTTGTAAGGTACACGGAAACATGAGATGCAAAGCATTGACCCTTATAAATGGAAAAGCAGTGGAAGATGCCCTGGCAAGGCAGAGCAGGAAGGCGATTGCTAGTGCTCTTGATTGAAAATCCTGGTCAGATAGATGATGGAATGCTGTGCGCATAGACCCACAAGACCTGAATCTGTGGACCCCCACCATCAAGAGATAATGACTATTGCTCTCTTTGGTAGTTTTCTTGGCTGGGTTCGGGCACTGACAGTTTCCATTTTATTGAATGCATGCCTGCCAGATGCTAATGGCGAAGAGGTGCTTGTAATTGTACTGAGCAGCAGAAATCTGAAGACAATGGTGAAAAAGTGTGGATCATAGTAATGAAACTAGAGAGAATTTTCAGTAATTCCATGCTAGTGGTTTGCATACAACCTTGCCTTTTAAATGTCGGTCCGCTGATAAGAAAAAAAATCACATTTGTTAAAATATAAAAAAGTAAAAATCCATAATTAATGAAGATAAGATGAAAATAAATTAAAATCGAGTAATTGTTAAAGAATTTTGGCTTTGGACAAGAATTCGCATGTAAGTAAAACAGCCAAGACTGAAGAGAGGAAAGAAAAGCCAACCTAAGAAAGTTATATGAAAAAGGAAGATTAATTCAAAAATGAGACTTTTTTTTATGATTATTGTTACAATCTTCTCCATTATTATTTTTCAACTTGAAATTCTGCGACATTTTTACAAAATTTTTTACAAAATTTTAATAGATAACAAACAATATTTCTAATTTTATCAATACAGTAAACACTCCCACACACCTGGGGAGACTCATGCTGCCTACTCCGTATCATTTGATCAACGCCTTCTCCGCTAGTTTCATTAACGCCACCACGCTGCATATTTTTTTCCGCTGCCTGCTAAGGTACTTGAACTTGGGTACCCTGACTGCGGGCCGACCATGTTTCCACCACTCCTTTTGGCGTGGCGGCAATATAAAACCTTTCTGAATTACTACGTAAAGAGAATTATCACCAAGTGCAAATGCAAGTTCAATGTACTTGGATAGATGGATAAAACCTTTTGAGGTAATTAGATTATTGGTTGATTATTGATTAGAAATCTATTTCATTTTTTAAATTTAACATGATTTATTTAGCCAAGAAACCTTATCATTTGTTTAGCATTATTATGCATTTCTCCATCCACGAACAGGGTAAAATGAGCTTAATAAAATATTTTGACGTTAAATATACATTTTGAAGTTGTATTTTTAACATTTAAGTGCTTTAAAAAACATCATTACTTTGTAATGTATCTTTGAATATAATTAAATATTTTTCATAATTTACACATAACTATATCTTTTAAAGCAAATGTTATCCTACTATTATTTGCATTGAGCGAAACTTAGTTTTCTATCTTAACAAATGATGCTAGTAGATTTCTCTTTAACCATAAAGCGAGCCAGCCAGCCAAAATGTATTTGGTTTCATAATATATGTAAAATATTGAATAATAATAATAATAATTTAAGTTGATTAGTCAAAATTGACGTAAGACATCCTGCGTGGCAAGGGTAGATTTTTTGACCAACTCGGTTAGACGAGTAATAATGAGCCTTGCCAAATTATTATTTAAATATGCCATGAGTTATATTTATATTTTTCATTTTTGAATGATATTTCAGAAACTCTGTATAGCTCGGTTGGCGTATAGGTAGTCTAAGCGGTCTAAGTGGCTGTAGAGGTTTAGAACTCGGGCCAAGGATTCTGTAGAAAAATATTGGAGACCTTTTATATGAGAGAAAAGAATAAGCTCCGAGAGAAATTTTGAGGCAATTGAGTTTTATTTGAAAATTGATTTTGGTTCCATAATTATGTAAGTTGTGTTGAAACTATTTTTATACAGTTGTTATATATAAAGCATGTACATTATATAATTTTTAGGTTATATTTGACATAATTAAATTGTATAATCCTAAGTTTTTAGCATATAAAATTTTACAGATAAATATGTTTAAACTTTATGCCTAAAATTATATGCATTAAGATTGTTGAATTTCATTATGCAATTTATTTTAAAAAATGCAATGATATGCAATAAATATATATTGAAATTATATATTAACGATGTGGGTTATTTACAGCATATATATATTTATAATAATGTCTAATAATCTGCGTAAAAACAAATTATATAACCAAATCCCAAATTCTCGGCCGTCCAGCGTGGAAATTTCGTTCCTGAGAAATTTCCGCAGAAAAAGAATTTTGTCAGAGAGAGAATCCGGGCAGGAGGTGCGAATCTTTTATTTGCAACCAAGTTTTTCCGTTGCTTTTGATGCTCCCGATGTCCCGCTGGTTTTAGAAATTGATAACGTCGCTTA
Source organism: Annona squamosa (assembly GCA_035584095.1). NCBI lineage: Eukaryota > Viridiplantae > Streptophyta > Magnoliopsida > Magnoliales > Annonaceae > Annona > Annona squamosa. The sequence continues at coordinate 27,405,103 of JAXCLR010000105.1, read as the reverse complement.
ACGTGGCCATTCATTCTATTTTATTATGATTAATTCATTTGAATTTTGATTTGAATGATCAAATATTTCATTTCTATATTTTTTGTGCTTTTGGACTCAATAGAAAGGTTTAATTTTGCATTTGAAGCCTAATTTTTGAGATATTGAATTAAAGAATTATTTTATCATTTAATTAAGTTTTAATTGGGCCATTATCCTTTTTCAAATAATTTTCTGCTTGTTAGTCATGCTGGGACTAACTTATTATTTTTACAGGTATACCAAATCAAGTAGAGTACTAGCTTTTTGGATTTATATGAAGATTTTCAAGAATATTTATTTCTAATTATTTATTTCAAGGCATGTATTGGAAATATGTGAACATGTAATTTTTATTTGTGTCTTGGATGTAAAAATGGAAACACGACTAGTGAAAGTGAAAATTTGAATTTTTCATAATTAATATATAATTAATTTTGTCATAAATATGTAATTGATTTTGAAGATTTGCATTAAATATACCACAAAGATCTCTTTTCTGGACCAAAATGATACAATACCTGTCTATGTAATGCAACCACCATTTCTATCATAAAGTGGGAGGACTAATATATAGCTTATGTAAAAATTTTAATAAACTAAATGCGATAAATTATTATAATTGTAGCGAACTAGACACATCCGGAGATAGTTTTACAATACGGGTGCATGCTTATGGGCTTGGCTGCAAGTGTAGATGCGAAGGGAGCAAATGGCAACATGTAATATGATAAAAGAAATTATTATAATTGTATCATATATTACGATTATTTTATTGCAAATTTTTTTCTAATTTCCTAACTAAATATGATACTGTCATCGAAATGGTCAAAATGGTCGGCCTCCAATTAAGCATTTCGACCTTCGTAGAAATGCAGAAGCTTTTCCAAGAAATCATTTCCCTTAAAATATTTTTTTTAGAAGAATATCTTTACATATAATGATATATAAATCTTGGATTAAAATGATATCAATATCTTAGCTAAATAGGTAACGATGAAATTAATGAAGGGTTTGGATTTTTTTTTATAATTCGTCAAGGTGGGCCCAGGCTTGAGTTTGCAACTCAAGATGGTAAGTGCAAATAGAAATATTTCCGGTACAATTTTTTTTCTAGGTATTTATAAAGGCAAAAAGATCATTTCAGACTGGTATGAAATTTTAAAAATTTAAAATAAATATATATACATCTTTAAAATTGGTAAAAATTGATTTTTAAATTAAGCATAACTAGAATAATAATTTTGTAAAAATTTTTTAGAAAAAAGTAAAAGAATATGTGTTTTGGACCCGTCTAAAATGGCTTCATTTCAAACGGATTTGAAATGATGGAGACTCTTTGTACACTGTGATAGTGAATATTATGAATAAGTTCCTTCACAACCTTGAGTTCTCTGTAAATAACTCTATCTTAGAAGGAAATTTTTTAAACCTGTACTATAGAAGGAAAACTGCAAATAAACCACTCACATCATGTGAGACTTGAAGCCTTGCTTGCTCCTTAGAAGCCACCTGCATGAACCACCAAAGCACTACCGTGGTGGCATTTCTGGTACAATATTTAATGTATACAAAGGGTGTGTTTAAGAATGGATAAAACTTTTGATGAATAGTTTTGAAGAGTAAAAGTTGTCAAATGATGTGATATGATAGGGGTAATGATAAAGAGTAAAGAAGATAAAGTTAAAATAAATATATTAGTTGTGTGGGTAGTTGTATAGAAATGATTGAAAAGTAAGGTAGTTGTATAGAAAAATGTGAAAAAATAATTAAAAAATATCATAATTGTGGAGAGTGAAAAATTTTAGATTGAAAAGTTTTAACTTGACATTTTTTGCATATTGCCAAACACACCGAAAAGATTCGAACCAAATAGTAGCCAACTATTTGCAACCTTTATGTGAACCTAGATACCGCTTGACAGCACGCTTATAGCAAAGAGTATGGCCTAATATGCAGGGGAGATCTTAGCTACAAGTTTCGGCAGAAAGGCTAGCCGAGCAACATTTGATTGGTCATAGTAGTGAAAATAGAGTGTTTCGTGGTGCTATAGTAGGGGCTGCTCCGTCTTTAAAAAAAAATTTTATGCTGCTGCATGTGCACGTTTTTTGTGCACATGTATAACACCAAACCAAAAAAAAAGGAGTGTAAGAGAGCTTGAGCGGGCGTGTCAAGGAGGAAACAAAACGGAAGGAGAGAAGAAGGAGAAGAAGAAAAAAAGAGGAGGAGAATGAAGAAGAATGAGAGGGAAGAGAGGAGAAGCCCATTGTCGCCTTGCCCATGCCCGCCGCCCACGTTGCCGCCTCCCAGGTCACCGGAGGTAAGGAAGAAATAGTTTTTTTAGTTGGTTTTTTTAATTTTCACCAAAATCATGCAATAAACATATGAATTTTGCTAAAATACCTTAGATAAACATATATGGAAGTAAATTACACAAATTTGGGTAGTAAATTTGGTTATTTAGTGATTCAAGACTTGAGATGGATAAGATTTTGATTTTGATTTCCAAAAATAGCCGAAAAATTATGAGGCTTTCGATAAATTTGTGAATAAGAGGATATTTAGAACCCAAATCATGAAAATGGAAGGCTAAAATTAAGCCAAGTGTGAAATAAAAAATTCAAGAGTAGTGTATCCAAATTTTCTTATTTCAAATCATGATATAATAGTTGCAAATGTTATTAGGATGTATTAGTTATAAATTAATATGCCCAATTTTGGGTAAAAAGGAGAAAAAATGAAAATTTTCATGACCCATGGAAATTGGGTGGCCCCAAAAACGTGGGTTAAACATGAGACTTTTGGAGCATTTGATTTAAACATTCTTTATGGATAAATTTTAAGATATTTGGAGTGTTAAAAAATATAAAAGAAAAATTTATGGAGATGTTATGCTAGGTTGTAGATAGGATACGGGTGTCAGAAATTTATGTGAAATTAGTGGATAATAAATTCACACCGTATAACAATGATTGATAGATTTTAAGATGTTTAACATATGTATCTTAAGTAAGCACTTAATGGATAAAAAAATAATTAACTTTCAAATCAATGCATCCGTAGCCATTAAAATTAGAATGTAATACATGGTGATTTAAGTCAATACTTAGCCAAAATTACTAATTTTGATAGGAATAGGAAAAGAGAAAGTGCAAGACATAACCTGAGACTTTAAGATAAGCAAGCTTTTCAAATTCAATGACCTATTGCGATAAAATTTCTATTTGTTACTTTAAGAAAGGTTGTTTCAATAAATGTTCATATTATGTCGTTATGCGTTTCCTTAGAAATATGTGCAAATCAAGTCAATTTTTAGGTATGCTAATTAAATTTTATACAAATATTAAGAAAATCTTGAGAATGGCCATTACCTTATTTCTTATATATATATATATATATTCATATTGTTAAGGTAATGCTTTCGAACTTGACTTTTGGAAACAAACATTTTTTTTATGATTAGTCAAATAAGCTCCTTTTGTGACATAAATGCACTTGATCATTAATGTAAATGTAATTCATGCATGAAAATGAATGTAAGGTTTCGCCAAGGTTCTAATTGGATAGGTAGTCCATCCTTGACGTTGCCTAGTCGGTGCGTCCGATATAAGAGAGTGGGTGATCACTTGATAAGTGTCACCTGCCATAGAGGAAACTACGTTATTAAATGATGCTTGTTATGGTTGCATTGCATCTTCACACATATACGATCATCTATGGAAGTTTTTATGTTTTTCCTATTAAAAACGCTTGCTTACTGGGTTCTTTGAACTCACCGATTTTATTAAATGGTTGCAGAGTATTCTGATTTCAAGAGCAATGGAGACTTCACTAGGTTTAAGTGCAGTGAGGTAAAGAGCCATATGAGGCACTTGTGTATGTGGAGTGTGATTTGTAATAAGAGAAACTTTAAAAGTGCTAGATTTTCTTTTGATTTTGAGATGTGTGTAAAATATATATATATATATATATATATAAGTTGTGTGCATGACATGAAAAATATTTGTAGCATTAATTCGGTTATATTGTGTAAATTGTATGGATAATGTAAGATGAAGAATATTGGAGTATGAGTGTTTAGTGTGACTATAATGAATTTGTGAAGAAAAGGGGGTATTTATGGTTATAATGAAGTGTTACAGGTTATTTCCTAATGTAAAAAAATATATGGTGAATATTTGTATTTAGGAAATGTCCTAGTTACAGATGGGATACTGCCAACATTTTTATAGATATGTATAAGAAAAAAATTAGATCACTTTATTTTTGCTTAGTGATAAATGTAAGTTAAATTATGGACTTCACCACTTTTCAAAAGATTCATTGTGTGAAATCCTATGACGAACTTATATATAAATATGTCATAGATTGGGGCATTACAACTATGGACATGGGTTTGAATACCCTCATGGGATTTTTGACTTGAAATATAGATTGGGAGCAATTGTCTTCCCATTAATATCTGGAAGCTGATTATATCTTTTTGGAAAAAATTGTAAGAATTATCCGGCTTTGATTGTAATATAAGTTGAGATGTGATGTAAATAACAAATAGAAAAAAGTTTCGGCCCAAAGAGTTTATCTTTTATTTTTTTGAACGTTATGTACGGAGCTTTTTTTGTTAGGAATGTTGTTAGATTTATACACACAAAATTAAAAAAGTGGCATATATTGTATAATTTTTAGAGAGAAAAGGGGTAATTGAAATTTTATTTTTGAAAATTTCAAATTTCAAGTCTCAACTAGGGCCATGTTTGGTTTTTTCCAAAACATGGTTTCCTATGGGATTTGGTTTTTTAAGGCCAATTATTATTCCATCAATCACACTATTTTTTCATTTTTACCTCTTTATTTCAATTATTTTCCTTGCTAACTGTATATAACAAACCTATTTATTTTAATTATGCTCGGGTCATTTTCTATCAATCACACAATTATCGAAATATTCTTTTTTTCTTTTCTCGCTATTTCCTGTGTTCTCATAATTTTACATGTTACTAAACTTTGCCAGGATAACTCATGTTGCATCCATAATTCTAGAGTAATAATATTGCACCATTAATTGTTACTAGGACGGTAGTAGGACCCCTATCCTGTTTACCTTTTTACAGATGGTCCATCTGATACTTGGCGTGATGTACACCTGAAAATCTGACAACTAGTACTTTTGCATTCAGCCCACTCCAATTAATTTTTAGATTACTTCCAATACATGTTGGTACCACCCTATGAACTGCATGAACCGCATCTCAGTACTTTCAACAACCATATAAATGCTGAACAGAGACCACTGCAAGAAAATTTCGATTATAACAATTTATTTTAAGGGCATGCTGTGATTCTTATGCACCGAGGTGCACGCAGCTTCAGTATACTTGAGTGCAAAAATATATACTTTTAAAATTTTTTACATTAATCTAAATGTATTTAACATTTGTATGAAGTTTATAATTTTTAAAGATTTATAAATATTTTTTTCTGAATTTTCAAAATCAGTAGTATTTTAGTAATTTTAAATTATGAAAAATGTCATTGATTTTATATTTACAAATCTTTAAAAATGGTAAAACTGATACATATCGTTAAATACATTTTTTTATATAAGAAGTGAGTTTTCATATCTCAACAGAGTTAATATACAGAAGATTTACAATGAAATCTGGCGTTTGGCCCCACCGGAGTTTAATATCATCAGGTATAGATGAAGCCAATTTTGGCAAGAAATAGGAAAACCGGTTCCCTGTACGCAACACATGGTGGAATTCAATAGCTTTAATCGCTTAAGCAGAGGCCATGATATTCTGTACCATTATCCCCACCAAAGAACGAAAAAGGCTTGTCCCCTCCAAAAAATTTACCAGCAAAAATGAGTCACCTTCCATTTGCAACGCATCCAGCATCAGTTCAGCTCCCCACTGCATCCCCATGCGAATAGCAATTGCTTCCGTTACCACGACATCCACCAGTCCTTTCAATCGCCAACACTTAGCAGCCAAAAAAGTGCCCCCTAAGTCTCTTAACACTTCACTCAGCCCCATATTCTCATCTCTGTGGTTCTTGAAGCCATCCACGTTTATTTTGAGAAAACCCCCCCTTGGTCGACGCCATCTTGGGATTAACTCGGAGTTAAACAATCCCATAACTTTGATTCTCCTTGCTTCCAGAAACCGATCTCTAAAAGCTCTACACCATTCAACAATGTTGCTGAAATCCGGTGGGGTACCCTGGATTCTGCAATTGTTTTGGATAAGCCAGATTTCCGACACAAAAGAATGAACATACTTAGCTATTCCTTGTTTCTCTCCGTGCTTGCATTGTTAACACGCAGGTGATAATGCATCGAGGAGTCCTTTGTTAGATTTTTGGACTTATATATATAGTAATTATATATACACTATCATAAATAGTGATCCAAAAATTATAAAGGAATCTCCTAAGGTTTATAGGCCCAATTATTTAATAAAGTATGAGTCTCATATGTGTAAAAATTCTATTGTTTATTTTTTATTTTTTATTTTTTATTTTTATGATGAGCTAAATTACAAATTAGAAAGATGAGTACATTATATATAAACGGCCGTGGTCTTCAGATTATACATCTTTTAAGGTTTCTTTTTTAACATCCCATCTTTAGAAAAGAGGAGCTGCATTCTCCAAAAAACTTTAAGGCATTAACTTGGAATACTAAAAAATCACTGGATTCAACAACAATTGCTTACGTGAATTCAAATATGCTTTTACTTATAATTTACTTTCTTGGTGATTTAGCATGAAGGATCTTGAGGTGTATGGTTTTAATCAAAAAGATTTTCTCAACATCCATAAAATAGTGTCAAGAATGAAAGCCTTCTCAGTTCTCTAGTTAGATGCACAACAAACGAACAGATGACTAGCATCTTCCCTATGTAACCTATAGAAGTGACAATGTAGGTTTACCAATACTCCCCTCTTGATAAGGTTGCTTTTAGTTGGGTGGGCATCCATAAAGAGTTTGCACCAAACATCTTTATCTTGTTTGGCAGGTTCATCCTCCAAAATTCTTGGAGGACCACACCCCTCTGGTTTCTCCTTCAAGATCCATCAACCTGAAATCTGCACCAATAAGAGAGTTAGACTTTAGTAGCCTATAGGTTGATTTTACATTAAAAGCCCCACTTGGTTCTACGGTTCAAAACCAATTGTCATCCTCCTCATTTGCTGCAAATGGGATCACTTGGATTGATCTCCAGCCACTCTCTCCCACGGCTGCAATTATCTTCTCCTCTCGCCACACTCTGTGCCTTCTATCTATGAAATCACTCACTTTATCATTTTCAGTTATCTCTAGCTGCAATTCTCGTTTTCATGTTAAATACACTTAGACTAACATTTGTATAAAAATTTTTAAAAGGATAAAAAATAGGTTACATACATCCAGTTGCATCGAGCTTAAGTGCACTCTGGGGCATTCAATCAACTATTGAAAATGTTTATCACTTTTTTATGTTTGGATCATGATACTATACCATACAATAGTTAGTTATTTAGTTAAGTAAAAAATTTATGTATTCCATATTTTAGTATATATTTGAATTTTTTCTTCACTTTTATGCAAGTTTAAGTGCATTTATTTAAAATATTAAAATATATCATTTTTAAATATATATTTTGTTTTAAAAATAAAATTTTTTATCATTTCCCATATGCGATAGAGTATGAATTAGTGAAAAGTTTTTACTTTCGAAAGTTTGTGAACATATATACAAGAATCCACATATATTAAAATTTGATAGGAACCAAATGCACTTAAACTCACATAAAAGTAAAGAAAAACTAAATATATATACTAAAAATATAAAATACATGAAGGTATTATTTAGCTAAGTATTGTATAATATATAATCTTTTACGTTTTTTCTTTCCCCAAAGTAGGAATATTTGGTTTCGCTTACCAATGGATTTTGTTCAATTTTATATCATTTTATCTTGTCAAAAATAATGTTTATGTATTATAAACAAAAGCTATTTAGGATATAATTAAACACATAGATCAAACTTGTTTTGACAATTTTAAAAGGATTATATGTATCATCAAATGAGTTTAATTTTATAGTATATTATGATTATTTTATGATGAACTTCTTTTATCTATTGTCTAAACATGATTCTTAAAGATCCTGTGTAACTTAAATTTCACAAAGTTTCTTTGGTAGAGCCTAAACTTCATGGTTTCACTAAAAGTGGGAAACATTTCACAGAACCCCTGCCCATGATTTAATTATCAACACACTTTCATAAGATTTTTGCCACCTGAGAATTAAGACAATAATTGAGTTTTTTTTGCATAAATTTACCTATGTTTTCCGTTGAGGGAATATTTAGCTAATGATAAAAGGAAAAAATTTTAAGAAAAAATGAAGTGAAATAGAAAAAAAATCGAGTTGTTAAACAAATTAAATATAAAATGAAAAGAATAAAATAAATACTCTAATAAAAACTAAGAAACTAATAGATAAAGTACAGAAATAATGAGAAAAATAAAATTATTATCTATAATTACATATTGCATAAAGGTCAAACTTTTATACCCTTTATGCATGAGGAATTCAAATATATTTTAATAATATAATAAAGGAGTATTATTAACATCCATGCCAACAAAAAATTTATTATTTCATTCCTTCCAATGATTTAATAGTTTTTTAATCCATACTAACACTTTTCCAAATGATTTTTACTATGCTTATGCCTTTGAAGGCATTTTTGTGAATTCATGACCTATTTAACTTAAAAATTTAACAACATACAAAAATTTACAAATCTAACTGTAACTATCAGTGTTGAAAATTCATATGAAAAATGACAAAGATAGAAGATTTTTAAATCATTGTTATGGATAAAAATAATGTAGTTTAACATTAACGGAGATTGTATGCCCTTCAATGAATTACTTACCATGAAATATATTTTATTTGCTCATGATAACTTCCAGCTACAACCATTTACATCCCATTTCAATTCATCTCTTCTTTAGTCTACCCTTTTGCTTCAATTCAAACACGTCCAATGCATTGGGAAAAGAAAAGAAAAGAAAAGAAAATTAGTCAGCGATATTTCGTGTGGTCGTAAAGCATTCTCACCCATAGTAAATTTCTTTTTAAAACAATATACAAAAAAACTGGCTAAAGTGAAGCTCGCCCCCACTGATCAGGTCGTGCAGTCACTTGTTTGAACTTTTTCCCCCTTGTCTTATGTCTCACTTTTTAATCCTGGAATTTTCTTTTCTTTGAATAATACAAAGCAGCCTAAGCAGGGCTTACCAGAAAAGTTAGAAGTAAAGCAAAAAGCTTCATTTTATAGTACAGGAAATGCTAGGTGCACCCTCTTTGGGTGCTTCTTGTAAAATTGGGCCTTATCTTGATGACAAACTAAAATTTCACCTGTCATATTTTGCATCAGTTATTTTACCATTCAACCCAAAAATCGTCTTAATCATAATTTTGGATGAGTCGTATTTGCTTAAATATAAATATAATATATATTCATATGTTGTTTGATGTATTAGAATGTGATAAACTTTATATAATAATTCATCACACACGAATGATGTGTTATACGATTTAGAATGTAATCAAACTATTTTGTCAAGTTGATTTTGTTCTGTTTTCACATATAACCTTTTGCGATTTCAAAGTTGGATGAAACAAGGGATGTTCAGTAGTGTAAATTTCGGTGGGATTTTAGGATGAAGTAGGAAGAGTGAAAGAAATATTTTGAGAATTGTTTGATTGATATGAAATAATAAAACTAAAATTGAAATAGATAGGGTAGTTGGAAGGAAAAATGATTGAATTATATAAGTAAAGTTGAAAAAATAGAATGGTTAGATTGTTAAATGATTGGTGGAAAAATTATATCCCATCAAATTTCATAGAATCCAATGCAACAACATTAGCAAATGTTCTCCATGTATAATTGTATTGTATTCTCCTTTTATATTTCAGATACAATGAATGACTGCTATTGGTGCTGTGGTGCCATGGTTAGCATGTTGGGCTTATGTGCTCCAGGTCGAGTGTTGTATTTTTTTTCCCCCACCAAGTTGTGGGGTTTATAAATTTCGCCTGTTCATGAAGGTTTCTTAGAAAACTTTCTTTCATGTTTTAAGAATTCGTTTGTATTGAATTATAATATTAGATAATATGTTGTATATATAAATAAATAAAAGAGGGTGCATTATGTTGCAAATAGGCCCTATGTATGCCAATTTTCGTTCAATTCAAGTATGTGTATAAGTCTTATCTTAAAATGGTACAAAATCAGTATAATAAAATAATTTGATATAAATATCAATTTTAAAGTTGTATGTTCAACATTTAAATCATCAAAAATATATTTTTTATATAGATAAAAAAATTGTATAAAGTATTACTACATTTTAATATACATAGGACCTATTTTACAAGAGACTGTATTGCAATTATGGTACTGTCAATCTCCACCCGATGGATTCTTAAATATATCCACTACGTTTGATCTTAATTCTAAATATAACCACTACAGTTTCACAATCCTAAATACACCTTCGACGTTTGCATTTAATACAAAAAATACCTATTCCATCCAAAATTGTTAGTTAAAATTTTTCAAATACCCAAAATAACCATGTTGTAAAATAATAAATGATGAAATAAATAAAAAAAAAATGAAATTAAGATGCTTTATATGCGCAAGTAGGACATTTGTGAGTTATAACAATCAATTTTTGCAATAGTGTCATAAAGTTGAGGTACATATTAGTAATTTCACATATTTGGCTAGCGTGTCAACACACGGAGTGAATAATTTATATTTAGAATTAAGGTAGAGCATCATGGATATATTTAAAAATAACCCAAATTTTTATTTTACAATCACTGAAGGGAGCATTTGAATCTGGCAGCAGCCAAACTCCCCGTAACAATATAATAACAGTGATAATAATAGGTGGCACGTGCAATGCACGTCGGGTATTTATGGGGGCAGGTGACACTACCGTTGGCTTCAAGTAATTGTAAGTACTGTTCTCACGACATTGCTGTACACGTGGTGGACATGAATTAATTTAAAAAAAAATTGGCCTTTTGATGGGTCAAGTCATGACCTGGTGTACGGTCTGAACTCTTGTGTGGGCGTAAATGGAGACGGATTCGGAAGCTCACAACAAAACATAAGGTGAATTTCGCATGACCTCAATTTTTTTATTTTTTAAATTTTGTTGGTGGCCAACAGCATACATTAATAGGGCCGAATAAATGGTCAGGATCCTTTAGATCACGTGTCAAATGCATAGGCAAGCCAAGCGTGCACGATGATTTATTGCTATTGTTTGATCAAGATATAAAACTTAAATAATGTTTAAGAGTTTGCATTTCTAAAAATTCGGAGAATGTTTGGTAATCAACTTACATGAGAACTATGGTTTACCACCTCTTTATTGAATAAATAACTTGAGAGCTTAACTAATTAATTATTCTATTTTTTTCATTTTTATGTTAATACTTCAGTCATTTTTTATACACTTACCTCATTTATTTATATTTAATCCCCTGTCATAGCACATTACTTCTACACTTTTAAAAATTATTATCTTTTTTATTTTCTCATTTTCTCACTATACCCATATTACTAATTGTCAATTTAGATGAGATGAAAATGAGAAGAGGATGACATATCTCTCATCTTCCAAAAATATTTTTCTCATTTATAAAAAATAATATTTTACTTTTTAAATTTTCATACAATTTTCTTATTTTTATACAAATTTTCTCATTTTCAATTCATAACAATAATCTCACATCCTTATCTTATCGTACAATCCAAGACTTGAACACGCATAATTTTTAGACTCATAAAAGTACATAAAATGATCAAGGGGATGGGAACCTCTGCTATTTTGACTCTCTTCAACAATGACCATGGAATCCACTCCCGTCTGTGGTTTCAAGCAAATCAAAGATGTGCATAGATACGCCATCAGGGTCTTGTTCTTGTGGTAAGCAGCGACGGCAAAATGCTAGGGGATCCGCTCTTTGAGTCTTCTGAGCAAAAATTGTAGTTTTCTTCGATCTGGAGTATTTACAAAATTCTTCCTGGGTTGAGGATATTTACAGATTCCTCCTAATGTGGGTGCATATGCTCATTCCTTTTATGATACGGGGGTTGTGGATGTGACTAATTGTAATATCAATTGTTATGATATATGAATACAAATAAAAAAAAAAGGGGTTCTAAAGGGATGAACAGAACCAACCGAGTCGCCAGCTGCGGCGCGGAAAGCCGTAGCTGCAGCTGGCGGGGGATCGAATCCCCGGATAGGCATGGGAGCGTGGTCTCCCGGTGGAAAATGTGGGAGCAGGTGGTCTCCCAGGTGGATAGTGTGGGAGCAAGGTGGTTTCCCAGGTGGCTGTTGGAAGCTGTGTCTTCCAGATTTCTTTGGGACGTTATGTGTTCCCAGATTTGTAAGAATGTCTCAGATCTTCAAGTATAATATGTGTTGAGATACATGTAATTAGATACCAATCAAAAAAAAAAAAAAAAAGGGATGAACAGAAGAACTCTCGTTGATGGTTTCATATTACATATCGTTTTTCAATAAGAATTATCTTGTATGGCCACACTTCTAAAAAAATATATAAAATATAAAATTCACTTGATTCATTCTGTCAAAAACAAGTAGAATGATATTAAATATTAGATTTATAGTAATGTACAGTGAGTTGTTACTTATCTATATAACAACCTCAGATATTTTATATTACTTAGCTATATAACAACCTCATATTTTTTATATCATTTATACATTTTTTCTTTATTTTATGTAGGTCCAAGTGTATCTAGTTCATATGTATTACTAAATTTTATCATTTTTTAAAATTTGATATTTTTTTAACAAAATATTAAAAATTAACATTTTTCATGTGAGGGAGTGTGAGGTAGGCAAAATTTTTTATTTTTTATTTTTTAAAATTTATGAAAATACATATAAGCATCCAAAAATGATAAATTTTACTATATCGATTAAATACACTAGAGCTCATATAAAAGTGAAGCGAAAATAAAAAATACATAAAAAATATAAATACGTTGAGTTATTACTTAGTTAATAACAACCTATTGGATAGTATCACAACCAATAAAATTACACAAAAACACTATTTTAGATGGGATGAACATTGTAGAAGGTCAACATGTTTCATTTATAATTTATATGTTGTTCTAAACAGTTACGCAATTTTATCGGTTTAGGAATCACTCACAGATGTTTATTTGTGTAAATAATATGAAACCTTGATTGGGATATCTTTTGGTTCTAGGCAATGTGATAATGATAAAACTAATGAATGGATTGGAAATAAACACCTAAATGGGTCCAAGCATAGCAAATGCACCGATGCAGTTTGATACAGATGTACCATTGAAATATTTTCCGATATGGTAAATTAATTAGATCCTATTAAGATGCATGAGCCAATATTTTTTTTATTAATATTTGGCCCCGACAACCCCATCTTCTCTTTCTTAAAGTTAATCACATGTTTCTAACCAGCACTTCTTTTCAAGCCCTTGCTATTGAAGCAAGAGGATAAACAGGAAAAGCACTGGACTCTTTCTTCACCTAATCCAATGTCAGTAGACCATTTGACGTATGCAAAAGCACTATTCTTAGAAGTCTGATTAGACATTGTTTTGATATCTTTTTCTTTTCTCATTATTGTCCACTGATGCTTATTCTCTCTTTTCAATCAGGATCCAACCTGTTCATGCATGGCTGATCACAACATGGATGAAAAAAATAATCTATGTTATCCTCTAAAAAATAATCTACGTTATCCTCTAAATTAAGCTGATTATCTTACATTTAATTAAGTGCAAATTGGGCCCACACATGTGAGATCTGAGTCATCCCCCAGGTGGCCATGATCATCTATGATCATGTTCCTAATAGCAAGTTGGTACTCTCTCTGGTGGGTTAAATTTAACAAAGAAGATGAGGGGGGCTAAAACAAATATACCAGTGTTCTCTTCATTGGAGTTGATTTTCATAATTAAGATAAGTAATGTAAATACATGGAAACGAAGTAGATTAATGGAGTGCTAGATAAATCTGAAATCAATTAAAAGTTGTGAAGAAGCAATAAGATTATTACAGAAATATCACAATTCCACATGTTTATCAAATAAATTCTACTCACAGATATATATATCTTAATATGTTTTAGCATATATACTCAATTAGTTCTGTACTGATTAGAGAACTAATCAAGCCCAGTTGTTGAACTGGAGCACCAGATCCTGATACTAATCGGTTCAACGTCGTAGCTATCTAGCAATCACATGAAAGGTGCCAAACTGCATGTGTGAAGTCTGCACATTTGTGCATCTGCCCTCCTACTATTTCTGTAACTTCTGTAACTTCTGTAACCAGAATCAGTCACTTCCCTAATGCAGGGATCCCAATTGCCAGAAGTGCGCAAGCCATTAATGATAACTCATGAAATATATTGTCCAACAGATTTGAGTGATTGAAATCATACACTGATATTAGAAGAAGTTTGGAAACTGTAAAAGACATGACAGGCTAGCTGAAAATCACAGATGTGAAGCATGAGGCCTACCCAAGTGGTCCTCGTCTAACAGTGTGGCCTTTTTCCCTGAAATAATGCAGAGTACCACTGGTCATTTGTCGCCACCATTCTTTTTATGGGCCAGCAATCTGTGACCAACCCATTTGATAGATACTCATCTGAAAGCCCAGGCCTGCCTATGTCAGTGCACAATCAAATGAATATTTAATATTGAACTGATCAACTGCTTGCCTTTGTGCTTGTCAGCTTGTGTAGATGCTCTGTGATTCAAGACAACTTGATGCACAGGTTCCATCTATGGACCATTACCTGCGGGCATTAAGTGATTATCTGAACTGCTGGTGATCATCTATGACTTGGCATTAATGCTTCCCCACCTTTGGATTTCGGAATTGAACGTGACCCGTTAAGTTTCATCTGCTTCACTGTATTTTTGAGTGTGGACAAAGTAGCATCGGATGACCCTTCAAATCATCTTATACTTCTTTTGAAAGGTCCGATTCTTCCATTATTTGAAGGGCATGCAGAGTAACATGTTTTTGTCCAACTGACCGCCGCTTGCCACTGGCAGGACTTCAAAGGGTCATTTGACTACACTGTAATGGACTAGAATAAAATTAATGCGAATGCACCATTTTCTTATGCAACGCTATTTGATGCATTAAAGCCCATTGAAATTCCATTTCCAGAAAGCTACCAACGATTTAAAGTTTAAGATTCATAGAGCTTGATAGGTTGAAGTGAACTACTTTAATTTGCACAAATTTGCATGAAAATTTGATTATTCAAGGTTTGATTTATTTTTTTTTTCTAGAATTGCTTTGACCTGTTTTCTTATGATAAATCTTTTTTTTTTTCTGTCATAAACTGCATTTTCATTTATTACTGTCGGAAAAGTTTGTGCGAAGGTGTGCATTTGATAACGATGGAGAATGCATCTAATCCTTGATTCTTGTACATTGGAACAGATTGACAGGAATTTTGTTTAGGCCCACTGATAGAGTTGAGCAGTAGTGTGCCACAACGGAAGAAACAATGTCAGTTAATGGCCTGCATCTGACGCAGATTGGAGACTTGTGTGACACAATAGAAGAAACAACTTCAAATCACAGCCAAGAACTGGGCCCCAGCAATTGTAGACTGGTTGCTCCTTGTGTCTCTTCGTGGGTTACAATTGTCAACTTCCTCGGTCTAATCATGGCAAGATTCCAAACAACCAGCTTTCATGAACATACAGAAACTGTTAGGTAATTTGGGTTAATATGGTTGTACCCATCTTTCCAAATAATGTGGAAGCTTCCTGCAATTGGTCAATTCCATCTCGGGCGCGAAGCTCAGCTGGCCTTCCTTTTCTTTCTTTCTTTCTTTCTTTCTTTCTTCTTCTTCTTCTTCTTTTCTCTGTTGAAAGCCTTCCTTTTCTTTTGATTACCTAGTAGCTGGCTAGAATATTAGCTTGCCAACACAAGACTCCAAAAGCCCAAAAAGCAGCAGGCTGGAGGGGAATTATTACTTGTCTCTGAGTCATCTGCCATACACCAACTGTGAAAACAATTCTGATGTCGCAGATTTGTAAGGCCCTAACCCTTCCCAAATCTGGCCTGCCACAAAATTTAAGGGTAAAACTGAGGTTGAGTTGTACCATTTTTGCCGGTTCTAGTGAACCCAAATCCTAATTTCATATACCAGATTCAATTTGAGTTCGATTCAGATTCACATGGGTTTCTTGTTTGGTTTTGGGTTGAAAATTCGAGTTGAATTTTAGACTTATATTTAGGTCAAACTTTAAATTTTCTATTATTTTATTTTTAAATATACTTATTTCATATTTTAAAATAATGTATCATATTATCGAAACTAATAAATTAAAATAGTTTATATAAGTAAAATAGTATATTGTAATTTTAATTTATGAAACAATGTATCTAATAGTCATTTGTTAAGAAATGGAAAAATAAAAATAAAACTAAAGGACATCTTTAATTTACATGTTTTGTGAAAGTATAATTAGCATATGCCTAATACTTATAAAAATATAAATAATATTATGTGTAAATACTATATCATCTTTTACGAATGGTATTTACAGGAATGAAAAGATGAGAAAAAAATTAATACATTCGTTAATTAAGTTTACTGAAAATAATTCTATTAGAATAAATATTTTCAATGTCTAATGCACCTGCTAGTTAAAAGTACATATTAAGAGTAAATATTAAATACATAAGACTACATATATATGATTGTAAAAAATATTAAAGTAAATGAAATAGTCTTGGGTTATATTGTTATTGGGTTTGGGTATTTTCATGTTGACTTCACATGAATTAACCTAACTATTATAACTATGGAGGAGCATTTGGGGATCCAAACTTGTAAGGTGGTTAGGACAGCTAAGAGAGAGTGGTGGTCAAGTGGGCTAGTGGAGGATCGTTAGGATTTGCTAGGACTATGTAACTAGCCTTTAAAAAACTAGAGAAGCCCACGAGGCTGGGGTATTATATTTTAGTTTTACTCAAGATTGCAACTAAAATTGGTAAAAAGAAAAAAAAAAAAGAAAGAAAGAAATTGAGGACTAAAATTGGTAGGACATGCTCCTTCCTAAAGAGGAGTCTTGCTGGATTTCCGCTCGTAGATAAGCAAGAATGGATGCCTTTGTCTTGAATCGATCGTCTTCCTCATTGGTTCATAACACCGACCTTATTTTACCTTGGGGTTGAAATGAAATCACGATTTTTTTTCTCTTAGGTTCGGGTTAACCTAACTCACTTATAAATTTATCTTACTTATCCTATGTACAAAAGTCGCATGCAATCCTATTCATAAGTTAGTTCGATTCCTAGTTGATCACGTGGGTTTGGTTATGCTTCCTCCAATACCAAACATTTAATGAGTAAAATAAATTCTTCATCTAAATACAATATTAAAGATTCTAAATAGAATATGAGAGGGAAAGGGCAAACCCCTTCAAGAGGAAAAAAAATTAGAAGAGATAAAGACGTGAATTATATGTACGATAACACATCGAAATTCATACTAATATGGCATAAGGAACTCACTTAGTACCCATTATATAAAATAAAACCTACTATATCCTAAATTCCTACTTGGAGATATTACTTTACCCTACTCAATGAATATTTTTGCAGGAAGGGCTGGTTCGGCAAATACCCATGGTTCTACTTCTACCTGAGTTTGCATCCCTGGCCACTTGATGATCCTGTGATATCTGTCGAAAGCTATCTTTGCACCTAAGCTCCCCTCAGGCTCTTTAGATTTAATTAGAAATGGTTTCATCTACCAGAGTCTTCAAAGCTCGAATATTTTGGAATATCAACTTAATATCTGTGTTTGACTTTACATTCAAATATAAAAAAAAGATAGTTTACAATTGTGGGAGCCGTCTTACAGAAGAAGAAAAGCAAAACCACTCAATATGCAAACGAGAAGTGAGCCAGTTGATGATTCCTCAATGCATTGTTTGCCCAACGAAATATAAAAGACGCTGATTGGGCTTGGCCAGTTCCGTAGGGAATAGAATTAATTACCGTCCAATAACCATTTATTGTGCATCGCACACTTATTCGTCTGCACTATTCTACAAATGCAAAAAAAAAAAAAAAAAAACAAAAAAGGAAAAAAGGAAAAAAAGGTTCTTGAAACCTTTTACGTATGAGTAATTGCGTTTTAGAGATTTTGGCATTTTTGCAAAATAAAATTTATAAACGCCACAAGAAACCTTTTAATTCATTGGCAACAAAAATTGTTGCTGATGGGCCTAAACAAAAGCTCATCAACCGCAATTTCGGCAATAGCTTGTTGTCACTTCTGTTTTCAATACTGCGGTTTGTTGCACCGAAATTTCAAATCTTATAGACTGTTAACTGCTATAAAATAGCTTTACAGTCGTGCATAAAGCTAAAAATTCCATAGAATTAGAACACTTTAGAGGTTTTCTTGTTTTCCGGTGAATTGAAAATTACGGGCGCATATGGCTTAGCGGTAATGCACTTCAGTGGAATTGATTTCAAATGTTAAAATCAGTTTTTTTTTTTAAAGGTAAAAAAGTTGCCTCATTAAAAAAACCATTTCTCACACTAGAAGTGGTTTAGTTTTAAGTCACCTGTTTTGTTTAATTAATGAGGTTGTCTTCAATACATCAGTTTTACAAAGTGAATTGGTACATCTGTCCAATTTCAAACCCCCAAATCTTCTAAAAATATATAGAAACGTGCATAAATTTAAAAATTTTTAGAATAATATCCATGCACAACATAAAATGAAGAAAAGAAATAGGTAAGGAGTTAAATAAATATGGGCCATTTGCAGATATACCCACGTAATTTGACTATAATCGCAAATATACAAACATAGTTTCAGAAATCACAAATAATTTTTACACAGTTTGTACATAATTGCAGATATACATACACCATTATAACGCCATTATGGTGCTGCTATTGCACTGTTATAGTGTGAATATATTTGGAACTATATGCAAACTACGTGGATATATTCACAAAAATTAAATATACCTACTTAATTTTTAAAATTGTAAATATACTCATGTAGTTTGCATATATTTGCAAATATACTTACACTGTAACAGTACAGTAACAACACTATAACAACGTTATCATATTTGCAATTATGGACAAACTATGTGAGGCTATTTATAATTTTGGAAACTATGAGAGTATATTTACAATTATGGTCAAACTAAGTTGATATGTTTACAAATTACCCAATAAATACACTTGATCCCACATAAAAATGAAAAAAAAAAAGATATATAAAGTTATAAACCAAGTTGCAGCCGGCTGCATGTGATCATATTACTCAGTACGTAAGGAATCAGGGTCCAGCTTTGCCACTAGTTTCATTGTATACGGAGAATTCATCTAAGAACATGATGAAACTACCTAGACAAAATTCATCCAACTCCAATGTATTGGCTTCAGGTCTATCGACATGGCATAAAACAGAATTCGTCACTCATTCCCATAAATTTTCTATTACCCAGTCTGACTTCAAATATTAAAATAATTACCTTATTTATGAATAATTGAATATTTCCACATTATTGAATTAGAAAGGTAACGAATAATTGATTTTACCAATGGAATGTTTGACGGACATTTTGATTCTTGATCATTATAGCTAAGTTATAGTTGGCGCTTTGTGTATGCTTTGTGTAATGCTAACTGTTTGTTTTAATTTGTTTCAATAATATATCCAGATCAGATGGGCGAATTTCCGCATGAGAATTTTTTGAAGTAAAAGGATGAATGACAATAAACTTTAGAACGAAATAATTTTAGATAAATCTACAACAAATCAACAATGCAATGGATGATAACTCTGATGATGACAATCACAACAAAGACGATGACCAAGACTACATACACTTTTTTTTTTTTTTTTGGTCGATATCCGTAGCTTCTTACACATGTACATACTTACAAAATAATGTAGACTACCTGGATGATAGACTTTGTGATAATTGGAGAATGATTCAAGATCCGAAGATGCTCTTTATGGTTGGTTTTCATGTAATTAATCTTGAAGGCAACGATAATTAGAGGTACAATTTAGGCATGGTTGAGCCCGAATTTGGCCCAAAGAACTTGAAATTTTTCAGAATTAGAGCTTGTTTTAATTTAACGAAGCGTAAGAATCCAATAACAAATAAGTTTAAGATTAGGGCTCCGGCAAACAGAATCTAAGCTCGATTTGTGTTTACATATTTATTGCAAAATATATTATATACATAATATCCAACTAATATTTCTTCATATATATGTTTTTATATTATTTATATTTGTATTTAAATACATATTTGTCATGTTCCAATAATGTTATAGATTAATTATACTATTTTTATTTACATCTATCTTTATATCTATATTATTTAGCTTAAAGTTTACTAATTTTTTTTTAATATTATTTTGAAAGATTAAATTTTCATCTAAAAATGTATTGTATTTTATTTTAATTTTAAAGAAGTAGCTAGACTATGTATTATTATGTTTGTTTACATGATTCATTGGTATTGCATATTCACATAAAATTTTAAACTCGTTATTTTTAAATTAAATGAAAAGTTATCAATTTGAAACTTAACTCAAATATAATTTTGACAATAAGATTAGAGTTCAAGTTTTATAATTGAGATTAAGGTCTAATATTTATAAATAGAATTAAAGTTAAAGTTAAAGTGCAAGCGAATTTAAATTTTTCGAGTCCAAGTGCAAGTTTTAATGATAATACATATAGTGTAGGTTCCATTGTGAAACCGGTTCCAAGTGAGAAGCCTTTCGGCTTATGCAAAGTATGACCATGTTGTTGAATTGAAGTCATGGCTTGTGTTGATTGATAATTTAATTAATCAAGATATCAAAATGAACTTTTTTTTTTATTATTCATACAATCTTATATCTCATCATATCATATTACAATAACATAAAGAACACAACAAGCTCCCACCTAATTACATATGGGAGATTAAGATCCCGCTCCCACTCCCACGGAGGGCGGACATTCGATCACGGGTAGGCCAAAAAAACAGCTGCTGCGCTAAAGCCCGGTTGGGGATATCAAAATGAACTTTGATAAAATATTTTAGTGAGGTGTAACAAATTTTAAAGCAATCTCGTAAACTTGTACTAATCAGGCTCCCCAAAGTATCCCATAGGATAAGTTTTTGATATTTTTCCTAAATAAATATTAACAAACATAATTGCAATAAAAAAATATTAACAAACATAACGTATGACTTTTTTTTTTCTTTGATTGGTACAATTACATATATCTCAACACATATTATACTTGAAGATCTGAGACATTCTTACAAATATAAGGGATACATCTTTCCCAAAGAAGTCTAGAGACACAGCTCCACGAAAGAATAAGGAAGACACAGCTTCCAACAACCACCTGGGAGACCACCCGCTCCCACACCACATCCATCCGGGAGACCCACTGCTCCCACGTATTCTTTACCGAAATCCGCACGCCCGCTGATTCGAACCCCCAACCGACTGGGCGCACGCATTTTGCGCCGCAGTCGGCGACCAACCGAGCTAGCCTCGGTTGGTTCATAACGTATGACTTAAGTTCATCGAAATTATCATTGAAATGTTCCTGATCCGTTTTTCCACTCATAAAATGGCAAATGAATGTTGATTTTTATCAACAGCGTTACTAGTAAATTTGTAATTAAATAAATTTTTGATGATTTAAATACTTGTAATAACAGTTTTTATGTAATGTTTCTCAATATTTGTTTGTCAGATGAGATTTTTAGACGATTCGTAAATTAGAAAATGGGAAAGCATGCATGCAAATATGCTTAGGGGTGCAACTCGGGCTCATAAAACTCAGGTTCACCTCAACCCTAACCCTAACTCTATTCGTAAAACTTTAACTCTAACTCTAACCCTAACCCTATTTGTAAATCCCAACCCTAACCCTATTTTTGAAATTCGGGCTTGGGTTGAGTTTCGGGTTGACATCTTCTATTAATATGTCTTTGTTACTCATCTTATATATAATTTTTTATCACAAATC
>JAXCLR010000105.1:27364777-27381587 GCA_035584095.1 Annona squamosa | reverse complement strand
AGAATATTGCAATATTCTTTGAAAGTATGTTGCGAAATTCAACGTGAGGCTTGACTTCATAAACACAAGTATATATATTCTAATAATTTTCTTTTTGATTACAATTAAATTTGAAAAAAAAAATAGTTTATTGATAACCCGAATTCTAACCCGAAACCAAACCAAAACCAATGCGAACTCGGTCCTAACCCGGTCCGAACCCGGATTCAATTCTTAGGGTTTGGGTTTGGGTTTATTCCAACCCGGTTGACTTAGGGTTTGGGTTAACTCCAACCCGGTATAACCCGACCCGAGTTGCACCCCTAGTGCAGCTTATGATCGGTCAGCGCTGTGTGATAGCAACTTTCTTCGTGCGGATAAAGTGTTCTCGGGTGCATTTCAGTTATTTTTTAAAATTTTTTTATATAATTGTTAACCTAAGTATATTTAATATATGTATTAATTTTTATTATTTTTTGAGACTTTTAGATTTTTTTAAATTAGTGGCATATTTGTAATTCAGCTTAAAAATAATGCCACTATCTTTAAAAATAAAAACGAATACTTAAAAATATCAAAAAATGGTAAATTTTCGTTTATATATTTAATACACCTAAATTAACATGTTTATGAAAAACTATAAAAATCTAAAAATATGTTTTTTAGGTCAACTTAACCGGATCATGGTTCTTATTTAAGAGTAACAAGTTTAAAATTTTATATAAATATATAATAATAATAATAAATCATATAAATAAATATAATAATATATAGTCAAACTATGAACTTTTAAAAAATATAGCAATATAAAGAATATTTCTAGAAAAATTTTAACATCAAAAACAAGAAAAGAAAAGAAATTTAGTGAATGTAAAGATAAATGATAGAAATAAAATGTAAATAGAAATTAAACTAATATACTCTATTTATAATATGCCAAACATGTATTCAAATATAAAAATAAATAATATAAAATACCTAAAATATAAAGAAATATTGTTTAAATATTATATACATAATATATTTTATAATAAATAACAAATGGAAAATTGAGCTCAGGTTCAATAAAACTTTAACTCTATCATATTTATAAATTGGATTAAGTAGGCTCGAATTGTTAAAAAATAAATTCAAACAATGTTGAAAATTGAATTTTGCAAGCCTTATTTGGGTTCAACCTGTCAAGCAGCACCGTAAGTCTCAACTCTCAAGTCAGTTGCCGCAAGCACGTGCGCTGACCTTTTGCAATGTGCAACCCTCACAACTTTTCTCACATGATTTCACCCTTTCATAAATTCGCTGCAATGACTTGAGGTTGTTACGCTGGCCACCCAATCCCGCCGTGCTTTCCAAATTCCAACCACACTGGTCAAAGCACGACCCTCTGACCAGGCGTGCAGCAACGTCAGCCGGCCGGCGGTGGCAGCACCCCAACCCGTACCTCGCGACAAACCAATAGCCCGTTATTTCCTCATTCCTTCCGCCGACGGCCCCCACAAAAATTCTTTAAACCTACCGCTATATATTTAAGACGAGCATCCCCCCTCTTCTTTTCCCGTGCAATTTTTAATCTCAAGAGACAGCGAGCGAGCCAGCGAGAGAAATGTATACATCTTCCGGTCATCAGCTGGGCTTGGAAAGAGAAATAGGAAAGACGGATTCTCTTCTTCATTCTATCAGAAAACCAGCTGCTGCTGCTGCTGCTGCACCAAAGCTATGGAAGAAGCCCATAGCAGGACCCCCACCAACAAGGGTGTATGTGGTAGACCCCCACGGCTTTCGCCAGCTTGTCCAGAAATTAACAGGAGCACCCCAGCAGCAGCAGCAGCAGCCGCCTCTTCCTCTTCCTCCGCCACAACACCAGCAGCAGCAGCAGCCACCTCTTCCTCTTCCTCCACCACAGCACCAGCAGCAGCAGCAGCTAGGTTATGGCCATGGCATCCAAGGCAGCAATTTTTCAGCTGGTGCTTCTCCTCATCAGCTGCAGCTGTTTCTCTCTTCAAAGGCGACCAAGAAAAGCAACGGAGGAGGGAATTCGGATTTTATCCCTGCAGAAGCAAGCCGGTTCATGTTCCCATCACCTCCTCCTCCTACTTCTTATCCTCTTCTTAACCCTGCATCGGGAGCCGTCTCCTTGTTAGACCAGTACACCACCCTTCGTTAGACCTTCAATTCCTCCCTCCGAACATTTCAGATGCTCCAAGGAGAAAGGGCTTTGCAGCCGAAGAAGCAGTTCAACCATTGAAATTCTTTCCTTTATATATATACATATGTATATTTTGTTGTTGTTGTTGTAGTAGTGTGGCCCCTAGATTTTTTTTTATCCTTAAGTACTTCCCTCGCAGTGGCGATGATCGAGTGCAACAAGAGCTTCTGAACCTCCAGGCAGAAGAGAATATTTGTATAACGTTCAATTCTGATCCATCTCAATGAATTGCTGAAATGTTATGAAGATGTCAAAATATTGCCCGACAATCTTGAAACGCATGCTACAGATATGTATATACATACATATACATATATGTATGTATGTATACTAGGTTAATTAGTTAAGAGATGATTAACTTGGTTTCTTAGCTTTTAGCATTATATTGGCTTCATTGTCATCCTCGTGTCGGTACAAAGTGAAATTAACAAAGCTATTTTTCTTTGATTTTGATAAGTTGGTCTATTAAGAACTGGTCAATTACTTGATGGATTTTAATTCACAAATTTCTGTTCGCAAGTGCTATATCTGGTTGATTTTTTTTTTGACAATTGTGAATTGAAGACTACGGAATTCACGAAATTTTTTTATGTATCTAACTGATATTAATTCGTTGCATGTGGTATTACGCGGACATCCCCGGTTGCCAATAAAAACATTGTTTTGATTTAGGGCTGCTTGGTAATACCAAAAATTTATTCAATCAAAACTTTTTACTTTTCATAATTATCTTATTTTTTAATTATTTATTCAATTATTCTTATACAACTACTTTACTTTTCAATCATATTTATAGAACTACTTATACATCTAACATATTTATTTTCTTTATTCTTTACTATTAACCATATCATATTACATTATTTTCTTTCATTTCAAAAATTATTATACTTAAAAATTTTATCATTTCTCAAACACACCATAAATATCTAATTTTAAATAGTCACGTGGTTGATATGGTCTGTGCGTTTATTTGTGTGGTTTAGGTTTGAAATTAAACAGGAGCTACCATCTCCATCTAATAAAGAAAAACATTCTTTTGATTCGTTTAAGGAAGAGTAGACATTAGTTAGGGCCGGTTAACTGGACAAGGGTATGATGAATTTTTCTATTCTCAATAAATATTTTTATATTTTTAAACACTACTTTTTCTCCCATATTGTATAATATATTTTCAAATACTTTTATAATAAAAACTTTTCACTAAAAGTTTTATCATTTCTTAAAAATACTTTCGGTGTCTAACCTTGGATAGCGGCTGACGTGGGTCTGTCCTTTTGTTCGTGTGGTAGTTTGAAATTAAGTAGGAGCAACCAACTCCATCTAATAAAAAAAAATATTCGTTTGATTCGTTTAAGAAGAGTAGGCATTAATTAAGGCCTGTTAATTGGATAACGATAGGATGATTTTTTTTCCATTCTCGATAGATTTTTTTTATTTTTAATAAATAATCATTTATTTTTCTCATTTTTTTTATATAAAATTTCAATTTTTGTATAACTTTTCTCATTCCAATGCACAACAAGTTAAATACGATTCTCTCCTCCATCACACATGCCATTCTGGTGCCAAAGCCATTCCATAATTCTGAGCAGGTTCCTTGACGATGAGTTCAAAATTAATTTATCGTGGTGGGTCCAGAATTTATATTTCGGTTGCGGCGGTACGTGGCAAAATTGACTTTTGAATTTTGTGTTGGCATCTTTTCTAGCTTATAAAAATCCACTAAAAGAGCTATTAACCTTGTCGGTGATGGTTAATTATTTTTGTTGCAAAAGATGCTGGGCAGCCGGTATTGCTTAAAACTAAGACACAATAGTATTTATCTTTCCAAAAAAAGATAAAATAGTATTTTTGAGGGTTTTTTTTCTAAATATACACACTATGTTTGACCATAATTCTAAAGATACTCACTACACCTTTAAAATCTCAGATATATCAACAACATTTAAAGTTAATCCCCAAAAATGTCGATTCTATTAAAAATCAGTTGGTCAAATTTTTATAAATACTCAAAATACCCTTCTTATAAAAAATAAAAAATAAAATAAAATAAAATAAACAAATGAAATTAAGGCTCTTCAAATTTAGAGCACATTTGTAATTATGATGTTGGTGAGTTATGACATTTAGTTTTTTTTAATTATGTCCAAAATCTGATGTGCATATTAGTAATTTCACATGTTTACTAACAAAGTTAACTTATGTGTCGAGTGTTTTTTGAATTAACTACAAACATAGTGAGTATATCTAAAATTTTAGAAACGTAGTAGATATATTTGGAATTAAGGTCAACTGTAATGAGTATATTTATGAAAAATCCTATTTTAAAATGCAAAATATATCTTTTTAGTTAAAAGACGAAAATAAGATATGAAATTCTAAGGTGCATACAATATAATAGCAATGCTCTAGAACAGTAGTCATTATATATAGCAATCTTCAACTCGAACTAGAAAAATTAATGCATTTAAAAAAAGAAAAATTAATATATGCAACAATAATTTTTTATTTATAGTTATAATTAACAAACGTTTTGCTATTATATTGATACATGAGTGACATATATTGAGTTATCATCCTATTAGTTTGGGTTAATATTTTCATTTGTTAGCCGAGGCCATAAATTCCATTTTTAAATTTTTAAATTTTTTTGTAAAATCATTATCTTAAGTGTATTTAACTTATATATATATATTACGTTTTACTATTTTCTTCATAAAAAACTTTCACTATTTCTGAAGATATGCGTATTTTTAAAAATTTCAAATATAAGGATATTTTAGCCATTTTTAACTTTCAAAAATACTTCTATGTTTGAAAGTCCGAAAAAATATACATATTTAAAAATGATAAAAGTTGGTATATAAGTTAAAGAGCTCTGCTTTTATGAAACACTGTTTCTATATGATAACTTTTTTTTAATATTTTGATAGTTGATGAAAAATACACTTTATCTATCATATTCAGCATTATTTATATTATCGTAAAAATTCTCTAATTTGTTTAGCATCACTATATATGCATGGGCCCCATTTATAAATGTGTGAAGTGACTGTAATAAAATGATTTATACTAAAAATTAATTTTAAGTATATTTTTAGTATCTAAACTATCTAGAATATTATTACTCTAAGGATAAATGATACTATAAAATATTATTACATATAACAAATATGTGAATATATTTAAATACTTTTCTTAATTTTGATATGAATATATATATTTGTAAGCAAAAACAATTCATTCACATATTCGATTTGGATGAAACTTGATCTCCTGACTAAATAAATGATATTAAATATAATAAGTAGATTAAATTTTACATCAGTCATCAATATCTTAAAGATGGAAGACGTTACATGAAATCGCTTTTATGTATCTTAATTATATAAAAGTGAAGCCCTAAGTTAACACCGAGGACAATAATTTTATAAAAAATTAAAAAACATGTTTTATGGCCTAAGCTAACAAATGAATCCTTTGGTAGGATCATGACTCATACTTAAATACAACAATGAATATATATGCAATGGTATGAAAGTATTATATGTAACAAAAACTTGTTCATTATGAAAGTATTATATGTGATAAAAACTTATTCATTGTATATGAAAATTATATGCGACAAATGTTTGCTATTTATATTGGTATAGGCAATAATTTTTTAATTTATCGTGTAACATTTTTTAGCACAAAATATTGTAGTGAATTTTACTTGCATTTGATGATAAATAGTCAAATTTTAATATTAAGGGTGTATTTGGCAAGTGATAAAACTTTTGTATGAATTTTTTTTCATGCAAAAATTTTTTAAATAAAAGAAAATAATACGATATGATAGAGATAATGATGAGAAGTAAAACGAATAAAATTATAATAGATATAGTAATTGTATGGATAATTGTATAAAAATGATTGAAAAATACAGAATTTATAAAGGAAGATGTGAATAAATAATTAAAACATAGGATAATTGTGAAAATTGAAAAATTTTAATTAGAAAAACTTTAATGTTAAATAAACACACCCTAAGTATAACTGAAAAATTATCATTATTTGTTGCTAAATTTTCGGTGAAAGATGAGTTTAGTTCACCAACTCAGTTCTACGGGTGCAACTCAGTTTTAAACCAACCCAAACACAAATTGAAGCAGTGTTGAAACTGCCTGTCATAGAAACTGAACCAGATTTATTAGGTTCAACACTAGCCCGAATTGAAACTAGGTCGGTCTCGGATTGACGTGAAGCCTAACCCGAATTATATGTAACATACATATTGTATTTATTTTATACCCATATAAAATCCAATCCCATCGCCTCGTATATATTATATTTATTTTAAACATCATAAATAAGCATTATTCCTCAAGTCTAATAATATAATATAATATCAGTTTTTACATTTTTCTTTTAAGAAAAAGTTTGACTTGATGGTAGTTTCAAAAGAAGAAGAATAAAAATTATATTGGGATCTTGGAATGTTTTATTTGGTTGTGTTGAACTTAAAGACCTACGTGGGATGTAGAATTTAGTTGTTTGAACTTGATACTAGTGGTTGGATATTTGTTTTACTTGGAATAAATTTGTTTGAATTTTTTATTTGATGAATAAATTTATTGTAATCTTATTTGGCTTAATATTGTGCATATTAGATAATTTTTTTTATTATACTTGACACTATAAGAATTTTCTTATGGTTGAAATTAATGTTTATATATGGTTGTGAGATTAATGTTAAATTGTATATATGGAAATGTACGTTTTCATTCTCTAAAACTCACTACCAACCTACTTAATGTAAAGAGAATGTCTAAATGAGGTTTTCTGCTTTAAACCCTTAAGCACTCTTAAATTTTCTTGTTTTAAAATAAAAAATTATGATTTCAGACATTTTTAATGATGGATTTGAAGTTAAATAAATATCAAACAGATAATTAATATATATGGATGGAAGAATTCTAACATGATACTTAACCTGAACCTGAATTTCTATAATAAAATCAGGATTGAGGTTTACGGTTAGGATTAGGAGTAGGATTAAAGTTAAAATTAGGATTGAGGTTTACGGTTAGGATTAGGAGTAGGATTAAAGTTAAGGTTTTAAAAATATAATTAAGATTAGAGTTCAGCGAAACCTAAGTTGCACCCTTACCCATTATATCACACCCTTCTATATATAATGGCTAAAGTGGGTGAACCCAAAAAAAAAAAAAAAAAATGATTGAACCGGTTGTCCTTACACAGGAGCAATAGGAGCACATCGGTACAACCTGAGGCCATCTCACCACCCTTAAATTACTACAAGCAATAATACATAGAGAGAGAGCTGTTTCGATGCAGTTGCCCAAAAAAGGGCCCCACACATATAAAATGCAATAAAACTTTATATAATCATTTATCCATATATAAATCATAACTTAGATAGTTTAGATGTTGAAAAAACTATTTTAAAGTTGTTATTTATATCAAACTATTTTATTACGTTGAATTTGTACCGTTTAAAAATGAGACCCATATACATATCTAATTGGGATGAAAATTGGTATAGTAATAGAATACATTATTCTAAATACAATAGGTAAAGTAGATTATGATTTGATGATCATGTGGGGCCTATTTTAGCGATGCTGCACCGGAACGGTGCAATTCCGGTACAACATGCTGCACTTGAATATTTCTTTTATCTATGAAATTAAGCAATGTGACTTTCAGTTGCAAGTAGTATAAAAATTAGCTACGTTTTGAGTGCGCCTCACCACCTTTTGTCAAGTATTTGCAGCCAAATAAACGTTTGAACCAAATTAATAAATATGAAGCCATCTTTAATTTATACACCCAAAAATATAGTTAAATTTATTAACATTGGTCGTGGTGCAATTTTAGGGTTGGAGTCGCCACTTGTCAGTTTTCTTCGGGGAAGATCAATATTTATAAGATTCACCATTTGTTGCTTAGCCCTCACGTGTGGTGTGGGACAAAAGTCAACATTGGAATTTGAAATATCCGTTGTCTAATGAAATCGAGTGAACATTGATGAGGCAATAATCCAACAAACCAACCAAACCTTTCAATCGATGTGTTATGAAAATTGACAATCGAGCATTAATATTTTTTATGGTGATATTTTGGAAGCTATATATTTATAATTTACTTACTAAATATTATTGGGTGATTTACAAGTATACCTACCTAGTTTAACCATATGTGCAAAATATATCCACGTAGTTTTAAGAATTGTAAATAATTCTCACATAATTTGACTACAATTGTAAATATATTCATATTGTTATGACATTATTTCTGTACTGTTACAGCATAGGTATACTTGCAAAAATATATAAACTACGTAAGTATGATAATTTCAAAATTTAAGCATGTATATTCAGTTTTTGCAAATATACACATGCTGTGACTTTGTAGTAATGACGTTATAACTGTGTGTGTATATCTGCAATTATGTTCACATTATGTGGAAGTTATTTATGATTTCTAAACCTATATAAATATATTTATAATTATGGTCAAATTAGAAAGATATATATATGTAAATTACCTAATATTATTTACAAAGACCACATTCCTAAGATGAAAGACAAAACTCTCTAATCAGGATTGGAAACCGAAACTTCAAGGAAGGATGCGGCTAAGCCCCTCGACACATGGGGGAATTAGTATTTACCCAGCGGCGCCTCAATTAATTAAAGAGGTGATCCATTTACAAGAAACGTGGCTTTATCTTTTTTTTTTTTAAAAAAAAAAAAAACTTTTTCTAACTTTCCTGCGTGCTTTTCTTGACTGATGACTCCAAAGAAGTCAATGAAAGCTACATCCGGTACGTAGCACTCCTCAATTTCCACGTGATGCCTTGAATTTCTGCTCCGACAGAGAAAGGTGCGTGGCTGCAAACCAGGCAGCTGCCGGCATGATAAGGATTCCATGTCGTTGTCAGAGAGAAGGATGGGCATACTGATATTTACATATCCTCATATGGAAAGTGATTTTAGCAGAACAAATGAAATTAAATATGAAATTGATGCTGTGTAGCACCCGCCGCGAGTGTTACGATGGACTCGGAATGGTTTATCTCGCCTTGGAAATCTGGATTGTGTTGAATGAGTTTTCAACGCCTCCAAGAAAGCAGCGTGGGCTTAGTTTTCCTGCATCAACATGGAGTAAAACGTGTTAGGATTCATGGTTTTTGGATAAATCTAGCCTATGGGTGTTTTCTTGTGATTTTGGTAGCATAACGACTAAGACAGGACTTTCCGTACATGGATCAAGTCACAAATCCGGCAGTATAACGACAGCGTATTATGCTGGAATCCGTGGACCCACGTGCACCCGCCTTGCCGGGGTGTTAACTTAAATACGCATGCAAAAATAAGAAAAAAAAGGAGTCACCACTGATTTTTAATGAAATAAGGCACTAGTCGTAC
Organism: Annona squamosa; assembly: GCA_035584095.1. Lineage (NCBI taxonomy): Eukaryota > Viridiplantae > Streptophyta > Magnoliopsida > Magnoliales > Annonaceae > Annona > Annona squamosa. The sequence goes on along the minus strand of JAXCLR010000105.1, from coordinate 27,371,963 downwards.
AGAGTTTGGGTTCTAGCCTATGGATTGAAGCAAATATGGAAAAAAATCTGCCAACCCAAGGCGGGTTATATGGATTGAAGGGGGAAAAATGAAAATATTTGAGAGAATGGGAAAGACGGAAAGGGAAATCGTGGAAGAGAAATTCGTAGCTTGGAAAGCGTGAAAAACGAGATGCTGGGGCTTTGTTGCAGACTTCTGTCCTCCTCTTTGGGATGCTTCTCCAAGCGTGTCTCAAGTGAGAGGAGGTGCTCTTCCTTTTATAGATGTTGGAGTGGGCTTTGAGCCACTTGAGTTGTTAGACTTGGTCTATGAGCTTGAGCTTGAAGTGAAAGCATGAGCCTTGGGCCATTTGAGGTGTTGGACTTGGTCCATAGGCTTGAGCTTGATAGGCTAGAGCTTGAGGTGAAAGTATGGGCCTTGGACCACTTGAGGTATTGGACATGGTCTATAGGCTAGAACTTGGCTAAGCCCGTTGCTTTGGGTGGGCCATTGTAGAGGCCTAAAGTTGTAGAGAAGCCTGCTTCTGAGGCTTGGTGGGTTGGATCTGGTGAGATATAACTTGGCTAAGCCCGTTTGCTGTGTTTGGTGAGTTTGAATCTGGTGGACTGCATTGTGGAGCTCGTTGAGGTGACCTGTAGGAGCTTCGCTTTTTGTGGGCCAAACCAGGTTTGTTGAAAAAGCCTGCTTTGAGGCTTGATGGAGCTTCACTCCCATGGGCTAAGTGCGGAAGGGCCCGCTTAGCTGGCTTAAACTTCTTTTTGCCTTGAATTTGCTTGAGCTTGGACCTTTTCCACTTGTTGTACATTTTGTGCTTGAGGGATGGGTGTCAACACGCTGCTTCGACACGATATTATAGTATCGAAAATGTTCAGCATTTCATTTAATTTATTAAAAATATTAATAAATTAGGGAAATCATCTAGCGGAAATTAAAATTTTCACTTTTCACAAAAGCAAAAAATGCTTTAGTTTGGGTTCCTCTTGTAAAATCTAAATATTCATTTATGTATTACACATAAAAGTCATCTAAATATCTCATCATGAGAACCCTTTCATTTGTTTAATATTATTATATATAAGTCACATCTATAAATATATAAAATCAATATAATAAAATAGTTTAATGCTAAATATTAATTTTAAAATTGTATTTTTAACATTTAAACCATCTAAAATATCGCTTCTATGTGAATAACTTATTCTATAAAGTATTATTAGTTTGTAATATATGTGTAAATGAATTTACACATTAATATATTTATTTTATATATATATAGGCGTCATCCAAAACACGTTAATGTATCATAAATTATATTACAACTAGTTCAAAATGAGTCCTACATGATCATAAAACGTAATCTACTCTATTCATTATGTGTAGAATTATTTATTTTATGAGGATAACAATTTTCATCCAAATTGGACTTGTGCATGGGCTCTATTTGAAAATAATATAAAATAAATGCAATAAAATAATTTAATATAAATAACAATTTTAACCTTATTTTTTAAATATAAACTATTTAAGATAGAATTTATGTATGGCTAAATGATTTTAAAGTATTAATATTAAAATGAATGTATGACCCCTTTTGAGATAAATATAGTGTAACTTATGGTGCATTTAAATGCATTAGATCATGTCTCATCTATGTATATATATACACTTGATTTCAAAGTTTTAATAGATTTTCATGCGTATTTCAAATGGTTTTTAACTTTTGATGAAATTTTTTTGTTTCTTTACTAAACATAGTATATTAAACATGTTGGGTACGGAATAGTTTAGATAAACACAAAACAATATTGGCAGGGCCAAACTAAGTCTTCCTTTCGAAGACGGGGGGAAACGTTTCCATTAAATTCCTACCCAAATTAGTAATAATTATAAAATAAAATTTTGGTAATAAAAATATTATTAATTATTTATTAGAATACATTTTCGCAACAAAAAATAACAAACAAATAGATAAAGGAGTTATTAATAGTTTATTAACAACGAATTTGCAATCGCGTACAGGGCCGTAGGCCAGCTGGTTACGCACTTGGGATTCGCCAGCCATGAGCACTGGGCTCCAGCGCAAATAGTCAACCACAATACTCAATTAGCTTCAGGTAATGAAAAATATTCATGGTTAAGAAGGATGAAAAGGGAAATACGATCAATAATGCTGATAGCATTGAAGATTTTAATACACCACCTTGTACTTACTAGAAATCATTTCAATTAAATTCTTTAGCGAGTCTACTTAAAAATATTTATATATAATCATGAATAAAATATGAAAATCACCTAAATTCATCCACAGTCTCAATAAAATGTTATAATAATTGGGATTTGAAAAATGATATGAAACAGGGTGCAAGTAGCATCTCGGTGTGTTTTTCTTCTTTTTTTTTTGGGCTAATTTTTTTAGATCCAAGTCATGTACTGTATTATTTATTTAGCTTAAATATAAAAATTAACTTGATTGAATTTTTTATAATCGTAACTTTAAAAGATATTATTAAGAAAACCTCATGCATTTGCACTACTAATTAAAGATAAAATGATTGTGTTAGCCTTGGCTAAGTAAATGCCATCACTTAATCCACCTCTAAAAACCTATTTTGGACTTTTTGTTGTTTTTTTTTCCTCCATTTATTTATCTAAGTGTATTTAACATACAAACCAAGTTTTATCATTTTTGGATATATTTAGATATATTTTTAAAATTTTTAAAGATAGATTTTTTCTTCTTACACTTGTTTATGTAAGTTTATTTAACATATAAATCAAGTTTTAACATTTTCAAATATGTTTATATATTTTTTGAGATTTTAAACATTTATATGTATATATGTGTATTTAAAATATCATTATCTTTAAAAATTTCAAAAAAATATATAAACATATCCAAAAATGATAAAACTTGGTTTATATATCATACACATTGATAAATAAGTGTACAAAGAAAAAAGTAAAAAAAAATTGTTGAAAATAAGTTTTTTGAGGTGAGTTAACTGAAGTATTTACTTAGCCTAGGCTAACAGGATAACTCTTCTTAATTAAAACATTTTTTTATATGATACAAATATTCGTATGAAAGGTTATGATGCTTGACTTGACCTTAGAAACATCAAAAATAGGAATCCTAAAGGAGTGCAACTTGCAATCAATTTAATAGCCTTATAGATCAAATCTACTTATTTCATTAATTTTATACATTTATTAAATGAGACAATACATGTAAACATCTATTATATGTAAATATCTAATTTTCATGGAATTTATTTTCCTAATTAAATAGATAATCTTAAATATGAGGGCCAATCTATAGCCTATCATAATACCTATTTTTTATTTTTAAATTTTTTTAATAAGATAATTAATCTAAGTGTATATTATTTATAAACTAAGTTTTACCAATTTCGGAATTAAAATGACCACAACTATTTAAAAATATAAAATAAATATATATATCTCCAAAATATAAAATATATATCCATATCCAAAATTGGTAAAATTCGGTTTATAAATAATATACACTTATGTTTAAAAATATAAAATAAATATGTACACATCTTTAAAATTAGTAAAACTTGGTTTATAGATAATATACACCTAGATTAACCATCTTATTAAAAAATAAAAAAGGTATTATAACCAATTGTAGTAGATGATCATCCAACCTTAAATATAATGGATAAAGTATATTCCATACCATCGGGAATAACAAACTCATTATGTTTATAGTAGGTGGGCTCTGTCACTGCAATTCATCTCGTAATAAGTAGGGAGGGACTGGAGATGGGAATTGTAGCAGGTCACTCGAACCTGACAACCGAACCGGATTGGCCGGTCCGACTGCTTCAACCGGAACCGGTCCAATTTCCGGTTCAATTACATCCGGATTCGCCCGATCGGACCTGAAATATATTTTTTAAAAAAATCGATGCCGGCGCCCGCTCGTCTTCTTCTCATTTTCGCCCACGAAACCCTACTGTTTCTCGCCAACGCCCGACGGCCGCTCGCCCACCTTCACCTGACTCCCACTCTCCCCGTCTCCCACTTGCTGCTCGACGCCTGCTCGCTGTCCGTGGTGGTGTCGCTTGCTCTGTTCGGTACTTGGAAGCTCTGGGTTTAGGTGGAATTGATGGCAGTAATTTTGGTGGGTTTAGGAGGTACAAAAATTGCTGCAGGTCATGTTGTTGGTTGAGTTCTCCCGATTTAGAGTCGAGGAGATCGATGGGTAGATGGGTGTTGGGCAGAAGACGTCGGTTCAGGGAAGGCAGCTGCTTGATTTTGGGCATCGTGAGATTTCGTCTCAACGTGATTAGAGGTGGGAGTTGATGAAATAATGACCGACGACTTGCAATTGCAGCTATTAACAATGGGTTCGATCATTTGGATTTGGGCGTCGAATTTCATCGCAGATGCAGTGCCTAGCAGCTACATTTGGGGGTGATGGAGTACCGGAATTTTCGTGCTCTGGTGGTGCATGGTTGTTCGGTGTTCCTGCTATGCATTTAAATACGAATTTAAATATTAATTGTTTGATAAATAATTTTAATAATATCATATATCATCTTAGTTTAATTTGCTTTATTCTTTAATTTAATTTATCTAAATATAATAATCTACTTTGTTCCCTATATTTTAAAATATAATTGCAGTCATATATGTATGATTTTTCTAATTAAATAATTTTATAAATTTGCCAAATTCTATTAATAAGCTAATACACTTTTCAACATTAAAATTTTCTAGCCTATTGATTCATAATTTTATATTTTAAAAAAATGTTGCAAAATGACCCGTTTTATAGCAAAATTAAAAATTTTATGAAAAACATAATTTTCACAAAATTTCGCATAAAATTTGTATTTAATTAAAATTTTTATACTAAAAAAGTGTGAACTTAATATGAAATTATATGAAGATTTTTAGAATTATCAGAAAGCACAAATAATAAATATGTATGTCTGATTGTTGTAGCCTACCCCCGTCCCTACTGTAGCCTCCCCCGTCCCTCCTGCATGTTTTATATTTACATTGTGGTTTTTAAAATCTAACATATATTTATGATTTATGAAAACATAATTTTATCAATATATTTATTTAAAATTTTAAAATAGTTTAATATTTATGACATCTTAAATATGTCATGCTGACGTCACTGGTTCGAACCAATTTGCTGTTAGACGCTATTAGACATTGTTAAATTAAGGTGGATTTCATTAAATCATATTCTCTGGGTTTTAAGTTCTGTAATTAAGGTATAAATGACCTTATAAGGAGCTGATAATCATATTACAAGTGTTAAATTCAGATTAACTTATTAACATCAAAAGTTAGATGTCGTTAAATGTCTTTAAATGCTATTAGATGTTGTTAGATGTCTTTAGATGCTATTAGATGTTGTTAGATTCTATTAGATAAGGTAAATTTCATTAAATCCTATTATTTGGATTTCAAATTCTGTAATTAAGGTATAAATGACCTTATAAAGGTTTTAGAATCATATTATAGGTGTTAAATTATGATTAACTTATCAATATATTTACTTAAAATTTAAAAATAATTTAATATTTATGACGTTATAAATATGTCATGCTGACGTCATCGGTTCGAATCAGACTAATTCCTTTACCGGTTCAATTATCGATTCGGTTTTGACAACATTATATTTTGTACTACGGCGGGATAGGGATATCTACTCGGAGGGGTAAGTAGGGGATGTTAAATTTTTTTAAAATTTCAGGTCGGGGCAGACCGATCGAGCCCTAAACCTCCTTATACTTGCTTGACTTGATTGACCAGCACATATTAGCAAAAATAAAACTAAAAGCTCTAACCCTAGTCCTCTAATTCTCCTCATGGCAGGGGTGCAACTTTGTACCAGGTCGTTCCAAACCCACCCGCCCTGACCTGGTATCAAAACCAAAAATGGATTTTATTTTAAAGATTTTTTCGAAATAGATTCGATTCAACCCGACCCATGGAAACCTGAAACCAAAACTGTGTTCACAAACACGGTACCAAAACCCGACCTGGTCCAAACCCGGTGTAATTTATATAATTTTTTCATAAATTATACCTTTTTTTTTTAAACATGAACTCATTTGAATTTTGAATTTATTGAAAAGTGGATGAAAACTTATTTAAACTTGAAATTTATTTATATTGTCATTTTAAATTTGGATTACACTTAAATTAGATTGAAATGTTGAACCATTATGCTTAGTGTATTTAGATTTAGTTGCTTTGAATAACTATTATGCGGATTATGTTTGAATTTGAGTTGGCATGATAAATTTATTTCATATTATATTTTCTGTTAGTATGAGAAATCTATTGGTTTGAATTTCATATTATAGTATAAATTTGATTCATATTTTAAGTTTATAGGTATGACTAGTGGTCAATTTCTTTAGCAATTTGTATGATAAATATTCAGTTTGAATTCAATTTCAATAATTTGTATAATAATGTTTAGTTTCAACAACAATAATTGATATAATATGTTCATTTTCTATTTGCTACACTTGAATCATTTTCATTAGTTATTAAATAGAAATGACCAACTAGTCATAAAACTAACTAATTTGTCATTTATTTGTATTTATAGGGTACTGAAAAATTGCTTGTAGAGTTCATTCAAAGAATATTACAGAATTTAGCGTGATGTTGCAAAATTCAGCGTGAGGCTTGACTAGGGGTGGGAATCAAGGCGAGTCAGGACGGGTCAAGGTTTGCCCAACCTTGACCCTACTTTTCAAAAATCTTGTTTTATTCTTATTTTTATACCGGGTTGGGACAAGGTCAGTTTGACCATTACTTTTTTCTACTAGGTCTCGGGACAAAATTCGTGTCGGTATCTCACCGATTTTGGGATAGCGGGCCGGGTCAAAAATACAGGTAAAATAAAATAATTTTCAAAATTTATATACCTATCAAACATAAATATATATACTAAATTTAAATATTATATGTTTCAATATTTCATTAATTATTAAAAACACATAATTAAGAAAACAAAACATTTGAAAATATAGTATATATTTATTAAAATAGGTTAGTATACAATTACACATAAGGGTTATATATGTACAATTTTTTATTGATTATTATATTATTTTTTAAATAAATTGATTCTTCTATTGTTGATAGAGTTGATTATAAAAAAATGAAAAATTTGAAAGAA
>JAXCLR010000105.1:27330997-27342389 GCA_035584095.1 Annona squamosa | reverse complement strand
ATTTGGTTTATAAATTAAATATAACTAGATTAACAAGTTTATAAAATTATTTTTCAAAAAAAAATAAAAAAAAATATGTTTTTGGACCGGTCGGAAATCTCCGGTCTGAAAAGATCACGCGTCTATTTAGAAAGATCTTTGAAGTTATTGAGAAATAATCTCTTTTGGAGATTTTGCTAAAAAGGAGGACAGAAAGAAGAAACATGAGTAGATACAACATAATGTATTTTAAGTTAAAATATAATATTTATTTTATTTTATTTTATTTTTATTTAATTTTTCTTCATAAATATTTCAATTTATATACAAAGTTTTGTCATTTTACAATAATTTTACATATTTATTTTTTATTTTTTAAAAATTATCAATTTTAGAGGCATTCAAGTCATTTTTCATCTCTTAAAAACTTAATTTTTAAAAATTAAAAATAAATATATAAAATTATTGTCAAATGACAAAACTTTGTATATAAATTAAATATACTTAAGAAAACATGTTTGTGAAGAAAAAATAAAAAATACAACTAATTATAAAAATAAATGAATGTTGTATTTTAGCCTAAAATATATCATGATATATATACTCAGGCTCTAAGAAAAATAACTAAATTTAGAAAAAGTCTTTGTCAAGTGATATGTATCTATTATTATTGTTTTTGAGTTTTGCTTTTTTTTTCTCATCTTCTTGATGATTTGGGAATCTCTTCCTTTTTGTTAAGTAATATTTATCTATTGTTATTGTTTTTGAGTTTTGGTTTTTTTCTCGTCCTTTTGATGATTTGGGAATGATAATTGGATATTTTTATCATCTTTTATATCATTTTTTACCTATTTGAGTATGGAAAGAGGCATTTAGAAAAGGGCTTTTATGGATAAATTATATATTTTTCATAAAACTTGTACTTAACTATTTTGGGGTTGATTACTGGATTATTAAAAATACTGGGATAATTTTGCAAAATTATTTGAGAAGTCCAAATTGCCAAAATGGGTCGACATGTGTATAGACCGTTGTGCACCATCAGAACATTATTTTTCGGTGCTCTACCACTTCTCTTTCTACCCCAAATTCTCCGTGGCTGCCCAACCCGCCATCGACTTAAGCACCACCGGCCGAGATTTCATGAATAGCAGTTTTTTCTTTCAAGCTTCCATCAATTTCCATCATCAACAGCTAGCAAGACAGCCACGCCATCAGCAAATTGCAGCAGTTTTTTCTTTTTCTTTTTCTTTTTGTTTTTGGTTTCAAAAGCTTCGACCAAAAATTTTAGCAATAAGCCACGTAGTCCAAGCTGTGTAACAGATGTGATGAAGGGCATGACTCGGTCTGGTGGAGCGATTTGCAAGGAGGCAATCCGTGGGCAGATTCCCATGTACATGGTAGTGCAATAGGAACAGAGCTCAATCAAATGCTAAGCATAGAACCAAGGACCCTGAAATTCTATGGTAGTTTCAACGTCACCGTCATGGGTCTACACATCCAAAACATCCCACAGTGCCTCCTTCAGCTTGATAATTCCGTTGGTGTCTTGGTTCACGATCGACAGCCCCCAGCACCGACGGCATCCATCTCCAGAATTCCAAGGATGTCATGGCACGAACTTGGCCTGCGGCGATGATTGCGTATCCATCCGAATGGGCTGCACCATACGCTCTTTGCTGCGCGAAAATTCCGCAAAACATATACGTAATGCAGGCTACGCATATTGCAATCTGCTGTGCTTCCTACGGATGCCGACATTATAATAAGTGGTCGGGCAAGCCTTACAGGCATCCAATTTTCTTTTCCAGCTTTATACAATGGGCCCGGAGAAACCGCGGAGGAGATTAGATCTTCATCCTAAGAGCCATTCAGATACGTTCTTTTTTGTTTTATTAATTTTAAATTTTTATTTTCTTTGCCTTCAGTTGGATTTGATTTACAGTTATTTTTATCACCCTTTTAACTCGCAGTTGTAATTTTATTTTGGACATTTAGTTTAATAAAATTTTGCTTTTCTAAATAATTCAAATTTCTATTGCCTCATTGTGGATTTAACTCATCTTATAATTATTTTATGCTATAATTAATTGTTAGTTTTATTGTGATTTGATATTAATTTAGATGGGTGATTATGAATTCCAAACGAGAAGTCTATGGTTATACTTCCAAGAATTCTATGAATTCTACGAGCGTCATTTGTGATTTCATTATCAGTAGGCATTGCATTACGGAACTGAAACAATCTCTTGAACCATGATTCGAGCCGAGTCAATTGAAAACTCGAGATCGAGTCAGTATGACTTGATTGGATGAGTGTCTTTGAGTCATTGAGTCTTAAAACTCGTAGAAAAGAAACCATCACATTATAACTGTGCAGAGAAAATTTTAATTTCTAAATTTACTTCGTCTCCACCGAATAGGATTTAGAATTGTATCCTTTTTCTTTTTTCTTTTTTCTTTCTTTGATAAGCCTTTTTTTTGGGGGGCATTGTCAAAAGAAGTCTCTGTGATCCGTGGAATCCTAGAAAATAGCGGTAAGTCTCTAAGGGGGATAGAGAAATAATAGACATGTGAATGGCTCGAATGCCCCTCTTGAGTTCTCACATGTGTTTGATGTAGATGAAAGCTTGTTTGTCACCATGACAAAAGAATAGCTGTCCACAACTAAAATTTCCAAAGGGTCGGTCCATATGTTGCGTGTCCACATGAATCGAGAATCTGGGCCATTTTGACTTAATTTTTTGGTAAATTTTATTAGGATGGACTATCTTGTATTTAAAAAGATTATCTAGTGCATGGGAATTGAGTTAGATCGAATCCATTATTTCAGGAGCTAATTAGAGATGTTAAGATAGCTTTCGGCCAAGGTTTTAGTGGGCTTTACAATTGAGATGAAAAGAGCTAGTGTGTTTGTATTGGGAAAAAGTTGGGAAATTTAAAATTTTTTATTCTCCACAATTACTTAATTTCTTATTATTTCTTTAAATTTTCCTATATAAATTATCTTACTTTTTAATTATTTTTATATAATTATTTGTACAACTTACCTATCTATTTTATTATTGTTATCTTCATTTATTATTATTACCTCTATCATATCGCACAATTTCCTCTCCTTTCAAGAATTTCTACACTAAAAATTTTTCATTCAAAAGTTTTTATTACTTTCTAAACACACACAAAAATGTAAATTCGTCAATTTAAATTTCAATATGAAACTTAACTCAAATCCAATTTTTAAAAATAAGGTTAGAATTTAGATTTTACAAATAGAATTAAGATTAAAGTTAATATTTTATAAATAGAGTTAAGATTAGAGTTGAGGTGAACCCAAATTTATAAGCTTGAGTTGTATGCATAATCCCAACCTTGATTCTAATCAATGTAAAATATTGGTTGTCGAAATTGTAAAAGTACCTACTTGTTTAGCAAAAAATCATTGCAACGGTGTGCACCATGTCTTAATATTTGTAATTTCTATATATAACACCATTGTCAAAGAGAAAATCCCAAAATCAAACAGAATTGAGACGAGGAGAAGATTGTAGTTAGACAAGGTAAGCTAGCTTCATTTATATCCCTTCATCTTTTGCACGGTTAGAATTTTTAAGTGATCAAAAGCAAAATAATTAATTATTTATATGGATTGCCAAAAGTTTCTAAAAGTTGTTGCAGTCATGTCAACGATTCTATCCTATTCTTGCTCCACATAAATAGAAAAATTTGTATATACACTGTTACAAAAATAAATCAGATGTATATTGATTGTGCGTGTGTGATTCTTGCAGACCCTATCATGCAGCTACCTCCAGACATACAGGAGTACTGGGACTTTGCTCCTCAAGTAAATGACTTAAGGTAGAAGTCACTCACTTGTCCCCTTGTTAGTAGTTTTCTTTCTTACCATTTATGCCCGTACTTTTCTTATTCTTCTCATATTTTTCATCCCAAATGTCCTCTTTCATCTCTTCGAGCATCTTAATCGGTAACTTTCCTTCCTGGACAATTACGTCTATCTATGTAATTAAGTTTCTTGTTTCATCCTAGTTGTCCTTCTACATGTCTTTGATCATCTCTTTCTTTCAGTCAGTGCTTATCAGAGATGAAAAAAGATCTTATTGTCCATTATAGTGACCATTACAGACATTATCTTAATAACGACTTAAATTATTTTGTTAGTGACTCAGAAACGACTTGCAAGGAAATTTAGGTGGGTTTGGAGATGAACGAAATCAGGAAATCAATGGGCTCCAGAAAAAAAGTAGTTAAATAAATAAAGCCACTTCGACGGAATAGAAGTCTAGAATAAAGTGAAAACCTTATTTCAAATTACTATCTTGATATCAAGACAACCTTTTCAGGGAGTGGATCCACGGGAACTTTTGCCATCAGTTTTCATCTTGGAGATAAGTAAATGTTTCTCTAATTATAATCTAAGTGCAGAAAAATCTTTCCAAATTCAGTTGTCGAATGGCCAGACTTAGCTGGGGCTTGTGAGATCTTAGTTTAAAGGGATAAAAATGTGCAATTTATAGTAGAAGCAAAAACATCCATAATAGAAGAACAGTGAAATGCATCCAAGAATATCTAGAAAATAAAAAGATTTTAGACTCTTAAGGACCACTAAAAGGGAAACACTACGTCGAAGCACCAGGCAGATAGATTTTCTATCTGCAGCATAGATTTAGGTTCTTTCTCACGTAAGTGTCTCAGAATCTTATTCTATTTATTCCTATAAATTTTGTAGTAGTCTATTTAGTAAGACCAAATTTCTTGTTATTGCTTCAATATTTCTTTTATAATTTAATTTAAATCCTCATTAAGTAGAGGCCACCTTCATATAATTAAAAATTTTTTTACATGTTCCCAACGTTTCAGGAGCATGGAGTATCTTCAGCAGCTGCGTTATAATAAAACCCCATGGGCACTGCTGCCACTTGTATCAGATTTTAAGGAAGACCCCGATTTGAAAATTATTCCTAGTTCAGTGATGCAAGATTACAACACAACTATTCAACAAGACTATTCAGGGTAACAGCTTAGCTATAATTTGATTTATGAATATCTTCATTAATTAGAGACCTTGATAAAATTAAAAAATAAAGTATTTGCAATGTTTCAGGAACCTGGAGTATCTTCATCTGTTACTTCACGGTCAAAACTCATGGGCACCACCAGCACCGGTTGTGGACCATGATATGGAACCTATTTCTAGTTCAATGATGCCGGATTGCAGCGAAACTGTTCAACAGGATGATTCATGGTAAAAGCTGCTGCTCATGCCTTTTGATTCATGTTTCCTTCTGTACTTAATTTTTGATAAGTATAGCAATTGTTGATATCATATTTTAATTATGTATTTTTGTAAATTTTCAGGAACAAAGAATTGTTAGGCAGCAGTTCATGCAACAATCAAGGAGATCTTTACACAAGTCAATGTAAATTTGAACAATCCCGATGTTGTTTGGGACCATATATGCCTGTGGAATCTACCCATCCTGTCAGTGTGTTTAAACTCCCTGAACAGCCATCACCCATAGTGAAGGAAGAATGCAATGATGGATGGTAATAATCCTCTATTTTTAAATTACTAATACAATCGCCAAAATTGTTATTTTGAGTGATTGATTGATTATGTGCTATCTTAGTTGTTTGAATTAAACATTTGTATTTATGTTGACAAAATTTCACTTTTGTTTTGATTTAGTACATATGAAGAGCTCTTGGAAATCTTGAACAGTGGAGACAAGACAGTCAATAATCCCAGCCCCAAGATTGAAAAATCATTTTCACGCTCCTCAACTAATCACAAGCCGAAAGATATGAAGCAAAAGAGAAGACGAAGGCCTTCAGTTAAATTTTCAGACTTGATAAAAAAGAAGAAGTTGTTAGTAGGAGACAAAGTTTACTACAGGAAAAAGAACAGGATAGAACTGGGTGCAGGAATCGTGAAGGAAACGGGAATACAGTGTTGTTGCTGTGGAAATGTCTACAGCATGTCAAAGTTTGAGAAGCACACGGTGTTGAAGGTGAATGGAAAATTGAGTCATCGTGCACCCACACATATCTACTTGGGTAATGGGAGTTCATTAGAGAAGTTGCAATTAGAAATCTTACAAGACTACAGTGATTGAGAACTTCATTTTAAAAATAAAGATGTGGATTACTGAAATGTTGTCTGCAATTGTATAGAATATGCATCACATTCGGAAATTTTTTATATCATTTAATCGGGACACATGTAAATACTTGACATTTTTTATGTAATCGAATAGGAGTATATATGCCGAAATTTTTAATATCAATATATCATATGATCTCTTCTCTGTGCTGTGAACTTTTGGGATTGACTTACTAATGAGATCTGATTATTTGAATCATTTGATCATGAAAACCTTCCGTAAGGATAATTAGTACTCTGTACACGTGACACCTTAAATGGATCAAAGACAACAAGATAACTAGTTCTCACTGTCTTGGCTGGAAAAAGTAATTCCATTTGAGAATTGGCAGTCTGTGGCTGAATTCAGCAATGAGAATGCGGCTGTGTTGAGTTTGAAACACAGAAAGTTCTGGTTTGGTGTCTCTGCAGTGTTGGGTTTACAGAAAGCAACGGTATGACAACGGGGAATGCAGAGTAAGACAGTGGCGCCCCTGCTCACGCCACGCTGCCCCCTTACACCATCTCCAGACCATGTATTGGCAGACGCCCTTTTCCGGGACAACACCGCTGGCGCCACTGGCCTAATCTGCCTTCCTCTGGGGCTGCCTGGAGTTCTTCACAGGAGTGGCAGATGCGAAACATCCTACATAAGCGTAGCTAGAGATGATCGTAAATGATAACATAATTTGATAGTGATGACCTAACTTCATGTAACAATCTAATCATTTCATAAATTTAGACGGAAGCTGTCAGATCATATATTTTTTTAGCTTGCAATTTAGACTTGAGATCTCGTTTCTAGCACTGCATCAGATTTCAGGCTTTCAGCAATGGCAACAAAACTTTTGTTGCCAACACCAAAAATTCATTCATATTGCTATCGGCAACAAAAAAACATTAATGCAAGATTTATTACCAAAAGAGTGTCGTGTTTAAGCAACGGCAGGAAAATTCAACAAAAAAAAAAAATGTTGTCGTTGCTGCTCTAGTAGACCAATAGTTAACCCATTCTGGTTACTTGCGCCGAAATTTTGGTTACATTTGCTGATGATTTACGAAATTACAAAAAAAATACACATGATAAGTTGAACCTAGACTTTTAAAAATAAATAAAATCCTATTAAAGAAAAAAAATAATTTTATTAAGGTGAAAATTTTTATGATCTCTATTTACAAATGAATTTCTCTTTTACACACCTCATTCGAATATCTATTGACTGAAAAAAAAAAAATCTAACAACAGTGCATAGGTCTATTTGCTAAGTCCCATAGCCAGCATATGCTTCTTGAATGCATCTACAAAGTTTTTAAGAACATATTTATCAATTTGGCATATAATGAACATATCAAAGATGAAAGCAAAACAAGTAGACAGAACATAATTCAGATTGCATATTTTTGGGTCTATTTAAAAACCACAATGGCATAAAAAAGTGGAAACATCAAACCACGGTGATTGGGAACTTCATTTTGAACTAGACATGTGAATAACTGACAAGTTGTATGTAATTGAACATAATATATTTGCTGAAATTTTTTATATCATTCAATCTGGACATGTGTAAATAGTTGAAATTTTTTAGGTAATTGAATAGGGTAGATATGCTGAAAATTTTCATAGCTGATTCAATACCCAGGGTACAAAACCTCCTTTTTTAAATATTTCTTAAAACTTTTTTTATACAATTGTTAATCTAAGTGTATTTAACGTATGTATCAATTTTTACCCTTTTGAAGATTTAATTACTAAAAATTCCATTGGTTCTTAAGAATCCCCACAAAATTTAAAAATCTTCAAAAATGATAAAAATTGATTCAAATATTCAATACACTTAGATTACCAACTGTGTAAAAAAAATTTGAAAAAAATTAAAAAATGGGATTTTGCACCAAAGTGCATTGAAATTTCACTTCCCAAAATTTTTTATATCGATGCATCATATGTTATCTTCCATGCGCCACGTAAGTGTTGGGATTGACTTGCCAAAACCACTTGAATTCCGTGCGTTGATTTTATGGTCCCCCATCTCGTAATTAAGTGGCTAAAAGGCAAGTCGGATCAACTTAAAAGTTCATATAATTATATTTATAATTCTTAATTAAATTTTAAGAAAATAGATTAATTAAATTATTATGTAAATAGATATGCAAACGGAGGGAGAGATGCGTGAGCATTTGTATGAAAAAAAATTCTAAAGAGAAGACATGATTTTGAAGATTTCATTTTTTGGGTATTCGTGAACACCTAAAACATTTTAAACTAAAATTTTCAATCAAAAATTTTTTACTTTACGTAACTACACTATTTTTTAATTATTTCTTTACTTCTTTATGTAAAACTATCTTATTTTTCAATTATTTCTACAGAAATATTTATGTATTTAACTTATTTATTTTAATTTTATTTTCTTTACTCCTTGTTATTATCCTCATCATATCACACATTTATTTCACTTTTCAAAAATTTTTACAACAAAAGCTTTTCATTAGAAGTTTTACTACTTCATAAACACGCATCCTTAAAAAAAAATCTCTAATATTTGTTATTATCCTTATTATATCATTGTTTTTTTCACTTTCCAAAAGCTTTTATAATAAAACTTTTCATCAAAAGTTTTGCTACTTTTCAAATACACTTCAATTTAAAAACATCTTTACTATTTGTTATTATCCTTATCATATCATATTGTTTTTCTTACTTTTTAAACATTTTTACAATAATAATTTTTCATAAAAAGTTTTGCTATTTTCCAAATACACCTCAATAAAAAATATCTCTAATATTTATTATTATTCTTATCATATTATATTAATTTTCTCACTTTTTAAACTCAATAAAAAAATATCTCTAATATTTATTATTATTCTTATCATATTATATTAATTTTCTCACTTTTTAAAAACTTTCATAATATACTTTTCAAACAAAGCTCTACGTAAAAATCTCTAACATTCGAGCTTGAAGCCTGGGACGACAAGGATTACAACAGTTCAAGAGATATTGTCACGCTGCACAGTTTTCAATGTTAATTGTTACGCTACCTCAGTGAAATGACTAACCTGACTGTCACAATCCCTGTCCAGCGTTAAGTCTTGAACCATTGGTCACGTGCAAGTGCACGAGGGTGTGTGTTGTGTCGCGCGGCGGCTTGAACTAATGATGGCATGGGGCATGCACCGAATGGAAATAACCTTAGCACGAGAGTTAGAATTCTTCGGAGAAGTATTAAAGTTTGGGGTGCAGTTCGGGTGAAGTTGTACCGGTATAGGTGAATATAAATTCTAAGCTTATAGGATTTAAGTAAATTTAAATCTTAATCCTAATCTTAAATTCCAATTCAAATTACCTTAGCACGAGAGTTGGAATTCTTCGGAGAAGTATTAAAGTTAGGGGTGCAGTTCGGGTGAAGTTGTACCGGTATAGGTGAATATAAATTCTAAGCTTATAGGATTTAAGTAAATTTAAATCTTAATCCTAATCTTAAATTCCGATTCAAATTACCTTAGCACGAGAGTTGGAATTCTTCGGAGAAGTATTAAAGTTAAGGGTGCAGTTCGGGTGAAGTTGTACCGGTATAGGTGAATATAAATTCTAAGCTTATAGGATTTAAGTAAATTTAAATCTTAATCCTAATCTTAAATTCTGATTCAAATCGAATTTGTACCGGGTGGTTTCGGATTGAAATTAAGGTTATTTTTAAATCGATAAAAGTTAAAATTACTAATAAATGTAATAAATTTTTTAAATATTATTTCATTTGTACATGAATAATTTACACGTGAATATATTGATATAATTTATGATATCTTTAGTTTCGATAAAAGTTGATTTTTTAAAATTAAAAGATAATTCTAAATACAATGAATACAATGAATTTACACATAACAATTGATTTAAGAAACATATATGAGATTATATGAAATAAAGTTTAATGAAAATGACACTTATTACCTCGTAGTTAATTAGTATATATGTAATAATTTTAAAGAATTAGTATATTTATGATTATTTATGAAAAATATTAATATAGATGTAATATATTCAACTCTATGGACAAATGTATATAACATTTAGATTTTAAAATAAATGTTTTACAGTTTAATTAGATTATGATTATATGGAATAGCTTTTATGACAATTATAATTGAAATACTTAATGTATAAATAAATATAACTAATTTAATAAATTAGGGAAAATATTGAGTTCGAATCGAATCGGGTTTTGGTACCAAATTTTCTCGGGTTGGGTTGAATCTGGATATGATTTAAAATATTTTTAAAATAAAATTCAAACTTAATTTTGCAACCAAGTCGGGCTAAGTGAGTTCCAGCTGGTCCTGACTATGTTGTGCCACTAATTAAAGTACTCTTATCACCAGTGCCATCCTGCCATTTTGAATTTTGCTTTCGGCTGCTTAGATTGGACTCCGATTGTATGCTCCTAGGCGCATACACCTATTTATTTTAAATTTTTTTTTACAATATTGTTAATCTATGTGTATTTAACCTATGAATTAATTTTTACCATTTTTGAAGTATTTTAGATATTTAATTTTTTTGAAAATCAGTTGCATTTTAGGTAATTTCAAAAATAAAAAATAAATATATAAAATATTCCAAAAATGGTAAAAATTAATACATAGGTTAAATACGCCTAGATTAACAATCTTATAAAAAAATTGAAAAAAATAAAAAATGCATAGGATCAGGCTTCACCTAGCTCCGCTGCTCCGTTCATGTTTACTTCTATCGTTCAAAAAATCTATTTTTAGAAGAAAAAAAGAAAATTAAAATTTTCCAAATACTCTTTGAACCATTGAACTTGAAGATTTTACTTAGGTGCAACTTGGGCTAGGTTGAGCCCAAACCCATACACGAAACCTAATTTTTAACGGTATCCAAATTTGTTTTTTTATGACCCGAGCTCGAAAAACACGAACCCAATAAACTTGATTTGTAAATAAATATGGTTAGGTTTTAAGTAAATCCGAAGAACCTGAGCTCAATTTTTCATTTTATATTTATTATAAAACATATTATATACATAAAATTGAAACAATATTGCTTTTATATTTTGAATATTCCTGTTATTTATATTTATATTTAAATACATATTATATTGTGATTTATTATAAATAAAATATATTATTTTTATTTTTATTTTTATTTATCTTTTACTTCTGCCATTTAATTTTATGTCCATTAATTTTATTCTTTTATCTTATTTTTGATGTTAAATTTTTTCT
>JAXCLR010000105.1:27296190-27319560 GCA_035584095.1 Annona squamosa | reverse complement strand
TGCTGCCGAATTTTTCTTAGAATCTGTAGCCCCCATTGATTAATTATTGAGTATTTCTATGAATGGGGCGTTACAAATTGCAATCCCAAGATTTCGTTTAACTCCTATTATATTTATTCTCATCAATTCTCGGTTAGTTCTTTGAGTGAAACGAATTTTAAAATTCACATATAAACTCATAAATTTTGACCATAATCCTTACATACCCATATATTTTCAATAATTTCTCCAATACCTGCAAATTTTCATCAAAATTTCTTCCACATTCACTATGTTTGGGTGTGTTAGCAACAGCCATTGATACACATTTGAGACTAATGTACATATTCAAACAAGAAAAAGGAAGTTATAATATTAACTGCATGTGGTTAATGGACTGTTAAAGAATCAGCTATGACACATGAAAAAGTGGAAGTTAGAAAGTTACTTTTCAATAAAAAGAATATTTCTATAACCATAAATCAGCAGAGGTACACTATCTCACGTGCGTTAATAATTAGTTACTAACGGACCCTAAAGATGTAAATGTGGTAGGAATTTTGGAAAAAAATTATGTGTATAAGAGGAATTATTGAAAACATGTTGGTATATAAGAATTATAGTTAAAATTCATTGTTATATATTTGGGAATTTTTTGACTAAATTTGCTTATCATTCCTTCAAGATTAATTTTGTTGCAATTTGATTTTTGATATCTTCATGAAATAATTTAAATTTTTTTAGCTTTGTAAATTGATGACATGTTTTCTTTAATGTTTCAATAATATGGAATTCTACCATCATCAACTCGCTTATGTTTGCGGCTTCTCCTATCTATGGGCATCCAATTCTACATCGCTTCCACAGTTATCAGATTTTGCTGAAACTAGAATAGTCGAACCTACTTATGATTCAAATATGCAAATTCGATGTAGTGATTCATGGTAAAAAACTACTACTCAACTTTTTTATATATATATTTATATTCATATTCCTTTTTAATATATTGTTTCTTACATCAATGAGGCTTGCTTTAAATCCTTGTCTCCTAACTAGCGTTGCAAGAAAACTAGATTATCCCTAGCTTAAGATGTCAAGTACAATATTAGTCTTAGAGCATGAAAAAGAAGTGATTTTTTAGGTCTATCTATATCCATAAAATGAATAAGATTGTTTAAAGAAGATTAAGGAACTGCCCCAAATGTGTAGAGATATAGGTCACGAATCGAACACCCCAGAGTCTAATAAAGTGGAAGATCTTTGTTACATAATTTAGGACTTGCTCAACCATAATATAGACACAAATTTTCACGGTTAAAAGATTTAGTAAGGAGTTGCATATAGAGGCTCATAAGTGCACTAATCTATGAGAAATATTAGGGCAATGAAGAACTTAGTAGAATATCTTCATCTAGCTGTACAGTAATATCTTAAGAAATTAGTTTTTTTTTTAAAAAATTTCAGCCAACAGAAGATATTAGCTTAGGTGTTGTTTCATCCATATCATGACCAAATTGAACTCCATCAGTTTACGAATTTTATTATTGATTACTAATTGTTTAAAATCACAACACATATGGAGTGTCGATTGTTTTTTTGTGAGATTGAGTGTTAATTTTTTAAATGATAGTAATCATGCATGTTATCTTGTCATCAATACCATTATCATAAAGACATTAAGCATTGCCATTCAAATTGCAAACTTTGGAAGCATTGTAGACAAATGATGATGTTCTTTGGGTTCTAAAACTAGTATTGTAATTAAACAATCTTTCTTCACAACTCCAATCGAATAACTCCATATGCAGCAGTGATTTATGTTCTTTCTTGTATAAGCATATTTGAATTATATTGTATTTATTGCTATAGATCATATGTTGTGTATTTAATACGACCAAGCCAGTTATTCCTTCAATATTCCTATTATGATTTGGTGTATAAGTATCTCCATTAAGTGAAACCTTTTTTGTTATAATTAAAAATTTAAAAATGTTTGCAATGTTTCAGGAACATCGAGTATCTTTCTGGTCACCTTTTGATCGAAATCCATGGCCACATCTGCCACCTTTATTAGATTCTACTGTAGACAGTGTTAAAGAAATTTCCGTGGCACAGGATTGCAGCGAAATGGTTCAACATATGATTCATGCAATAATCAAGTACATCTGCACACAGGACATTGTGAACTTCAATATTCTCAATATTATTCTGAACCATGTATAGCTGCGGAATCCGACTATCTTATTGATGTCTTTCGACCACCAGTCACAGTGGAGGAAGACTACAATGATGGCTGGTAATAATCCTGCTTAATTTTTTAAAATTATTATTTTGGATTTTCATTAATTGCTTATGTGTTATCTTAGTTGTTTGAATTAAAAATTTATATTTATGCTGACAAAATTCTGCTTTTGTTCTGATTTAGTGCATATGAAGAGCTCTTGGAAATCTTGAACAATGGAGACAAGCAAGTCAATAATTTCAACCCCAAGATTGAAACATCATTTTCATGCTTCTCGTCAACTAATCACAAGCCGAAATACATAAAGCAAAAGAGAAGACGAAGGCCGTCAGTTAAATTTGCAGACTTGATAAAAAAGAAGAAGTTGTTATTAGGAGACAAAGTTTACTATATAAGAAAGAACATGATAGAATTGGGTGTAGGAATTGTGAAGGAAATGAGAATATAGTATTGTTGCTGTTGAAATGCCTACAATAGGTCAAAGTTTGAGGAGCACACAGTGTTGAAGTTGAATGGAAAATTGAGCCATCATGCACCCATGCATATTTATTTGAGAAATGGGAGTTCATTAGAGAAGTTGCAGTAAAAAATCCTACAAGACCACAATGATTGAGAACTTCATTTTAAAACAGAGACATAAATTATTTGCATGTTGTATGCAATTGAATAGAATATACTTGATGAAATTTTTTATATCATTCAATCTGGACGTGTGAATAGTTGATATTTTTTATACAATTCAATCTATACATGTAAATAGTTGAAATTTTTATGTAATTGAATAGGGTGTGTATAGGCTGAAATTTTTAACACATATGATCTCTCCTCTATGCTGTGAACTTTTTGGATTGACTTTCTCATGAGATCAATTATTTGAATCATTTGATCATGGAAACCTTCCTTAATAACAATTAGTTCATTGTACATGCGACCTTAAATGGATTAAAGATAACAAGATAATTAGTTCTCATTGTTTTGGCTATTAAAAAGTTGGCTTAGTATGAAATGGAGCAGGTTAGGAATTCAACTAATGGGTGGAGATGGGAGTGCTACAGCCATGTGAAAATAAAGAAAGACACTGGCAGACTTAAAAAGGTCTATATATAAAAAAAATATACAATATCTATGTGCAGAATTCGCAATGACCCACAGCCTAAAAAGAATTGAAACATCACAAGAGACATCAAGTACAAAAGGAGGACAAGAAGGTTTCCCAAGAAAATAAAGCAACATTCATGCAGCTTTACATCCAAAAAATGGGCATTCAAGCATTCAGGTTTACAAGAAATACAGTATGGCCAAAAAAGGAATAAAGATAAAGAAAGGTCTTCAACGCATCTTACCAGCAGCCCTAGCATGAGCAATTGAAGCCTCGTGACAACCGTCACAGATAAGATCTGAAGCCTGAATATTACACCATTACTACGAGTACTATAAATCATAATCTCCTTCCGACTGCTTGAAGTACACTAATCTTAATCCATCTTGACATTGGTAGAAGTCTTTTATTGAAATAGAAGATCGCTCTACAAAAAATGATGAATAAGGAGAGACAAGATTCACTTGTCGCTCATCAACTGTCATAACAGCTTGTCCCCAAAATACCATGTGGTGCACACTCTGTCTGAAAGCAGAAAGTGACTAGTAGACGACTCCGCCACGACGTTCGCAACAGGATCATGCATCCAACGTGCATAAGGACAAGCCTGAAAATGCCACAGTGAAAACACGCTAGGTCAGAAAGCCAAAAGACTAGGAGAAAAAATAATAGCGAAGAGAACAAACCTGATCTTTAGATAGTTTATTGATCGCCATATCAAAAGAGGGATATGCGTCTTATGAGATTATGCCCATCAAGCAACTCGAGGAAGAGCATTGGGAGAATCATTACGTGGTTGCCCAATGGAGTACTCATAAAAGCATAGCTACAAAAAAAAAGAGAGAATATAAGAAGCAAAGTAGGTCAAGATAAAAAAAAAAGGTAAGAGAGAATCATACCCCAAGGAGATGCGATAGGCCGGAGCAACTTTTGGAACCTTGACTAACTGCATCTAGGTTAATAAAAAGGTGGCTCAAGAGTATGCGCCCCCCACCAAATAGGGTGAGGGAAAGTCAAGTCTCTCGAACCTTGAAGCCACCTAAGGTCGACATTCCGAGAAGAATCACTTCGAAAGAAGGCTCCGATGAGATGAAACAAGAAGCTGCGAACCTCCTGATAAATGGCTTCAGGATTAGCTTTATCAGTCCTCGTTTGATTCCAAAATTTCCATAACTTTTCCAAAAAAAAAGGCTCAGAAGAAGACGCCTCCAGACCGGTCAAAGTTAGGCAGTTATCCGCAGTGATGAGATCAAGAGAAGAAAGAATGACGCATTCCCGGGCCATAAAGGGGAGTCCCAACTGCATCTCCACATCCAATAGAGAAATACCCCATTCACCGATGGGAAGATGAAAAGTATGGGTCTCTGGCCGTCATTGCTATATCAGAGACGACTTTAGCGCACGAGGAATGAGAACCAGCTTGACACTTGCCAACTGATAAAACGAGGTCTTACTCAAAATGTCACGATGAGTAGTAAACAACTTATCAAACCTATAGCGGACTTTATTCTAGGAATGATAGAATGTAACATGAGAATCTATATGAAAAAAAAGCAAAGGACAAAAGTAAGGAGTCAGTATGTCACCGAAAAATATATCTAAAAGAGAAGAGACATATACCCTTCTCGTCGGCACTGCAGCAAGGGCATTGACCTCATAAGAGATATAAAAATGATCTTCTCCCAAAGTGGGTCGAGTAAAGGGCGAAACCGGCAACGAAACTGCTCTTTAGGCAGATGGCTCTCTTTCCTGGACAGGATGCCCTTCTTCTTGAGAGGGAGACTTTTCTCCTTGAGTAAGAGACTCTTCCTCTTGGGAAGGATACTCCTCTTCATGTGTTGAAGACTCCTCTTCTTAGGAGAGAGATCCTTCTTCTTGAGTAGGAGACTCCTCTTCTGTGGTAGGAGACTCCTCTTCGTGAAGAAAAGAGTCGTCTTCTTGAGTAAGGGGCTCATCTTCTTGAGTAGATAACTCATCCTCTTGAGAGGAAGATACATCCTCCAATGAAGTATCTTCATCCTCTCCAGTATCCGATTTTGTCTTGACAACCATATCTGGATCGACAACCTCCTCCGCCCTATCCTGAGGAGGGATAGGAGCAGCATCAGTAGGATGACGAATCGAAAGCTTGGCACGACAACGTACAACCCTACCAAAGAAAACACCCACCGGCACTTCAGGATCATCTGAAAAAGTACCAATAATCGAGGTGATAGTCAAGACCTTAATCTTTGAAGATGAAGTCTTCTTACCACATCTAACTGCATCATCAAGGATCTTGATAGCATATTCACCAACCGACCTGGCACATTAGGGTCAAGCCACGTCGCTTTAAAAATAATAAAACTTGATATACATATTAAATACACTTAGATTAACATTTGTGTAAAAATAAAATTTTAAAAAAATGGTTAAATGCACTGGGTTGCACTTAAGTGGGTAAGGAATCAAGTTTTAAAAAAGAAACGCAGGCAAGTGGTGGCTAACATGTGTGTGCACACGTGTGGCTTAATGCATTGTAAAAAGGGAAAGCGATCTTTCCCTCTCTTTTTCAAACATCGCAAGAGAGAGAGAGAGAGAGAGGGAAGGGGAAGGGAGGAGAGGCAACAAGAACGGCACCATCGCGGTCGCTGGTTATTGCCCTTCAAGGGGAGAGAGGCAGCAAGAACCACACCACCGTGGTCGCCGGTTATTGCTCTTCAAGGGGAGAGAGGCAGCAAGAACGCACCATCATGGTCGTTGATTATCACTCTTTGAGGAGAGAAGTCGACATCACTGTCTCGCTGAAGCAGTGAGGGGTGAGAACCCTTCTCCTCCAATTCTCCTTTTAGACTCTCTCTATTTACTTAATGCATGCTAGAGATTCTTCTAATTTGATTTTTTCCGCGTATTATTAGGGTAAAATAAGTTAGGAGAGTACGAATCAAAGATGGGTTTAAGCTCCTTCCATGGATTCATGGTCGGCAACCATGTGTAGGGAGGAAGACTACACCAATTTTGGTGCTTTTGTTATTTTCGAACTTACATGTCGAATCCTATAAAATACTTAAGGTGATTCAGCTAAGATAATTACACACAAGATGTGTTAATCAAATCTACTGTAAAATCCAAGTTCATTAATGAAAAATTATGAAATCAAGGACTGTTTTTATGTGAAATTTATGCATTATTCATATGGTTTAATGATAGTGGGATGAAAGTCTATTAAGACTAATGTAGGATAATAGATGATTTTAGGAATGAGACTATGGCTATAACAGATGATTAACCTCTATTATAATTTAATGCATGTTCTTTCACATATAAGTATATTTGAACCCTTGTTATATTTATTCATATTAATTCTAGGTTAGTTCTTTAGGTGAGACAAATTTTGAAATTCCCAAATATGCCCATCAATTTTGACCATAATCCTTATACACTCATATATTTTCAATAATTTCTCCAGTATCCAAGGATTTTTGTCGAAATTTCTCTCACATCCACTATGTTAGGGTGTGTTAGCAACTGCTATTGATAGGTACACATTCGAGACAATGTACATATGCAAATAAGAAAAAGGAAGTTATAATATTTACTACACGTGGTTGATGAAATTTTAATAATCAGCAGCAATGTACGAAAAGTGGAAGTTATAAGGTTATTTTTTTTGATAAAAAATATTTCTATAACCCTAAATTAGCATAGGTGCACTATTTCACTTGTGTTAATGATAGTTGCTAAAGGACCCTAAAGGTGTAAATACGCAAGGAATTTTGAAAAAAAATTTATAGGTATAAAAGAAATTTTTGAAAATATATTAATATATAAGAATTATAGTTGACATTCAAGGGTATATATTTGGGAATTTTCTGACTAAATTTGCTCATTGTCCTGTTGGATTATTTGGGTTGTAATTTGATTTATGAATATCTTCATTAAATAATTCGGTTCCTTCAAGATTGATGGTGTACTTTTTGTAATGTTTCAGGAATATGGAATTCTTCCATCAACCCCCTTCTGATTGAGACTTCTTCGATCTATGGGCATTTGAACCTACGTTACTTCCACAGTTATCAGATTTTGCTAAAAGCAATACAATAGAAACTACTTATGATTCAAATATGCAAAGTCAATGGAGTAATTCATAGTAAAAATTATTACTTGAATATTTCTAATCAAAGTGTACGTATGGATACAATGCATTCCATTAGCATGAAGTTCTAAATTTATCCATTGCTTTCGTTTGGGTCATTTCTTAAGTAATGAAAGTAATAAGAGCAGAGAAACTAGAGCATATTAATTGAAATTCATATATCAAACAAAGACAACACATGACAGGTGGATTATAGAGATCTATCATTAGATATGAAACTAAATAAGAAAAAGATCTTGACTAAAAATGATATACCTTCTCTTACTAGACATAATATATTCAATATTAAAAAAACAAAAAGACACAATTTAAGATCTTTATTTGCTATCAACGAGCTTAAGTTTCTATAAATGTACACAAGAATCCCACAGTCGAATACAAAATGAATTTAAAAAATCACCCTTAATTGATTGTCTCAAAGAACTATCATATTCAAGTAGTAATACAGCATTTGTGAATGTAACTCCCTAGTTTGTACTCTAGCAAAACAGAGAATACTGGTACAAATTACTTTATTTATAAAATGCAAAAGCTGAAAAAATAAGAACTTTAAATAAAGGAAACCAGTTTTCTTAAAATAATTGTGGATCAGCCTTTCATGTTTCTCAACTATAAATTCTTAGTGAATAGTGTGGTAACCATCTTGAAGACAGACGATAGAATTCTACAATACACTCAAATTCTTAACTCAGTAAAGCCTTTTCCACAAAACAGAACTCTAGAATGCAGTAAAAACCATATTTCAAATTACTATCTTGATATCACGATAGCTTTTTTGGATACGAATCCAGGAAACTTTTGGTACCAGTTTTCATCTTTTAGACAACTAAACAGAGAAAAATGTGCGATTTACAGAAAAAGCAGAAAATATCCATACTAGAGGAATAACAAATGTATTCAAGAATATTTAGAAAATAAAAAAATCCTAAACTCTCACAGACCACCAAAAGGGAAATACTACCCTCAAAGCTCCAAGCTGATAGATTTTCTATATCCAGCAGTGATTTGTATTTTTTCTCACATAAGTCTATCCAAACGTATTGTATTTATTGCTATACATTTTATGTTGCGTATTTAGTAAGACCAAGCTTGGTATTCCTTCAATATTTCTATTATCATGTGGTTTATAAACATCTTCATTAAACGAGACCTTTTTATTATAATTAAAGAAATCTAAAACATTTGCAATGTTTCAAGAACATGGAGAATCTTTCTCAGTTGCCTTATTATCAAAATCCATGGCCACAGCTGCCTCCTATATTAGATTCTACTGTAGACAGTGTTAAAGAAAGTTATGTGGCATAGGATTACAGCGAAACTGTTCAATAGTATGATTCATGCAACAATCAAGTACATCTGCACATAGGACAGCGTGAATTTCAATATTCTCATTATTATTCTAAACCATGTATACCTGCGGAATCCTCCTATCCTATTGATGTCGTTCAACCACCAGTCACAGTGGAGGAAGATTACAATGATGGATGGTAATAGTCCTGCTTAATTTTTTTAGAATTATTATTTTAGATTTTTATTAATTGATTATGTGCTTTCATAGTTGTGTGACTTAAATATTTATATTTATGCTAACAAAATTCTTGAAAGGCCACAGTGCTTGAGAACTTCATTTTGAAATAGAGACATGAATTATTGACATATTGTATGTAATTGAACGGAATATAATTCCTGAAATTTTTTATATCATTTAATCTGAGCATATGTAATTAGTTGTAATTTTTTATATCATTCAATCTGGACGTGTAAATTGTTGAAATTATGTAATCGAATTGGGTGTATATATGATGAAAAATTTAATACTGTGAACTTTTTGGATTGGCTTACTAATGATAACCTTTCTTAATGATAAATAGTTCTCTGTGCATGTGACATTAAATGGATTAAAGATAATAAGATAATTAGTTATCACTGTTTTGGCTATTAAAAGTTAACTTGGTTTAGGAAAAGTAATTCCAATTTGAGAATTGGCAGTTTGTGGCTGAGTTCGGCAATGAGATGTGGGCGTGTTGAGTTTGAAACACAACAAGTTCTGGCGTGGTGTTTTTGTAGTGTTGGGTTTATAGAAAGCAAAGGTATGGTAGTTGGAAATGCAGATTAAGACAGCGGCGCCCTAGCTAACACCCCATTGCCCTTTCCTCCACTTAATACACCTGTTAAACACACTTAGATTAATGGTTTTCATCCCAATCAGAGATGTATATGGGCTCCATCTGAAAATGGTACAAATTCAATATAATAAAATAGTTTGATGTAAATAACAACTTTAAAGTAGTTTTTTCAACATGTAAACTATTTTGTATAAAATTTATATATGGATAAATGATTGTGTAAAGTTTCATTATATTTTAATATGTGTGGGGCTCACTTTTGATCAAATATACATATATATATATCTATATATATATATATATCTGCTGACTTGCAAGAATTCAAATTACTTGCCATTCAGACCCATCTCTGAAAACCAAAGCAGGAGATTGTGTTTGAAACTCGAAGAGGGAAAGTGGCAAGTAGATCGTTGAGTTCTCATCTGTGTACATTTTTCCTCCCCTTTCCTCCTCCTCCTCTTCCTATACCTGCCATAAGTTTTATAGGCTTTCGTTGGGGTGTACATGGGTTGCCTGTACGCCCACCATGTATTTGTTGGTTGGCCTCTTTTTTCTATTTCTGCCTAATCCGTTTGTTGAGACTTTGTGCTAGTGAATTTGAGTTGTCTATGCTGTTCTTCTTTTTTGGTTTTGGGCTCCCCAACCTCTAGTTTAATTCATGCTTACATGTAACATCTAATTAATTCAATACATGTTCTTACACATATAAGTATATTTGAACCCCTATTGTATTTATTCCTATCAATTCTCGGTTAGTTCTTTGAGTGAAATGAATTTTAAAATTCCCATATAAACCCACGGATTTTGACCATAATCCTTACATACCCATATATTTTCAATAATTTCTCCAATACCTACAAAGTTTCACCGAAATTTCTGCCACATCCACTATGTTAGGGTGTGTTAGCAACAACTATTGATAAACATTTGAAACTTATGTACATATGCAAATAAGAAAGAGGAAGTTATAATATTAATTGCATGTGGTTGTTGGACTGTTAAAGAATCAGCTACAACTTACGAAAAAGTGAAAGTTAGAAGGTCATTTTTTGATAAAAAAGAATATTTCTATAACCATAAATTAGCGGAGGTACACTATCTCACGTGTGTTAATAATTATTTAGTAATAGACCTTGAAGATGTAAATGTGTTAGGAATTTTGGAAAAAATTTGTGAATATAAGAGGAATTATTGAAAATACGTTGGTATATAAGAATTACAGTTAACATTCATTGGTATATATTTGGGAACTTTTTGATTAAATTTGCTTATCGTTCCTTCAAGAAAATTTTTGTTGCAATTTGATTTATGAATATCTCCGTGAAATAATTTAAAATTTTTTATCTTTGTAAATTGATAATGTGTTTTCTTTATTGTTTCAGCAATATGGAATTCTACTATCAGCAACTCCTTTATGATTGCGACTTCTCTGATCTATGGGCATCCAATTCTACATCGCTTTCACAGTTATCAGATTTTGCTGAAACTAGAATAGTTGAACCTACTTATGATTCAAATATGCAAATTCGATGTAGTGATTCATGGTAAAAAACTACTACTCAACTTTTATATATATATATATATTTATATTCATATTCCTTTTTAATATATTGTTTCTTACATCAATGAGGCTTGCTTTAAATCCTTGTCTCCTAACTAGCGTTGCAAGAAAACTAGATTATCCCTAGCTTAAGATGTCAAGTACAATATTAGTCTTAGAGCATGAAAAAGAAGTGATTTTTTAGGTCTATCTATATCCATAAAATGAATAAGATTGTTTAAAGAAGATTAAGGAACTGCCCCAAATGTGTAGAGATATAGGTCACGAATCGAACACCCCAGAGTCTAATAAAGTGGAAGATCTTTGTTACATAATTTAGGACTTGCTCAACCATAATATAGACACAAATTTTCACGGTTAAAAGATTTAGTAAGGAGTTGCATATAGAGGCTCATAAGTGCACTAATCTATGAGAAATATTAGGGCAATGAAGAACTTAGTAGAATATCTTCATCTAGCTGTACAGTAATATCTTAAGAAATTAGTTTTTTTTTTAAAAAATTTCAGCCAACAGAAGATATTAGCTTAGGTGTTGTTTCATCCATATCATGACCAAATTGAACTCCATCAGTTTAGGAATTTTATTATTGATTACTAATTGTTTAAAATCACAACACATATGGAGTGTCAATTTTTGAAAGTGATAGTAATCATTCATGTTATCTTGTCATCAATACCATTATCATAAAGACATTAAGCATTGCCATTCAAAATGCAAACTTTGGAAGCACTATAAACAAATGATGATGTTCTTTGGGCTCTAAAACTAGTATTGTACTTAAACAATCTTTCTTCACAACTCCAATCAAATAACTCCATATGCAGCAGTGATTTATGTTCTTTCTTACATTAGCGTTTTTGAATTCTATTGTATTTATTGTTATAGATCATATGTCATGTACTTAGTGTGACCAAGCCAGTTATTCCTTC
The DNA here is from genome assembly GCA_035584095.1 of Annona squamosa. NCBI lineage: Eukaryota > Viridiplantae > Streptophyta > Magnoliopsida > Magnoliales > Annonaceae > Annona > Annona squamosa. The sequence goes on along the minus strand of JAXCLR010000105.1, from coordinate 27,307,488 downwards.
AATATTCTTATTATGATTTTGTGTATAAGTATCTTCATTAAGTGAGACCTTTTTTTTGTTATAATTAAAAAAATCTAAAATGTTTGCAATATTTCAGGAAGATCGAGTATCTTCCTCAGTCGCCTTTTGATCGAAATCCGTGGCCACATCTGCCACCTATATTAGATTTTACTGTGTACAGTGTTAAAGAAAGTTCCATGGCACAAGATTGCATCGAAACTATTCAACAGTATGATTCACGAAACAGTCAAATACATCTGCACATAGAACAAAACGAACTTCAATATTCTCAATATTATTTTGAACCGTGTATACCTGCGGAATCTGCCTATCCTGTTGATGTCTTTCAACCACCAGTCACAGTGGAGGAGGAAGACTACAATGATGGATGGTAATAATCATGCTTAATTTTTTAAAAATTATTATTTTAGATTTTTATTAATTGATTATGTGTTATCTTAGTTGTTTGAATTAAAAATTTGTATTTATGCTGACAAAATTTTGCTTTTGTTCTGATTTAATACGTATGAAGAGCTCTTGGGAATCTTGAATAGTAGAGACAAGCCAGTCAATAATTCTATCCCCAAGATTGAAAAATCATTTCCATGCTTCTCATCAACTAATCACAAGCCAAAAGACATGAAGCAAAAGAGAAGACGAAGGCCTTCGGTTAAATTTGCATACTTGATAAACAGAAAAAGTTGTTATTAGGAGACAAAGTTTAATATATGAGAAAGAACATGATAGAACTGGGTGCAGGAATTGTGAAGGAAATGGGAATATAGTGTTGTTGCTGGGGAAATGTCTACAACATGTCAAAGTTTGAGAAGCACACAGTGTGAAGGTAAATGGAAAATTGAGCCATCGTGCACCCACGCAAATCTACTTGGGAAATGGGAGTTCATTAGAGAAGTTGCAGCTAGAAATCCTGCAAAACCACAATGATTGAGAACTTCATTTTGAAACAGGGACATGAATTACTGACATATTGTATGCAATTGAACGGAATATACTTGCCAGATTTTTTTTATATCATTCAATCTAGACATGTAAATAGTTGAAATTTTTTTATGTAATTACTGACTAGGGTGTGTATAGGCTGAAATTTTTAATATCATACGATCTCTCCTCTGTCCTGTGAACTTTTTGGATTAACTTCCTCATTAGATCAATTATTTGAATCATTTGATCATGGAAACCTTCCTTAATAATAATTAGTTCTCACTGTTTTGGCTATTAAAAAGTAGGATTGGTTTAGAAAAAGTAATTCGATTTTGAGAATTGGCAGTTTGTGGCTGAGTTCAGCAATGAGATGCGGCTGTGTTGAGTTTGAAACACAGCAAGTTCTGGTTTGGTGTCTCTGCAGTGTTGGATTTACAGAAAGTAACGGTATGGCAGTTGGGAATACAGATTAGGACAGTAGTGACGCCCTTTTTTGAGGCAGCACGGCAGGCACCACTGTCCTAACCCGCTTCGAGTATTGGGGCTGGGCCGCATTTTGTTTAACTTTGGCCGGGAAACAGCCACTTGTAGAGTTCTGGATTATGATATTATTTTAGCTTGCGATTAGACTTAAGATCTCGTTTCTAGATTCTTATACGATTTAATACGAAAGAGAATATTTCCTCGTTTTTAAAAAATATAATTTGGCAGTTTTTACCTTATAATTTTGACTACAAAATCATCGCGTGAGTCATGAACCAAGCATATCATTATATGGCATCGATGGCGACCACACGGGTCTCAGATGAGGGTTTTGTTTTTTCATTTACAATGATGTGTTTTTCGATCGAAGTTCGCAAGTGGCCTTTTTTTTTAAAAAAAAAAAAAAAAACAAGATGAATAATTATGAAGCCCAAAAAAAAAACATAGAGCACAACAAAACAATAGTGCGCCAAATGCAATTAGTGCATTTCAGTGAGGCAAATGCCATTAGTCCATATAAAATGCACGGGCCAGGACATGACACGGGCACGCATGGACTTTGTTGGGATGAGATGAGATGGAAACGCTGAAGATGATGCTTTTGTATTTATATACTCGGCAATCCTTGGTAGAACTTATTCATAATTTCGTGCCGAACTCGTAGAGGAACAAATAAGCGGTCTTTCCAGAAATGTTTAGCAAAAGTTTTCACCTTGCATCGAAGTCGTTTCTACTTTTTTCATTATTTTGTAATCCCCAGAGAAAGAGAGACTATAGAATGTAGTTTTGAGTTTATTTATAATCCATTTCTTTAATACATAACTTCTATCAAAACGTACAGTTCATACTCATGATAGCTTTCTCCTATGTTCACCAACTAATAATTTCACTATTTTCATTGATATAATGAGAATGCTTAATGTTGAGTTGTATGACATACAGATTTAACATTAAAAAGAAAACAGAAAGGAAGATCATTTACAAATGAAAGATGTAAATTCATGTACAAAACCATATTCGCAGGCCATCATTTGTAAGACATGCCTACACAGCTATATGGAGAAAGCTAAAGAAGAAGAAGAAGAATAGGAAGCCATTTACATATTTAAACAAGCCTGTCCACTTGATCCTAACAAATTTGCTTCAGCTTAGGATCTTATTGACCCAAAATTGCTGGAGAGTCGCTCGAGCTGAGACCAGAGCAGGTTCCCCAAAGAGAATCTTGGCCTGTCCTGCTTATCAGTACCACTGCCAGTCTGTGGAGGCTTGATAGGACTCCAAGAAGGGCTTCTGTTGATCTCAAGAACTGTCCCGCCAATCTCATGGCGTACACATTCCACTGTTTTGGGATCTGCTTCCTTGCCTGAAGCATCGGTCACGTAGAAAGTGCCCACTGCCGTCTCCCCCCGTGTGCACACCTCTGCCCTCGATACTGACAGCCCATTCTCACGGAAGACTCTTGTGATGTCCGAGAGTAGCCCTAATCTGTTGCGTGTGCATACGTCGAGCCGTAGCCCCTGCAAATGATGGATAGACAATAACTACTGTTCGTTAATGTTGGAAATAGAGCAGGTTAGGAATTCAACTTGTGGGTGGAGATGGGAGGGCTACAGACATGTGAAACTCTCCGCTCCAAAGCTGCTATCAAGCATTGTGTAACTCTTCGTCTTTCACTCTCTGTGTCCAGTGTGCAACCATCGGCATGTCGGATGTAGTATTCCTAAAGAGATCAGACAACACCATCAATCAGCCGCATTCCAATATAGAGTAAAAGAATCAAAAGGCTCTTATCTGAATAGAGGGGGAACGAGCATGTTGAAAGCGGCATCAATGTGGAGGCCATGAAGAAAAAATATGAGAACAAAGAATCCAATCTTTTGGAAGACAATTGCAGCACATGCATACCTGGATCGCAAAGGAGTCACGGGAACTAATGGCCGCATGAAAAACCACATATTCCATGTCTGTCAATGTGCACACAGTGTCGAACAGTAACTTGGGCCTGTCCCTGCTCCTCACATTCAATACTGAGTAACCTTTCTCCCTCCAGCTTTCTATAGACACCTCTATCTTCCGCTCATCCTTTCTGTGTCTCAGCTTCTCTCTCGGTATTGTCGCGGTCTCCTCAAAGTCCCTCTCTCTGAACATAAGCTGGTGCAACCTCCTCTCTGTGTGTGTTCGACCTGCATTTGGCCCTGCCACTCTTACTCTCCTCCTATCCACTGACATTCCACTACTTCCCACTTGCCCACCATCCCAGTTGTTGTGGTGGGCTCCAACAACATTTTCTAGTTGATCCTCCACGTCTGCCAGCCGAGCTCCATCAGCTATGGAGCCACCAGTGGTCGCATCTCTCACATAGATGATGCACGCTGCCCTTTCATTGTGTGTCCATGCCTCTGCAGCCACAATGTAGCAGTCAAGCTCCACCAGCACTGCTGATATTTCAGATAGCAGGCCTGGACGGTCGCTTCCTGTCATCTCCAAGACCGTAAACTCGGCCGCTACATGCGTGGGGCCCACCAGCTTTCCCAAGCAGGTTTGAACAGATTCAGCACCACCTTTCCCCAATCCTCCTGGGCACAGAGCCTAAACAAAAGAAGCATCACTCTATTTGATCTTAGATGCGAACTCGACAAAAGTCCAAGCAAAGAAGGCAGAGAGAGGAGAGAGAGAGAGAGAGAGAGAGAGAGAGACCTGTTTTATATGGTGGATGAGGCTCTCGTCAGTCAGTTTGTTTCCAAGCTGATCCGTTACATGGAACACTGCACAGGCATCGCCATGGAATACTGTTAGAAATGTGTGTACAGCAATTTGTGCACACTGTAATGAGAATTTGTGGCCCACATGTTTTCTTGTCTATTATCTAATAATGATTATTAAAATGTCATTATAAGGCCATTACAATTTGGTTCCTATTATACATTGTAAAGAACAGTATCATGTGAAACATGCGTTTATATTCTTACAATATTAGGCTTAAGCCTGTCCTAAAGTTGACTTGTAATAATGCTACCCGATGAATATGTAGCTCTCAATTCATTGATATTTACCGGTCAAATAGTAGGAAAGCAACTAGACCACAGATACAATTGGAGGCAAGGTCTAAAAAGATATCATTAAACATTGCTGTGAAGTAGAGTTCAGGAAAATGAATGCTTTTCCTGAAAAACAAAACACTTTCGGCAATTGAGATTATTGAAAACGAAGGAACGACAATGACGATGCAGTAAGACTAAGGGATGTTACAATAACGTCCAACCGGAAAGTTGCGAATTTTTTATTAGTAGAATTTAGTGGTTTCATATGTGCAAATACAAAAATGCGATGTGGGGAATTATCCATTGATTATAAAAATACTGAAAAGGTAGGTTTCTGTGACTATCATAAATGGGTGCAACATTTGAGAATTATATGATGTTCCATATACAGTGGGGGTTGGTATACATCCAAAGAAAAATAAGCTTATTATATACTTGGGGGAGGTATCAACCCAGGCTCCACCAGCGTACCAAGATTCTGTGCAAGTAGTAGCAGTGATTCGCTATCAAGCTTGTGTGTTAATAGGAAAGAGACAACTGCAAGGTAGAGAAACAGAGGATGGTACTTACCGTCCATGAACCAGCCTCCGTCAGATGAGATGTAGGACTTGGAGATAACAAGGTCAAGGTCAGTGAGGACTTGGACCATTTCCAGCAAGATCCCGTGCTTGTTTTGGCTGTCCACCTGTGCAAGCAATCCTAATACCGCGTCAGACTTTATCATAATAACTGGCCTTGTTTATCTTATCATTTAAAGAACCATCTGGGACAACAGGAAAACAAGATTTCTTGAAAAATCAACATATACACAGACAGATGGTCAACCCATTATTTGGATTGATAAACATCTCATACAACGGGTTTTCCTAGCCCTGCCATTTTTATTTTTTTTATTTTGGAAGGAATAGCCCTGCCAATTTGATAACGGGAACAAGAGGTGAAGATATGCAGAAGAGGAAATGGACCAAGGATGTAATAAGGACTTCGGTAAAGATCAGAAATATAATAAATAAAGATGATATAAGAAAAATTTTAAATGAAAACATAAATACAATTATTGAAATATATACGACAACAAGTGAAATTTAAATATTGCAAAACTTCTTCGATGCGCCTAGTGTACCATAAAATTTTCTAAACCAGTCTTCATATGAGGATTTAAATCTATCATCTTAATTCCTTACTCATATTTTTTATTATTCAAAAAAAGTCCTTATTCTATAACTTTCCATATTCTAATCCATGCATAGCTTTTCCGCCTCTTTTCCAAGAGTTCAAGCCCTATCTTTTCCCTCAACTTTCACCTTTCCACGAAGAACTCTAGCTCTCTAGCCAAAGCCCATCATTGTGTTGACTTTTCCACTTTTATTTCTAGCCGAGATTGGTTTAAGATAAAACACAAAAGTGAAAAGCTATATGATAATTAGATTCATTATAGATAAAATTTGTTCTCTCTCTCTCTTTTATATATATGCAACATCTAACTATTACTAATTACTCCTGATTATGGTACTTTCCTATATTAAGAGTTATCATATTAAAAATCAGAAGTTTTATTCAAGTAACGGCATTTTTATTTCTTTAGGGCAACAAGACCTCTTTTATCTCCTTTTTGTGTTGTTGAAAGCATGTCTTTGGTAAATAGGAGACATGGGTTGGTCAAATCAAAATCTGCACATATGCATAGTTTTTAGCAAATAAAGTTCTTATCAAAAGATTAGGGTAATTTGTAAATATATCCACATAATTTAATTATAATTATAAATATATCCATATAGTTTCAAAAAATGCAAACAACTACAACATAATTTGACCATAATTACAAATATACTAATACCGTTACAATGTCATTACTGCACCGTTACGGTATAGGTATGTTTGCAAAGATATACAAATTGCTCGAGTATATTTGCAAGAACTAAATATACTTATTTAATTTTTGAAATTATAAATATACTAATATAATTTGTATATTTTTACAAATATACTTATGTCGTGATTGTGCAGTAATGATGTGAATATATTTATAATTATGTTTAAATTATGTAAGAATTATTTGTAATTTCTAAAACCAATTATGATTAAACTAAATAGGCGTATTTGTGAATCACCCAAGATCATATGCAAGCCTCGATGCCTCTCTCGTGTTTCTTTCTTTCCAGCATGCCACAGACCAAATGGCCTACCACCACATCCTCTTGGCTCGTATTCTATTCAACCTGACAAAAAGTATGACTCAGCAGACAGAGACCCAGAACATTTTCTTCCCACCCCACTTCTTTGCTTTCATTTATTGCCAGAAAACCCGCTTCAAGATTCCACCAGTGCCCCTTAAACCACTCCCATCACGTGAATTTGCAGATTCTACCAGCCTTGCTTTTTCCACCCAAACCCAATAAGACTCTGGAGACGTTTGTTTTGCTGAAATTTTGTGGGGTTGGCTGAGGGGATTTTCGGGGAAGCTGGAAATCCGAAAAGCAAAGTCGTAGATAACGCATCCGAATCCAATGGAAGGAAAAGGTAGATGCCAGTTGGATTGATTTCCTACTCGGATAACATGCATGCTTGTGAGTGAATCACGAGAAGCAGGGTCTGAGAGAGAGAGAGAGAGAGAGAGAGAGCGAGAGAGAAGCTGACCTTCACCAGCGTGCAGTCTTCGCATGAGTCGTTATCGATGCAGACTCTGCAAGACACCGAGACCCAAAAGTATTAAATGATTATTACCTAGAAATAAAAAGTATCAGACCTAAAAAGTCACAGACATAATGAAATCATACCAGAAACTTCAGCTACATATGGACCACTGCCATTTGTCAATATCAATCTCCACGATAATTTAAATACGTCTCTAATCCTCCAACCCTCGGTTGATATTTTTTTCCGTAAATTTTCCAGCAAAGGTACTATTTTAAAACGATTTGTATAAAGTCATAGCCTGAACTTAAATTTGGAAACCAAAAGCGGAAAAGATGGAATAGCAACAAACTTAAGGCGCATGTGGGCAACTTACAGCACCATGATAATTTAAAATGTGAATATTAACTTAAGCTCAGGTCTAAGTCTCTATATTATTAATCCAAAGTCATAAAACAAGTCATATTGGGTATATAGGACAGAAACACTGTTTCCAACTGTTAATCAACATCTGCAAATAAACTACTATTAGAGATTTTTTTTAAAATAAAAGATAAAAAAAAGTCTTTAAGCAAAAATGGGCAAGACTTATCTGTTTGGATGAGGGCACATATTAAAAAGAGGGCGAATTAGCTACCTTTCTTACGTTCGTGACTTAAATTACTTTCAAGAACTCCTAACAACTATTTTTTCGTCATTATTAATTATATTTCAAAAAATTGTTCTTACTTTTATTCAAAAAAGCCTATTTCACCAACAATCTCTCCTATTACACTTTCCCAATAAACCACCTTCAAAATATCCACTTATCCAAATGGGCTCCAACACGGTCCATTACAGACAAAAGATGATACTTACGATGAATCCAATTCATTCAGCAAATATAGAACCACTACAATTAAAATTTAAAAAAATTAAGCTTTTGATTGAAATGAAATTTGACGTACCATCCATAAATAACGTGCAAAACATGATAATGAAATCATCCCCATAATGTAAATAAATCATACCATTATAATGAAATCATTCCCCTAACGTAGATAAGTCACACCAGTAGCATCATTGACCGAGATTCCACATGCATCACTAATGGCAGATACACCACTTAAAACAGTTCAAATAGAAAGGGAAAAGCAAAGCAACCCAACCTAAGAATAGATGTCGGGAATCTAAAGAAATGGTTCTTGGGTTCTACCTTGGTGGATGGATCCTCTCAAGCAGCGATTCGAACTCCCGGTCGAAGCAGGCCCGATAGGAGGAGCTCTCCATTCTGCCAAAAATATGCAATGCAATTCAACGCAAATGGCAGTCCCATGAGCAGCCAATCTTATATAGCAAAACAGAAGAATCAAAACACGTTTCCTTGTACCAATCAGGGAAAAAAAAAAAAAAAAACACGTTTCCTTGTGGATGCAAGTTAAAAAACTCGTTACCGATAATCAAACGGCGAATTTCGTACTTAGCAAGGGACACTACTTCCGTGACAACCCGATTCCGATTGGCCTACGACTACTGAAGTTTTCTGCCCCCGCACGGTAAATCCAAACGTACGCTAACACCAAAAACAAGATTTTTTAAAAAAAATTTAAAAATATATTTGATAATGAATAAAATTTTTTGATGAAAAATTTTAAAGAATAAAAATTATAAAATAATTTGATATGATAAAAGTAACGAGTAAAAAATAAAAAAAATAAATATGATATGGTAAAAGTAAAGATGATGAGTAGAAAAAATAAAATTAAAACAGATAAATTAATTATATTAGTATTTGTATAAAAATGATTAAAAAATAGAATAATTCTATAAAAAAATGTAAAAAAATATTAAAAATAAAATAATTATAGAGAGTAAAAAGTTTTAAATTAAAAAATCTTTAATATTTTTAAAACATCACCGAGCACACCCTAAAAATATACGTGTCATAATATCGTATCACGAGAACTTTGAGCAATTCATCTCGAGACGTTTCTTTGACTTGGAGAAAAAAAGCGGCAGGGTCGCGCCCATGTCCACCGAACGACCGAAGCACATGCTCAATCAGAAATGCCGGGGGCAGGGGGGTGTGGGGGAACGCAAAGGAGGAAGCGAGAGCACCAAAAAATCGTAGTTCGCGGCAGCTCAGCCGTAGGCCCGTAGGTCAGTGGAAGCCAGTTAGGCCATAGTCACGCGGGCTACCGAACTCATTCGGGATTTCTTTTTGCTCCCTTTTCTTCGCCGAGAGGATCGAATCAAGGAAAAACGAATGAGAATCATGAAATCACGAAAGCGCGGTGGGTCTTATTGAGGTTTTGGGCTGTGAAGACGACGAGAGAATGCCCAGGGGATTCAGAATCCTTTCGCATCACGGAACCGCCAGACACTACGAGAAGCGCACGTTAACAGCAGCCGGTTCGTTCCCACCTTCGAGGTCTAGAAATCCCCATTGGGAGAATCGAAAAGAATCAATCTGTGAATCGACTGATCCGGAAGAAATAACATCGAACGATTCCGCTGACGGGAATATGTTGGAGAGCAGTATTATAGATGGAGACAGAGCAGCAGAGAAATTCACCTTCTTAGAGAGCCTCCTTCCGCCGCGAAGCACGCATATGAGGTAGGAAAGCGATTCCGGAGGCAGATTGTAAGACAGCGAGAGAGATGAAGAGAAGTAAAAATATAGGTAGATCTTTTTTCTGTGTCGGAAGTGCAGAAAGCGAAAGGAGATGTGTGAGAGTCGGAAGTGCAGAAAGCGAAAGGAGGTGCGTGCGTGCGTGCGTGCGTGTGTGTGTGTGTGTGTGAGAGAGAGAGAGAGAGAGAGAGAGAGGGCAACGGTATAGCCGGATGCCGGATGCCGGATGCGAAAGCAGAGCAGCGAAAGGTAGGGCGAGTCAGGTATCAGAATCGGAGCTGGCAGAGGATCCTCTAAATACACTTTCCTCTGTTATATTCATCCCCGTGCTTTCCCCAAATTACTTCTTTTTCCATCATATTTGCAAATTGGTTATGATTTTCCTAAATTAATTATTTTTTTGATGAAACCAAAATTATTATTTATATTTGAACACTGTTTCCATTTATTAATTGGTGATTTCAAGAAATAAAATATAAAAATTAAAATTTCAAATATATTTAATAAATAAGGGAGTTGAGAGGTTCCACTGTCCTTTAAATATATAGCATATAGACGCATAATAATGCATGTAGTGAGTTATATTTTCAAATTAAATTATAAACAAGTTTGTGCTTAAAAAATTAAAAGTAAAAGTGTGAAAATGGAAGAAAAATTAAAAGTCAAGGGATAATTTAATGCGATAAAAGTACTTATCGCAGGTAAAAAAGTTAAATTAAATATGATAATTAAAGATAAATATTATTAATTGCTAAAGCTATTTTAATTTTTCATTTTTATTTTTATATTTTATTTATTCATTCATATTTTTCTTTGCAATCATCTTATCTATTTTTATTTTATTTTTTCTTTCCCACATCAATTCCATTTTCTTATCCTCAAATTACCAATAACTCATGAGATAATTAAAATATTAAATCATAGAGAAAAAGCAGAAAATTTTAACCTATTCTAACTATATATGATTATATATTAAACATACAACTGTTCTTTAACACCATTTAAGCTAGGTCGGTGAGGGGACGAAAAATATTAGAAATTAGGTGCCTATTTTAAAGTATATAAAAAAAAAAAAAAAAGATGAAAAGAAGAGGATCAAGGCAGGCTTGCCGGATGCATGCCACCTCAGCCAAAACTAACGGACGACTTGAGGCTGACGTCTGTCCTTTCCGGATTTGGACCATATGTCTTTCATTTTGGGACGTTCACGTGGCTACAGCCAATAGATCCATCAGTCCCTCTATCGGCTCTCTACAAATAATAAACTATTGCAGCCGTTGAATGATCGACGAGTCAGCAGGCAAGCTCCAGAGCTTCATGAAACACGCACGTCGCAATCTGATGCATCGCCGAACACTAGGGCTAGCACCCCTCGCCTGGCCGATACTCTGCAGCGTCAGGCCACGTAGGCGCATCGAAAACGCTACGTGGCGACGCGATGCCGTCATCCCGGCCGCGGCGGCTAGATTGGGGCGCGGTACGTGCGCGTTGGACGATGAACCATTCGTTCCCCTTACTGCACGTGAACGAATGTGATTTTTACTGAACAAACTGGAGGATCCAAGATCTTCGTAGAGGCTACTTGCC
>JAXCLR010000105.1:27275946-27290861 GCA_035584095.1 Annona squamosa | reverse complement strand
TACATTATTCTAAATACAATTGGTGGAGTAGATCATGATTTCATGATCATGTGGGGCCCATTTTTGGGCTACTGCACTGCTGTTCCGGTGCAGTGACGCTGCACCGGAATAGCTCTCATATATATATATATAAAAGTTCTCAAAATATTTGATTTTTGGCAAAATATTATAAAAGGTTTACATACTGAAAAATCATTCGGGAAATTTTTAAAAAGCAACCATTTGTATACACCACTCCATGCAAACATCTTGAGGGCATCACTCCCCAAAGGTTTACATACTGAAAAATCATATGGGAAATTTTTAAAAAGCAACAATTTGTATACACCACTCCATGCAAACATCTTTAGGGCATCACTCCCCATCAATAATTAAAGAGAGAGAGAGAGAGAGAGAGAGAGAGAGAGAGATGCATCACTCTCCATCAATAATTAGAGAGAAAGAGAGATGCAAAAGTTATATTCAGTTTCGCTTTTCTGAAAACCCTCCCGAAAAAAGCCAGATTGGTATAAATCAATCCCTTTTATATTACAGTGGATTATAATTTCAAATGAGTACGAGATTACACAAACAAGATGCTTTTTCGAAAGTGATGATCTAAGTAACGATTATTAGAGAATTACAAATTTTAATCACATTTCTGTTTCTCAGTGGTTCTAGTTTTATAATGTATGGATTTATTATCAATAAAATATAAATTAATAGTGAATCAATGTTTAAAGCTTTCCTGAAATTGGATTGAAAAGTGATTTCCATGGTTATGATGCCAAAGTAGGTGCAGTTGCTTTGGTTTTATTTTGTTCTCCCCAGTCTTAATCTTATTTCTCCTTTCTATATTTCAACTTCCCACAAACATCCTTTTCTTCCTCAAAACCCATTTCCTTGACCGAATCTTGAAATGTTAGTCTTCTCAGTTCTTGATGCTAAATAAGAGATTGTGTCCTTTTATAATTGTCCTCTATCAGAATGGTTACAAGAACAATTAATCCCATGCCTCCATCTAGTAACAAAGAAACTCTTCACCAAGCTTTCACATTGATATTCTCACTAGGTTTCCTTATCTTTTGCAAGTTGACTGACAACACCACCATCATTAGACCATCCTCTATGCAATAATCCAATTTTCAATGACATCATCTAGTAAACAGGAAACATTATGGGTGTGTTTGGCAATGAGGAAAAAAAGTCAACTTAAAACTTTTCAATCTAAAACTTTTCACTCTCTATAATTATTATATTTTTTAATTATTTTTTTACATTTTCCCATATAACTATCCTACTTTTCAATCATTTCTACACAACTACCCATACAATTAACCTATCTATTTTAATTTTTTCATCTTTACTCTTCATCATTACCCTTATCATATCACATCATTTGACAACTTTTACTCTCCAAAACTTTTCATCAAAAGTTTTATTCATTCTTAAACACACCCTATATTAATATATCACATTAGATCACTAAGTTCACATGATATGCAATGTCACGAGGGCAAAATGGAATCTGCATGTCTCCCTTCCGGATAACTGAATAACCTTCTTCATAAGAACTTGCAGCTGAATAGGTTGAGGGATGGTGACCATGAAATTTTCAATGCAAAGAATCAGCAATGGAATAATAAAATCTCCTCATAGATTCAGCTCAAAATGAGACTCAAAGGTAATTTGGTGCCTTGGAACCTCAATCACCTTACAGTTATGATCTAAATCCTATGTTCAGAACCTATATCTTAGATTTTGTGTTCCTTTAAGAATTGCAAGTACTGCAAAGCCCAATAATGGGCTACGCAGCTTTTATCCGTCTCAATGTATCAACAAGGTGGATTTGTACCTTAAAAGCGTTGTAAATCCCCGAGAGAGCTTAAAAATTTAGCTGCTCTACCCCTGGAAGAAGCCTATGTTGTCAAGCAAGAAGAATGGATTATATAGGAAAAACAATGGAAAGAAACTAAAAAAGAATTGAAGCTCAAACAAAAAGAAATCCAAAAAATCTTTTCAAACCCTTTATTGATCATCTTTGATTTGATAAGAAAATTGTAGGTTAAAGTTCTGACTTTTAAAGAACCAATACTTTCGAAAGAAACAGTTAACACTCCCACTTTTATCAAGTTGATCTTTTGGACCTCTATATGGGCGACCCCAGATTAGGAAATCAACATAACTGGAACTCTTAGAACTACCACGTGTGACCTAGACATCAAACAGCAATAAAGTTCTTTCAGGTAATTAATCAAGCACATTACGCGCACATTCATCAGCATTACAAAAGCAGCAAAACCAACTGATCGTGTCCAATGAATTGAGTATGCTCGCCCATTCAGTCATTCTGGAGGGATGGCCCATCTACTGGATGAACATTCTAGAGGAGAGGAGAAATTCTAAAAATACCCATGTGGGAAACCAACCAAAAAGAAAATCAAAACATGGAAATATTAAAACCCAAATGCAATTTTAGAGAGAAATGCAGAAATTGAACGAGACTGAGAGGGAATTCTTCATTAAACAACAACGTATGATACTTAAGTTAAAAGATAGTTGGCAAGAAATTACTGCATGCTTTTATTGAAGGCAATCTTCAATTAAAAAATATGCAAAGAGGCTAAGGAGAAGACAGAGATACTGACACGGATGCTACTACTACCATGGGTAGCGACAGAAACTTCCTCCTCCCAAACATTTCCGCTAGTTCCTCGCTCTGCACCGAATTACACTACTAAGCTTTCGCGCGTTTATTCACTTGTATTAGCACTTTAGAGACTTTTGTTTGACCGCAGAACTTTTCAACCGATGTTTTTTGGAAGCAACAAAATTTTGAATGAAAACTTTTGAATGTAAAAAGTTTTTGAAATTTTAATATGATAGTGATAATGATTAAATAAAAAAAGTTAAAATAGATAGGCCTCTTGTATAATTAGTTATTTCAAAATAATAGAAAAGTAAGATATTTATATAGGAAAATATGAAGAAATAATTTCAAATAAGCTAATTGTGAAGAGTAAAAAATTTTAAATTAAAAAGTTTTAATTTAAAAATCACAACCAAAAATTTTCAATATAAATTTTTTAATTTTCATAATTGTTCTATTTTTAATTTTTTTTTTACATCTTACTATATAAACTATCTTTTCTAATCATTTTTACACAATTACTCATATTACTTATTTATTTTAACTTTATTATCTTTATTTCTCACCATTAAATATATCATATTATATAATTTTCTTTCATTTCAAAAACTTTTACATTAAATATTTTTGTCCAAAACTTTATTACTTCTTAAAGAAACCCTTGACAAAAGAAAATCTTTTCAAAACAAAACTTTTTAATCTGAAATCTTCAATATCTACAATTGCTCTATTTCTTTAATTATTTATTTACGTATTCCTATACAACTACTCTACTTTTTAATAATTTTTACACAACTACCTTATTTTTTAATTATTTATACACAACAATATGTACAACTAAACAATTTATTTTAACTTTATTTTTTTTACTCTTCATCATTACCTCTATCATATTATATCTTCTTATATAATTTTAAAAACTTTTACAACGAAATGTTTTTATCTAAAAGTTTTATTATTTCTCAAACATACCTTTAATGAAATATTTTTTAAAAAATATATCGTTAGGGCAATTTTGTTAATAAGGAAAAGGAAGAAAACATCCTACTTTTGATGTAAAGGTTATATTTTTTAACAATTACAACAGAGACTACGCTTCCTTTATGGTAAAAATTATATTTTAACTCTCTAACTAACCTACCTTTTATTATTATTATTGTTATCCCTACGTTATAATCATTTTATCATATTTTTCTATACAATTATTTTATTTATTTTATCTTTATTCATTTTACTCCCATCACCTCCTCTACCATATCGTAAAATTAATCATCTCACATTTCATCATCGCGTAGATGACTGACTGATGTGAATATGTATAGAGAGTGGGTGGATGGAAAGACCAGAGTCTGGAGTTAAATTGAAGCACTTTTCTCATTTTCGCTCTCCAATTAAGTAGACGTATGATATTTTCATCAGATATCAATGATACATTTTTAGATATTTATAACTTGTGGATCTTAGTTCTATAATTATACAATAATCCATAAACATATTTACAATTTTTTTTATAATTATGTAGCTTAAATAATATCTAAACCTTTTTTTTCACAACATACGTCAACATTTTCACTTGATTATAAAATAAAAATTATAACACATGTTCAAGAATCTAGACAATTGATTTTAAGAAACAACATGTTCGTTAATTCACTTCATTGTTTAGAGTTTGGATGGGATGAGAATGTGATAAAATTTAGTATGAAAGTGTATAAGAATGGAAAAAGTGTATTATGCTCGGGGAAAATCGTATTGGAAATGAAAAAAATACGTTGTAATTTTTGTGGAGGGCAAAAGTTTTTTCATGAAACGTAAGATTCTATTTCAATATCATTCAATTCTTGCTATGAATAATTGAACATGTGAATATTAAATTAATAGAAGAATGAAGAATAATGTTTTTATTCATTAATATTGTAGCATTTATTTTCAAGTTTTATTACGTATCTTTTCACTAAAATTTACATGTTAGTTGCAAAGTATACTAGAGTAATATTTAATGAGAATATCAAATACTATTCTGTGTAAGACATGTTTTAAATCTAGATTTCATTAAAAATTTTATACTTTACATAAATGAATAATGAAACGATTACTAAGACATAATTAATTTTAAAAATTAAGTAATTTGAATTATCATCGAAAATAAATTCTGTTGGATTATTCTATGGGCATGGTTTGGCAATGCTAAAAAATGCTAAAAGGTTTTGCTAAAACATTTCAATTTAAAACTTTTTTCAAAACTTTTTTTTCTCTCTCTCTTAACTATCTTATTTTAATCGTTCTTTTATATCCTCCAATATAATTACTTTACTTTTCAATCATTTCTACTCAATTACTCACCTCAACTACCTATATAACTAATCTATTAATTTTAACTTTATTTTCCTTACTCTTCATCATTATCTCTATCATATTATATCATTTTCTTTAAATTTAGGAAACTTTTCATCCTAAAATTTTGTCATTTCCTAAACAAACCCAAAAACTTCAATTTAAAACTACGCACACTCTATAATTATTCTACTTTTTAATTATTTCTTCATATATTCCAATACAATTACTTTATTTTTTAATTATTTCTACATAATTACTTATATAATTAACATATGTATTTAATTTTACTCTTTTTACTTGGTATCATGATCCTTATGGGATTACATAATTTTTTATATTTTAGAAACTGCTGCGCTAAACATCTTTCATTAAAAATTTTATCACTTCCTAAATATACTCTATAATGTCGGAACTTGAGAAAAATTAAGCACAATCCATATTTTGATGATTAACAACTCAATTTGAGAATCATTTAAGTACTAATGAGTTTGCTAAGTGATGACAAAGTTCGAATAATCAAAGGCCAAAAGGATAGCAGACCAAGCCGTATGGTAAGTTAACTCAGGCATCGACTTAGTCGATACCCAAGTCGACTCCAATATCGACTTAAAAGACACAAAAATCGTCAGTGCCGAAATTGAGACTCCGAAATAGATGAATTCGCAACCGAAGTTGACTTTGCTTGCGACTTAGGTAAAATCGCAATACGAATTCGACTCCAACTGCAACTTGGGTGAACCTCGGTTACAGAAATTGAGAATGATAGAGTTAAGTCGCATATCAAGTTGGCTCCACTATGTGACTTGGGTGAAGTCGTATCTCAAGTCGACCGCAACATGCGACTTGGGTGAAGTTACACCTCAAGTCGACTCAAGCTTGCGACTTAAGTAAAGATCATCATTAAGAGACTTCTAAAAATTCTTATTATAATGAAGAAATTAAATTCAAGAGGAAATAATAACCTCGAGTCAAGACCACTGAAAAGGATTTTATTAAGTGACCAAGGAATATTATACAAACCCAAGCATAGTGATAAAAGTCAAGGATCACAATCCCAAATGAAGATCCATGCATTTGAAAAGAGAAGAAGAAAGAAAGGTCAAACACAAGTAGATCACAAACAAAGAAGACATGTGATTGGTGAAGTTGCATCCAAAATCGACTCCACATGAGACTTGGGTTAAGTCTAAGAGCAAATTGACCTAAGTATAGAACTTGACTTAAAAGTTGAAGGCCGAAGTCACATCCAAAGTCGACTTCAGTCTACGACTTCGATGAAGTCACATCCGAAGTCGACTTCACTCTGCGACTTGGACAAAGTCGCATCTCAGGTCGACTCCAAGTGCGACTTGGCTCACAACGGTCAGAAAAATTTAAACGTTGGCACATTAAATGCGCGCCACCTATCACCCAATGTTTGAATTGACTTCCCTCTATTTAAGAGACTTCAAATGAACGAGGAAAGTAGATGAAAGAGTATTGATTAAGTTCACCTTCCTCATCTTCTAGCATTTAAGTGATTTACAAGAAGTGTCTCAAGAATAACACTGCATAAAACTGCTAAGAGCTGAACTACATCATCTTCAACCTCTTTTACAAGTTCTTCTTTGTGCTTGAAGCTACCTATACAACTGTAAAGTGTAGAATTTTTATTTATTCATTGATTATTTGTATTCTACTTGGTTTAGTATTGAAGATTGAGACCAAGTGAAGGCAAAGTAGTGTATGATTGGAGTAAAATTTGTTACTTACTTGTGCGGAGATTGTATAAGGCCCTCTAGAGCTAAAATCTAGAAGAGAGCAAGGATTCTATTATATTAAAATCCTATTTTAGTAGAACCCAAGACACTAGGGAATGTTCTTAGAGGAATGAAGTAAGGAGGGTTGTCCTGAACCACTATAACTTCTTGAGTTTTGTTGTTTACCGCTTTATGTTTTACATTTTTCTTTCAAGGGGACAAAACTTTCAAGGGGTCGAGTTTTTCCTGTTACAAAAGAATTTTTTAAAGACCGAATTCACTCTTCCCCTCTTGAATTTCGTCATAAACTTAGGATTGACATATAATAATTACTTGTGTAAGTATTCCAAGAGTGTTTTGTTAAAAAAATAAAAAATGTGCTTTGAGAATGCAATCTTCTTGGAGCATCTGGACAATGATAACTTCCTTATTCACACATGTGGTCTCGTAAAATTGCAAATGTACTTTCATAGTTTTAAAAATAGCAAATTATTTTGTATGATTTGCAAAGCATGACCACGATATGAAATTCTATGGAGAAATCACATAAATATTTTTAAAAAATTAAAATTATCCCCATCTTTCTTCCATGTAACTCTTGAATGAGATATTCATGACGTTAATCCACAATCTTCTTAATTTTTAAGCTATTTTTTCTTAACTCCAAATTTCATAAGCTCAAATATTTACTCATATTTCAATTTCTACTCTTTAAAACAAAATACCTGGCATTAATGGTGAAATTTTTTAATCACTTATTTTAATAAAAATTTTCACTTTTGTTATTAATTATAAAGTAATTCTTTAAGCCATTTAGTTTGATACATTTTAAAGATGACATGGTATATTTAGTTGAAATATCCATGATTAATTGAAATTTTTCTAAAAGAATGATGGAAATTTTAGAATTTTAATTTGTTCAAAATTTTCATGATAAAATTTACAGACGATTTTAAATATACCTACAACTATTGTCCTTAATTTCAAATATGCCCATTACGTATGAAAATTTTCATATATATTCACTAAGAATGCCCTAAATTTCAAATACACCCCAAAATGTCACTATTCAGTAGAAGACTGTCAATGTGAAGAGGAAATGATAAACACACGCTAGACTTAGAACTTCCTTTAAAGCCGCTTGGATGCTAATGTGCAATAGCAAATCTCGAAACCAACTTCTCTTTATATCCATAAACAAAAAATGGTTTCTTTTGTTCAAAGTCCAACACTAGTTGGAGACTTAGAGTCTAAAGGGACTTCAAACTAAGCCTTACTTTGATATTGTATCCGTCATTTCCTCTCTATGTTGACGGTTTTCAAATGTATAGTAATGATTTAGGGTGTATTTAATATTTAGGAGCATTTTTAATGAGTATATACAAAAGATTTTATACTTAGAGGTATATTTAAAAGTATTTAATATTTAAGAGCATTTCTAATGGGTATATATGAAAGATTTTATACATAATGAGTATATTTGAAATTAAGGGCACATCTTGTGAATATATTTGAAATTACCCCTAAAATTTAATACCATAATTTGCCATTTCATCATTGCTAGGGTATAATGGTAATTATAATAAACTTATTAGGGTATATTTGCAAACAAAAAAATTTAAATAAGAAAACAAAGGCACGACATGGACGTGTCCATGCAACAAAGTGCATTAGATCATTACCTATTATTTTTTAATATTATAGCTTGTTATATAATAATCATATACTTGGTGAAAGTTTGACCCCAACTTAACATAAATTCAATCCGAATATTAAAAGGTAAAAGAGTATGTTAGGCTTACTTTGACCTGACCCGTCATGAAACAGGTTTTTACAGAGAAGCTTCAGGTTGAGTTAATCCAATTGGATTTTATAAATATGCAAAACACCAACTTTAATTTGAAATAAAAGCAAACTTACAGCATCTAATTCCTATATCTTAGGCGCTTAGATGCTAGATAAATCAGAAATGCTGAGAACTTGGGAGAAGTATTATTGTTGAATCTTGACAGAGTTGTTATTCCTTTCCAACTGCAACAACCAGAAAAGTTTTAGCAGAATGAACCGGCAGAGAATCTTTTGACTATTGTGAGTCTCATCACCAGATCAGAACAATATTGTGAAGATTCCCAGTTGTTAGGAGAGACAGGACAACCCATTTCTCCAAACCAAAATGAATAAATACAAATTGATCTCAGTGGTGCCTCTAATTTTCATCATAGTTTTTTTTTAAATTTTGTTATCTTACAACTCAAATCTTCCCAATTGCATATATATATTTCCGATTATTGCTTAGCTGGTGTAAATCTAATAATGTAACTAATAAGGTATTTATAAAAGACATTACTCTTGAAATGAAAGACAAAGCTCTTTATACGGGATCGAACTCGGACACCCCCGCACAATGGTTCGAAATTTGACCGGCCTGCACTGGCTCATCATAGGCTTTTGAATTCCAAATGCAATCAAACACTTCTTTGACAATGACCGACTGCTCCTGTCGTCGACAGATGGAAGTCTTCCCATGTTTTTTGGTACTTCATATCAGATTATCAGATGATCCAAACTGATAAAATAAACGAAGTTAGAATAATCTTTTAAAAAATCATTACAAACATAAATAAGTATTAAATTTTTTATTAAAAAACATATTCTCAGTTGTTCTTGGTCCATCACCCTAAAGTAATGACTCTCATCATCAAGACAGACTTGAACTAAGACCAAGTCTTCCAGGGGTGCAAAGAGGGAGCAAGTCTAACGGAGGATAGACTATGCCAACCACTTTTTAAGGAGGGCAGGCAAGGGCAAATGGGGCTGAAGGAATTGCAGATTTAGATGAGGAGAATGTCCTAGATTCAATTTCAAACCTCAGATCAGAAAAAGGGTATTTGAGCTTATAACACTGGTAGAGACCTAACAAGGAAGGAATGACTGTCATCCCTTGAGCTTACAGGCGGTCTCCGAATTCTTATAAAATGGAGAAGTAGAATCCTCGAAATTCTACAAACATACTCGTTATAATCAGTTTTAATCACAAACAATCCAGAGTTAGTTTCCACACAGAGACTTTCATCTTGTAACTTTATAGGTCAGTGCATCATACGCATGAAACTACAAAGCCATCAAACCCTGAGGACCAAACCAAGCAACTTAACCGTGTCAACAAAAACTCTTAGAGGAGGAATTTCATCAAAAACCCCAAATACATCCTACAAAAACGTCCGCTAGGAGCTGCAAACAACACCACCATCATCCTCCCCACCTCTTTTTCTTTTTTTCTTTTTTTATAGTACCCGTCACTCGCCACCTTCTTCGTAGCCACCACCCATCTCGCAGATCTTCTCCCACATGTTTTCCGGCACTGGAACCACCGACAGCCTCGGCTGCTTGAATAGAACAAAGCCCTCGAGAGCCGGCTCCTCCTTCATCTCCTTCAAATCTACCGACCGTCGCATCGGGCCAACGGAGCGAAGATCAACCGCGCCCTCGTCGCTGCCGCACAAATACCATTCTCTGATTACTCTGGAAACCCCAACTATGCGGCGTTCTTTGGGGCCAGAATGGTAGAAGAAGCAGAGATCTCCGAGCTTCATGGATTTCATGTTGTTCTGGGCTTGCCTGTTCTTCACTCCATCCCACTTCGAAATCCCAGCGTTGGATTTCTGATCCTCCCAAGACCATTCGCCTGGCTCTGTTTTCAGCAGCCAGTGCTGCAATTGCAAGCTACTCATTTTCACGCGGAGAGAGAGAGAGGGAGGGAGGGAGAGAGAGAGGGAGCGGCGGGGTAATTTTCACAACGAGAGAGTGGCAGAGAGTGGCGGGTTATCACCGTATTCATTCATCTGCGTTGGATCGGGGCAATATATACTCTGGCCGGCTTGGGTGAATGATGCACGGGCGGTTGAGTCAAAAATAACAAATTAATGAATGTAGTTCTAATACAATAATGATGTATAATATGTAGTGTGTCTGTTTACAGGAGGATGAAAAATAAATAATGTAAATATATGAATATGATATGAGTAAAGTGAGAATAAAGAAAAATTATATAAGAAAATTGTACAAAAATACAGGAGAAAGGGATGGAAAAAGATACGTAATAGATGAGTAAAAATAGAAAAAATAAAGTAGCTTTTTATTGGTATTTATATATGATGACAATTCATATTACAATAAAATATATTCATAATCCTCACATAATGAAGGAAATATTTTTTGTACTACTCTCATACCAAGGAAGAAACTATATATAAAATAAGGGTGCAACTTTGGTGGGGTAACCTTAAGTAGGTTAAGGTATAATAAAAAATTTTACCCATAAGTACGGGTAAGATAGAAATCATTACTCAATCTCCCTAAATCATTACCCAAGGAAGAAACTACATATAAAATAGGAGTGCAACTTGGGTAAGGTACTCACCGATCCGACCTTAAGTAGGGTAGGATATGGTAAAAAATTTTACTCATGAGTATGGACATGGTAGAAATTATTAACCAACCCTCGTAAATAGGGTAAGAGTATATACACGCTGGATACTCGGAACCAATCCAAATGGGTACCCATATATAAATAACTATAAATATGCATGTAGAAATAAATATATAATAGTTTATATTCCTCATTTACCAACAAATTATTGTTGGTTTGATTTTCTTCTTATTATTTTTTTTATAAATTGTATATGGTTTGTATTTGTAAAGACGGATGATCATAACATGAATAAGAATGATAATGTAAATGTGATTATTATATAAATAATGAGATTACAAAGAATGTGAAAATAGATGTAAACAATATCAAAATGAAATTAATTATCAACTGTAATGTCTAAAATGTAAATGAATATTATTTTATATTATTTAAAATAACACAAAATTTCTTTTTCACATTTTGTCATTAGTTATTGTAGGAACCGAATTGGAATTGGAATTGGAACGAGAACTAATCATATGAGTAATAGGTACAACAGGGTATACTAAAAACCAAACCTGTAAGTGGGTACAGTAGTGTAAGCATTTTGGAAATAGGGTATGAGTAGTGTAGTGTAGGCATTTCAATGGTTTTATAAAGTATTATTATATTTTGTGAATGTATATAGACATTTTCTCTTATTTAAAGATGAATATATTTATTTTAAGCGAATGTAACCATGCGCATATTTGATTTAGATAGAGTTTAGTTTTCTAGTAAAATACATAATCGTAAATGCAATGAATGTAGTGTATTTTTTGCATTTTGGTCCCTCTAACTTAGCGTATTTGCTTTCTAGCCCACAAGTTTTACATATTTATTTTTTTAGGCATTGTAAGTTTGCCCTATTTGCATTTTGGTCTCTGCTATTAAAACTCTGCTGTTAACTATATACATGAGTTGACTCATGAGCATGATTCAACTCATATATGCAGTTAATAGCAAGGTTAGTTAACTCATGAATATGAGTAAACTCATTCTCGTGAGTTGGCTCGCGTTCAACTCATGTTCATGAGTCGACTCACGAGCACTCATATATGTAGTTAAGGGCAGAATTTTAATAATAGAGACTAAGATGCAAATAGGGCAAACTTAGAGGTTTAAAAAGCAAATATGTGAAACTCGTGGGCTAGAAAATGAATACGGTACATTAGAGGGACCAAAATGCAAAAAACCCTAATAGAGTGAATTTTTTTATTAATAATAAATGTATAAAAAATGAAGGGGTTATAAAGAACCTAAAGAAGTGGACTCTATGTTCAAGTAATTTACCATTTTTATTTTCAAAGTTAATGAGAAACAAAAAATCATTTTCAACATTTTATGCCTATAGAATAAAAAATTTTAGTTTTTTTAAATAAATGTTTAGTAGAATGATAGTCTTTATCGTTTTCTTGATTTCCAATTTATTATCACAATATCGTATTATTTAGTTTCTAATTCGAATATTGCATGCCTGTAGAATATAAAGTGAAATAAGTGGTTCTTCGAAAGTCTACTAACATTAATCTTCTAATTTATATTTTGGTTCTTTATTCAAAAATTTTAGAAAAATACTTTATAATTCTTCTTGGCTTGCAAAGTTAATAAGTTAATACTTTTCAGATATTCTTGTCTACGAATATGAATTAAAAGAAAATTTTATTTAAATGATCTTTTTTTATAATTTTAATGATCTTCTCTTTTTTAATTAGGGTTTTTATAACTTGACAAATAAATTTATAATTCCATCTATTACATTAGCAAAGTTAATTTAAATTTTAATTTCCAGTTGCGTGATTATAAAATATGGGGTAGAATAGCCAACATGGGCATGGCTGCCGTTGTGTTCCAGTGGTTGGGTCTCGATGACTAATAAAAGAGCGTTATATCTCTCGTTCGAGTAGCAAGGAAAGCAATATAAGACGAAAATTGTAAGATATAATGGGCATGAACAGTGTTCGTTCAGATTAAAAAAATCGTTATCGCTAAAATGAAAGTCACACGGTAAATAAAGAGCTGTGGTCCAATGATTGCCCTCTCTATTTTAAATTTTTAAAAAAGCTTTTTCAAGAATACATGGACCCAAGAAAAAATTATTTTCTTATTTTTTATTTTTAAAATATATTTTTTGAATTTCGAAAATAAAAAATCTTTTTCATGCACAGGCCTGGTTAGTGATCTAGAAAGCATTACACGGTGCTAACTACTCCTGATATAATTTCTAACGCTAAAATATTCATTTCGATTATTTCTCTTCTTTTCATTTTAGTTAATTGAGATTTTTCAGACATTAACTGCACGGTCCAAGTTTAATTCGGACATAACTATAAACGGCTGTCTTGGATGGAAGGACCTCTAAACATTGGGCTAGACAATCTCAAACCGGTGGGCCAAATCTATTTTTTATCATGTGAACCAGAAGGCCTACCGGCCAATGGATCCAATATATGGGCCAATCAAAATTTGGGACGATGTACTGTTTGTCATTATTATTATTATTATTATTATTATTATTATTATTATTATTATTATTTACATATTTAGCTTAAACTTAAACCTAACTTTTTTTTCTCAAAAAAAAAAAATTAACTTTTCAATGTGGTTTAATAATTTGGCTGGTGCAGTGCAATTACATCTCAAATATAATATAAGATAATAATTCGAATGCAAAAGAAGATGAAATATTAGTTATTTTTTAAAAATTTGAGTCATTGAAATAAGAAAGCAACAAAAAAAAAAAAAAGAATTAACTTCAGATAATACTGTAAGAGTGCATGAGAAATAAGTATAAATGGGTTAACAAACTTCTTTAATAAGATTATAATAATAAAATTACTGTTAAAATGAAAGAAGAAAAAGTACTATAGTACAAATTTATAAAATTAATGAATCATACTGTGAAGTTTTGAGAAAAAGTAGTAGAACAAATACTAAGACAAAAGCAAATATTTTTAAAATCAATTCGATTTTATATTAGGAAGGTTAACTAGTGGAGCTATATTTTTACTTAAATAATTATTTGAGAAGCGTAGAGAGAAGAAAATTAATTTATATATGATTTTTATTAAATTAAAAAAGCAAACAATAGGGTACAAGAAAATTAAAACGGAAGTTGTTAGAAAAAAGTTACTAATAAATATATTAATGTTATTAAAAATATATATGAGTGACTATAACAAATGTGAGAATTATGAGTTGAAATACTAGTGATTTGCATTAAGGGTTAGTGTTAAGTTATTACGTTTTTATTTTCCTTATAAGTAAACTTATTAGATATTTATAAAAATCGATACTTTTTATGCATGTTATTTGCATAAATAAAAGAATGGGAAATTTTAAAATTAAATAGTAGAAAATTCTCTAAAATTTAATAGTTTTAGAATTTGTCGAGCTAAAACTATGAAATATAATTTTTATAAATTAAAGAAGAACCTAGTACGAAATCAATTAAAATTTTAGATCAAGTAATACCAAGAACTAATCACTTTTTATTTTAGTATCGATAATTGAAGAAAATGTGGAAATCGAGAAAGACGATCTAAATAGAATCATTAAAAGTATTTTTAGAATCTTATATGATTGTTAAGTTCTAATTACATTAAAAATTTTATAGACATCCATTATACTAGTTATGTTTTATGAAACAAAATGTCAAACATGATGGGTCCCGAATTGATGGTAAAACCCAAGAGGGGAGGGGTGAATTGGGTTCTTAAAAATTTCTTTGGTAACTTAAAAACTTAACCCCTTGTAAGAT
>JAXCLR010000105.1:27224626-27272308 GCA_035584095.1 Annona squamosa | reverse complement strand
AAAAAAAAGTAATTATGGAGAGTGAAAAGTTTTAGATTGAAAAGTTTTAATTTGACAAGTTTTTCAAATTGCCAAACGCACCCTTGATATCACATAAAAAATTTGAAAATTCTCCAATTGGTTCTATATAATAAATAATTATAATTATGACTAATCATTTTAGGTAGGTAAATCTGTGACCGCCTAAAGTTGACTCTTAGACTAGGCTAGACATTGTGCGGACAATAAACAGGGTTTACCTAACCGATGAAAACCGTAGGTACATTTTATATGAAAAGTGTGGATGGCCTATTTGGCAGTTCGGCCAGCTTCACCCAAAATAATAATGGTTAATGATTCAAAACTTTCTATAACCATGTAGCTCCATATTTTCCTTTAATTTTGAAGTATATATTTTTTAAAATCTAAATGATTTATCATGTTTACCAATCTTATTTCATTATGTTATCGAAAACAAATTTCATTAAAAATTTATATCTTATCGTTTAACCAACTTGGATGACCAGACTATTGATGAAAAACAACTCCACCAGAGAAGTAAACGAAACAAGTGTCTTTGCTCAACTCGGAACTTTGTTCTTCCACCCTTCGAAGGTATATTTTAGACGAGGCAACTTCAGAAAATAACATCCTCTTATAATGAAGGTATAATTATGATTGAGATTTTTTTAAAATTATATAGCAGGAGTCTAGATTTAATGAACTTAGTTGCATTGAAACTTTAGTACAACTAGGTATAAAATATATTTTTTTAAAATTTTTAATAAAATTGTTAGTATAAGTGTATTTAACTCATATATTAAGTTTTTTATTCGAACATGTGTCTATATTAATAATATATACACATCTCTGAAAATAATAAAATTTAATTTATAAATTAAATATACATAGTTAACACTTTTATATAAATTTCGAAAAAATAAAATATAAATTTTGTACGTGATTGTGCTAAAGTTTCAATGCAACTGGGTCTACTGAATTGGAACTCCTATATATTTTGAAAAGATCTCAACAATTATATCTTCATTCTCAAAAGATTATATATTTTGAAATTTCCTTATCTAGAATGGGTTTTTGATCCTATGTAATGAGCACGAAAAACTTATTTTTGATTTTTTTATAAAACTATTAATTTAATTGTATTTAATCTATAGGCCAATTTTTACCATTTTTTAAAATATATATTTTTTGACTTTTGAAATACCATTAGTACCACACTATATATTTCTAAAGAAGGATATAGTTGCTAACATTGTAACATTTGACTTCACTGGCAGAAACAATGAGGCACAATCTCCATAATTGAAGACAATTGAAGATAACAAAGAGGAAAGAATCCAACAAGTAAAAAGGCTTTTCATTGCAAGGAGGCGAATGTTTTGATAAAACTTAAAAGTTAACTCTTAGCATAGAAGTTTATATTTTAGTTGATAAAAAGCAAGATTTGTTCATTTATTGCAACGAAAAGGCTTCTTTTATTACAACATTTTTGCAATGAAATTATGGCACCGAATTTTATTTATGAGTTTGTTGCTAAGGTTCCATTGCAAAATTTTTAGTAAGAAATTAAAATATTTTGGTTGATAGAGGAATTATTTTACTCACAATTAGCAAATAAATAGAATTTAATTTCTTTGCTAATAGTCAACTTTTACACAGGCCCATGAATGAAGTTGTCTACTAGTTCCAAATTTTTCTTGCAGTGAACTAGGCTGATGCCTCAACCTTGCAACTGCAGTACCATTTCTAGCTCATTAAGAAGCAGCGGCAAGACGAAACCTCTACTAACCCCAAGAGATGACACAATCCCTACTAACATGTGACGCAAGAGGACTAAGCTAGACGTTATATGCATAGGAGTGGGATGTGGATATGGCTTGAATCCATGAATCGGGGACCCTACGGAAGCTGAAAACTCACGCCATTCCATGGAGATATATACATCAATCAAATTGATCTAGACATGCATACAAGTCTGAAACCTTGGAAGACAAAGGATATTGATTGTGCAACAAAGTCAAGAACCCCCCACAAACATCTACATGAATTCTGGCCTTATCAATGACCAAGAATATTAGATGTTGAATGAGTGCCATTGGACAAGATAAAAAGATCCCATATTTTTCGTGAGACTAGCAGCCACATAGCTTCAAAATCCATCTCTGCTGAATAGCTTTCTATGGGGACAGATGGTGTTAGAAAAAGGGGAAGGAAAAAATAAATTAAGTTTACCAACAAGGAACGTGATGGGCAGTCATATCAATGACCCTGTTACAACTTTCGTTTGTTAGTAATGATGGGATAAGGCTAATTAATGAATAGGTGTATGCATGGCTTTTGGTCCACGTGAGATGTGTAATTAAGAAGTTTGAAGTTGTGACTACATACGTGGGTGCACATCTGTCCACCCTGACCATCAAAGTAACAGAATAAAGGGCGAATTATTGATGAGTTTTCTGTACTTGGGTCCACACAAAAAGAAGACAATGCAAGGTGTGGGCTAGCCATGTGAATTATTTGCAGGCCAAACAGGAATCAAGGAGAGGTGGTTTGCTGTGGTTTGAGATTGGAAAGAAATGTGCTATTATTAGCAAATGCCTACGTCTAAGGCTGGTAGACTATCCAAGTAAAATGACTTGGATCAAGATGACTAGATGAGGCCGAAGAAGAAGAAAGGGATAGACCATGAGTTGAAAGAAGCAGCCTTGACTTTGGTTAGGGAAATGTGGTTTTGGAAAAGTAAATCAAGAGAAATAGAGTGATGTGATTTAATAAGAATAATAAATTAAAAATAAAAGTAAAATAAATTAGTGCATTGTACCATTTTAACAGGGATAAAATAAACTCATTGGTTTGGTGTTGTGAATTTAATTCAGTGAAATCAATTTTAATTTAATTTACCAAAGTTAAATATTAATATAATTTATAATTAAAATATTTTATTTAGATTAATATCTACAGTTTAAAATTTTAAATGACCATAATATAATATTCCTAATATCAATTTTAAAAATATTAAACAGAACAATTAAGTTTAGTCATGTAAGGGAAACTAGTCTGACGGTTAATCAACACTCAACTAGTCCGACTTCGATTTTGATCTCAATTATTGGAGATACCATTTTATCTTGATCCAAGTGGATAATATTTTCCACTAGGCTACGGATTAACAGTAGCAGCAATTTTTCATAAATTTACAATCTTTATTGATTGAATTCATCTGTTTAGCCATTTACTGGAAAATTGAGCTATAAAAGCTAAGGAAATGCTTTTACTTAAAAATTTTGAAATTAGCAAAGATCTTGATTATTTGCTGATGTACTCATCATTAGCAAGGAAGCAGAATTTCTTTGCTAAGAAGTAACTTTAACAATAAACTAAAGTAGACTTTTAAATAAGAACGTACAACCATAACTTCATTGCAAGAAGGTATAGCAAAGAAAAATTCTTTTTTGTAAAATGATTAAAAATATCTTTTTAGAAACAAATATAAATTTTTTTTGCTAGAAAGTCACTTCTTTGCTAATAGAAATAAGGTTTAAGATGCAAAATAAGAATTTATGATATAAATTCTGAAAAGCTATAGAAACTATATATAAGTTGATGATATAAATTCTGAAAAGCTATAGAAACTATATACGAAGCTTTTTTACTTCAACCCTAAGTAGTAATTTCTAAAGTTGAGGGATTAATTTCCTTGGTTGTCACTGTTAGTTTATTTAATTGTAGCATTATGAACTAGTGTGTGTAATACAAAGTGAAAGCTGGTTTTTAACACAAATGTCTACAAAGGTTGATGGATCATCATCATCATCATAAGCCATTTCCCACCTATGTGGGTCGGCTGCATGATTCTGTTACATCATTTTTGGTGAGTTAAGACTAAATTTTCTTTAATTTGTAATATTTTTAAATTTTGTTTAATTACTTTCATCCATGTTTTTTTAGGTCTTCCTCTCATTCTCCTATCACCTTTTACTTGGATAGACTTTGTTTTCCTATACGGTGCTACTTCAGGCCTTCTTTTATAATGGCAAAAAAAATCTCTTAGACTCAATAATTCTAGCCTTGATATATGCAAGTATGTATGTGTGTGTATATACATGTAACATGGGATACATTCACGTGCAACACATCGACACCCCTAACTATGGTGCATGTACTCCATCTGGCTGTTAGTATGAGCATGTGTAATCCCGGCTGCTGAGAGCGTAGGTGCGTTTATAGGTATCTAGGTGCATATAGCAATGGTGGAGAGAAGTGAATATTGGCTGCCAAATTCCATTGTAGAGTTCCCAAACGCATAGGAAAGTGGAGAAAATTGTGGGGATTTCAATGCAGCTCCCACAGACGGTTTTCTCTCTCTCCCATGAATCTTTTTGCACACTCTCAATTTCTACCTAGTTAATCTTTCTTACTCTCTACCTTTGATGTCCCGACTTCATCTTTTTCTTCTTTTATTTCTCTCTTTTCTCCTTTTAATTTTTGCAGCAGCGACAAAATTCTCTTCCTTCCTCCTCCCGTTTTTTTTTTTTCCAGCAGAGACAAGATCCCTCTTTGATTTTTGCACGATTTTGTGGCAGCTTCTTCACTTTTCCTCTTATAATTTTTGCATGAAATCCTTTTGTGATTTTTTTCAATAGCAAATAAAATCCTCATTCCTCTCTTTTCAAAGTGCTACTGCACTTTGTCTATTTTTCTTCCAACACGGCAAGCTGCTAGTCACGAATAGAACAATCATAAGCCACAAGAGATTCCTGTCGTTCAACTTCGTAGCTTAAGGTAAAAGTATATGATTCTTTATTTATTTAGCAAAATTGCAAATGTATATATCCTCACTATAAGAAAGATAGTTACTGCTTGAGAACTAAAGTAAGCAAAACTGGGTCCACATATAAAGTGAAATTTTGAATGATTGGTGCTGCAATCTTTCAGTTCTTGGATATTTTTGACTAACACTTCAAAAATCAACCACCCAATTGTTAGTATACAAACTACACATGCTAAAAGTATAATCACGTGCAACACATGGAATTAGCAAAAAGTTTTCCTATTATTTACTTCTTGTTGGGACTCCAATTTGACTGGGAAAAATATAAGTGTGTGCCTCATTTCTTAATCAATCATGAGGTGGACCGCACGCCTGGTTAATAACCTGATTGCGCTAAAATACCCACCACGCAAAAGAGTGCTTATACAAACAGCTAGCACCACCTATCTAAAATGCAGACATAGCTAATGTACTGGGTGATCTGTATGCTAATATGCATAGATTTTGCGGGATTGTTTCCTTTAAATTTTAAGTTTTTGATATCTGAAGAAAAATCTAATTTATTCATTATATGTAACATTATGTCTTTATTTAAGAGGTCAAGTTTCATCTAGATCAAATATATACATGGACCAGATTTTTTCAAAAATAAGTATATTCATGTACAAATTGAGAAAAATACTTAAATCTATTCACATATGTATTAATATGTAATAATTTTTATTTATATAAAAATGATATTTTAGATGGTTTAGATGTTGAAAATACAACTTTAAAATTAATATTTAACATTAAATTATTTTATTATATTGATTTTACACATTTGTAGATGACACTTATGGACAATGAAACTACACAAGTGAAAGGGTTTCTAAAATACTATAAGTAATGCTAAATGTGATAGATGAAGTAGAATTTTTATTGACCATCAACATATTCGAAATCTAAAGAGTTATAAAAAAAAGTAGTTCATAGAAGTATTCTCGTATATTTTGCCTTCAGCTAGTTATTTATCCTACAAAGGATCTTCCTAAAATCTAGATAAATTGGTATAAACACCAAATTGATGGTACCTACCTTGAATCTTTTACTTCATTTTTTTCTATGTATATATATTATTATTATTTGTACTGTGTTTGAATTGTGTATACATGCACTTGCTAAATTAGGAATTTATACCTCTGACAAAGTCTGTACATCACTAAAATAGTCATTTAAACAAAATTTTAATTAGTGTAAGATACACTAGTTGAAAGATATTCATTCACAATCACTTCAAAAGGGATTGTAGCAAAGCTGGATTTAGTTGCTTAAATAAGATGAGAAGTGGCCAAACGCAAAGGAAAGAAATCTTATTATGAATCTAATTGCATCATATTTTAATAAATTAACAAGAGTACGAAATTCATGCATAAACCCTAATGTACAACCTAAGAGAATTCCTTTATATTCAATTGTAAAACACACTTCAAAAACATTTCTTAAAATTTATATTGTACACTCAGCTTATTAAAAATAGATTTTTCTATCTATGTAGCCAATTGTTAGAGTGAAAATCTTAAATCTTGGATATGTATTAACCTTGTCTCTCTTGCAAGTAAAAAGAGAGTTTTTTTTAGTAAAAGTTCAATCAGGTGAGAAGTAGCAATGGGACAATTGGAGTTAATATGGAGAGTTTATCTTATTGACTAGACATTGCCACGTCAGAAGAAGAGCTCAGTACATGCTGACATGTAGGGGTGCAACTTGGGCCACTCGAACCCAATTTTTAATGGTGTTAGAACTTGCTTTTCTACAATCTGAGCCTGAAAAATTTGAACCCGGTGATCCTGATTTGTAAATGTAATAGGGTTAGGGTTCAAGTGAACCCAAACCCGATTTCTATTTTATATGTATTATAAAATATATTTTATATATAATATCGAAACAATATTTCTTTTTATTTTTGTATTTTATATTATTTATATTTATAAATACATCTTTAATATATTGTAATTATATTATAAATAAAGTACATTATTTTATTTTTATTTTATTTCTATAATCTTCTTCATTTATCATGTTTTTTATGTTAATTTTTTTAAAGATATTCTTTATAGATGAATGATTTTATTAGCCCGGGCTAAACAAATGCCACACTTAACCTACTTCAAAAAATTTATTTATAATAATTTTTATTTTTCTTCAGACACCTATTTATTTAAGTGTATTTAATATATAAAATAAGTTTTATCATCGTTGGATATGTGTATATATTTTTTTAGACTTTTAAAGATAAGAGCATTTTAAATACATATATATACACAAATGTTTAAAAATCTCAAAAAAAATATATATATATACATATTCAAAAATAATAAAACTTGGTTTATATGTTAAATACACTTAGATAAACAAGTGTATGAAGAGAAAAATAAAAAATTTATTGTAAATGAGTTTTTTGAGGTGGGCTAAATGGAACATTTGCTTAACCCGGACTAACAGGAATACTCCTCTTCTTTGTATTGTTATATTTTTTAAAAATATATGGTTTGACTGTATACTATTATGTTTACTTATATGATTTGTTATTATTGTACATTCATATAAAATTTTAAACTTATCACTCTTAAATAAAATGTAAATTTGTTAACTTAAATTCCAACCTGAAACCCAATCCGAACTTGATTTTTAAAAATAGGGTTAGGGTTTAAGTTTTACACATAGGGTTAGGGTTAGAGTTAGAGTTAATATTTTATAAATAGGGTTAGGGTTGAGGTAAACCCGAGTTTCATGAGCCCGAGTTGCACCCCTACTGACATAGAGACATAGATCCAACAAGTTGTATGATTTGAAAAAGAGCTTTTTGAAAGTCGATTTGAAATTGTTAACATACAGCCCATCACGCCATTACTATAATCAATTATATGGTAAGGTTAGGTTGTGAAAAGAATTTGGATTTTTTCTCTAATTCTTTTTTGATGAAAAAGAAAGACCCTATCCCAACTCCCTTAGAATATCAAAGGGAGAAGGGATGGAGTGATCCAATAATTTCATTGCCAAGAAATTGTCTATATAAATTTTTTTCACTATAACTTGAGGTCGATTGTCCCACCAAACATAACTATCCAAAAAAGGCAGAGATATAAAATTAGCTAAGAAATGTGCAATTGTATTTCCTTGCCTTAACACACGATGAACTGAGATGTTGCTGGCGGAAGAGAGAATAGATTTGATCTCTCCAATCACATTTACAACAGGGGAGAGGATGGGGCAATCATTCAACATAAAGTTGAAGAGGATAAGTGAATTAGACTCCAATTGAACATGTCTCAATTTTAGCTGGAGTGCCCATTTAGCTCCCAAAAGAAAAGTAATAGCCTCTATAAGAAAGGCTCCATAGTGCCCCTTTGTCTCCACCCCTTTACTGCAATGAAGAAACCCCAAGAGTCACAAATGATAGCTGCAAACCCCAAATACTATTTATCACCATGTTTTCGGGCATCCACATTCATCTTGAAAGCACTGTTCGACGGTTTAGTCCATCTAGCACAAGCAGCCCATCAACCATGCCAGTGTGAATAAGAAATTTTGTCCTCCTATACTAATCCATAAAGTCCACGCACCAATCAAGAATATGAGAAAACACCGGTTGAGCTCCCTCCTTTCTAAGCATATTTCACAGGAACCACACTCTCCAATAGCAAAGAATGAAAAAGGCAAGGTCATCAATCCTGTTTGTCTAGGCTAAAACTCTCAAAATATCTTGTACTGTGCCCCATGACTTGGTGAATCTTGCAACTCTCTGATAGATCATCCTGGTAAGTGCGCACGTCGTGAAGATGTGATTTGAGTCCTCGACACCATTCCTTCAAAAAGACAAAGGGGATCCACTACAATACCCCTATTTATCAAATTCTATATTGTTGGTTGGACATCTTTGAAAAGCCTCCAACCAAATATGAGGACTTTGCTTGGGAACTTAGTCCTCCAAATGACCTTATAAATGTCAAAATAAGAGGAATTATTAGTGATACGACTCAGGATCCTGTGTGCAGATTTTATAGTGTAAGCTCCATTAGGTTCATGCTATCAAAACATATTATCCTCCTCGGCTGTTTGTGGAAGGGGAATAAGGTTGATTACTTGATAGCCCGTATCCCCCACAGCAGCCACAATGAGATCCTTGTTCCACAACCTAGTTCCATGGTTGATGAAATTGCTAACGATCACATTATCCGGCATCGAGGACGGTAGAGGACCAGCCTAGGTCAACCTAATGTCGAGCCACAGGTCCTTAAAGAACTGCACCCGCTCGCCATTTCCAATATGCTATTTACATCCAGGTTGCACCACATCTCTTGCTTTCAGAATACTCATCTATGTGAAAAAATCAGAGGATTTCACCTAGCAATTCCATATATCTCCATGCGAAAAATATCTTACTTTAAGAACATCATGGCATAAAGAGTTGGTGAGAGTTGATGACCTCCACACTTGTTTAGTAAGGAGAGCATAGTTAAAAGTGTGGATGTCTCTGAAACCAAGCCCACCCATGAGCTTTGACTTACACATATCTTTCCAAGCACCTAACTCATTTTGCTCTTATTTCCCATCTTAACCCACCAGAACCTACTTAAAAGCCTATTGATTTCACTGCAGAAAGATTTAGAGAGCAAGATGATACTCATAGTGTATGTTGGAATAGCTTGGACAACCGCTTTGATTAAAGTCTCCTTTCCACCCCAAGATAGTAACCGACGCTTCCATCCTTAAACTTTCTGCCATATTCACTCTTTTAGACCTTTGAATATGCTTTTTTTGGACCTTCCCAGCCATGCTAGAAGACCTAGGTAATTATGGAACTCTCGGCCCATGGATCTCAGCAGTTGAATAATCTCCCCACCACGATTGCCCCCTGTGTTGGAGCTAAAGAATACAGATGTTTTATCAACATTTACCACCTATCCTAAGGAATATGAGTATTGTTGAAGGATGGACATGAAAATTCTGACATCTTGATTTGCAACCCGAAAAAAGGAGAGTATCATCCGCAGAGAGTAAGAGGGTGAGGGACGGTTCTTGAGGATTAATCTTAATACCATGAATTCTTCCATTGGCAGCAACATTTGATATTAAAGCAGAAAGACCCTTAGCACACAAAATGAAAAGGTAAGGGGAGAGCGGATCCCCTTGTCGTAATCCCCTTTGTGATTGAAAATACTTGGTTTTGAAGTCATTGACATTTACCCAGTGTGTCACTGATTTTATATAGTTCATAATCCAATTGATCCATACTCGACTGAAATTCATAGCAATCATGATCCGCTGAAGGAACGCCCACTCCACTCGATCATAGACCTTAGACATATCTAGTTTTATGGTCATATCCTGCTTCTTACCCTCCTTCCGTCGACGAAGAGAGTTAATGACTTTGTAACCAACAAACATATTATCAGTGATAAGCCAACCCGGAATAAAAGCACTTTGTTGCTTACTGATGACATCATGAAAGAACAATTTTAGTCTATTCGCTAGGACCTTGGCAAGAATCTTATAGGCTACATTGCAGAGGCTAATAGAGCAAAATTGAGCCAGTGTTTGAGCTCTAGCTTTTTTTGGGATCAAAACAAGAGTGGTGGAGTTCATATATTGAAGCTACCTAAATTGTTGTGCTGGGTCAGACTCCTCCATAAAAGATTTGCACAATAAGAAGACATCTTTACCAACCGTCTGCCAATGTTTCTGGTAGAAACCAGCTGACATTCCATATGTCCCGAGAGCCTTGGTAGGGTTCATGGCTTTCAGAGCTTTCACCACTTCATCAAATTCCAGAGGCTCAACCATAAGCTACTTTTGATTATTGGATAGCTTTTTGTTTATGAGAGTTATGACCCAATCAACATCTGTGGGGCCCGATGAGGAGTAAACGTCTAAGGAGTGTGCAATCGCTAGATCCTGCAATTTATCTTGATCCTGGACCTAACAACCATTTGTGCCACAAAGGGCTTCAATGGAGTTTGATCGGAGACGATTAGAGGCAATCTGATCGAAGAAAGTCGTGGTTTTATCCCCTTTATGTAGCCAGTGAATCTTTGCGTACTGCCTCCATAATTCCTCCTTGTCTTCCAAAAGGAGGTTTATCTGGTATTTTATTTCCCTCACAACTTCATCTCTTTGGTCAGAGGGACTCTTTGCATAAAGAGATGCTAACTCGTGTTGTTTCTACTCAATGGCATGCCTGAGGTTGCCCCGCCGCTGTTGATTCCACCTTGATAGCTCGATGCTACAAGTCTTTATCTTCCAACCAAAGAAATCAGTTGTCATAGCCCCCATGTTGGGTTGCTAAGACCAAACATGATCAATAATGCGATGAACCTCCTTATCTCTGGCCCAGAAGAACTCATATCTAAACTCACATGGTAGCTTTTTATTGTTTTTCTTTTTGTCCAGGGCTATCATAATAGGGCAGTGATCAGAGGTGGTCACAGATAAATGGAATAATTTCGCAAAGGGGAATAAAGTTAACCAGCTGGGGGTAGAGAGACCCCTATCCAGTTAAGCTTCCACTCGCTGAAATTCACTTCTATTGTTTCTCCAAGTCATGGGCGGGCCCACTAAGCCCAGATCTAGCAAGTTGCAATTGTCCACAATATTGCAAAAAAGGTCTATCTGTGCCTGCGGTTAAGTCCTCTGACTTAAGTATTATGTAGGTCCAGTAACTTCATTAAAATCTCCCACAGGTTTCTAGACTGTGCTCTCAACAGATTTAGGATGTGCCAATTCTGAGCTCTACGGTGTGTGTCAGGATGACCGTAGAAACTAGTGAACCTCCAACCTTGCACTGCAGCATCAATATGGTGAATGGAAAAGCTCTAGATAATAACAAGAAAGTCATTGTTCCAAAGGAGTGCCAATCCACCCCTCCTTGCCAAAGAGTTCACTGCAAAACAACAATCAAATTTTTGCTTTCGCCTAATCCCCTCCATCTCCTTTTTCAAGCATTTTGTCTCACTGAGGAATACCAGATTGGGTCTGACCAAGTCAAGAAGGCAACAAATTGCACGTGGGTTCCCAATCCCACGACAATTCCAAGCTATAAGAGCCATATTAAAAGAGGTGGGGCTGAGGGCCCCCCTCAATCTCCACCTCCTCATTTCCATAGATATCCCCCTTCTTTAAACGTTTCTGAGAGTGATGTTGCCCATCATTTTCGCTCATATGCATACTCCTTTTGTTATCCAACAGTGGTTGTCCCCTTTGGCAACAGTCCTGATCTTTGCACTTCATGCCCCTTGCCATTTTCTTCCACCTTTCTTTGAATTTAGGGAGCATTTCCTCCCCATTGAATTGCTAAATTGCAAAGAAAGAACCACCCTCCTAGCCAATAGAAAAATCCAGTGATGATTGTTTCAAACTTTTATGGTAAGAACCAAGTTGTGGACCAATGTTTGATGTAGCCTCATCAAACAGTTTACACTTTTAGTATTCCAACTGCACACCATCACATGACGTGATATCATGATAGAGAGTGTGATCCAAGTCCAACATTGGGGATAAAGAAGAAACAGGACTATGGGTAGGGGCCATTTCGAGAACACTTGGGCTGTGAGCACAAAGTTTACCTGTAAGCATCACAGGCAACCCCCTGTTTCCTTAACAGATGTGAGATTGGGAGAGTGGGATTGATCAATAGTAGTCATTGTGTTTGGTGGGGAAAGCAAGGCAGCATGCTGGGGTGTGGTTGTGGGAGTAGTGTATGCTTTTATGAGAGGAGAGGGGTAGTGCAGCATAAACAATGGCTCAGGTACTGTTGCTATGATAGCAGAAGATTGACTACAAGATGGTGAATTCTCCTTTCCTTTAGTGGCATATTTGTAGCTACAGGGAGAGTATGTGAATGTTGAAGCAGGCTTTCCAGGCTGTTCCACATTGCTGCCATGTGATTAATTCTTCTTTGGAGACGCAAGTTCATTGTAGGTTGCCATTGTATCAACTTCGGCACTTGTCGACTCCCTTTGAGTTAGATTTTCATCGTTGAGATATCGCCATGGTTCCACTCTATTTCTATAGTCAATATCAAATTTCAGCCGCGTGGGTCTGGTTCCCACTCTCAAGAAATTGCCATACGACATATCAACTTTTGAAATTTGCAGGTTGTTTCGTAGGAGTTCATAGCAATCTTTATGTGCATGGCCCATGGTGCCGCAGAAATAGCAGAAAACTGGGAGTTTTTCATATTGAAAACTTACTCATTTGCACTTCTGTGATTCAATTTGAATGAATAATCCTGTCCTCAACAGTTCCTTGCAATCCACCGTGACATTAAGCTTGAGCACAGAGTCTATGATAGCCACCTCCCATAGCTCCTCAAAGGATTGTCCAATGTTGTTTCCTATAAATTGTTTGTCAACTAGATAGGGAATTCCCAAGACATGCATCCACATTGGCATTTTAACAAATCAATCTTCTCCTTGAGGTCAGCAAGAAGAACCAATTTCTGTTCAAATAGCCAAGGGCGAACCGCCAACACCCTATCCTTATCGTCCCTCTCAGAGAAAGATACCTTGTAGAGATTTTCCCCAATATCCATGAACTGAAAATTGCCTTTCATCCTCCACAGCTTGCACATCATGGATTTAAAAAGCTCCCGATTGTATGATTTATAGGCCCAGATAGAGTAGAGAATGACTGCCTCGTCGCCCGGATCAATCTTCCTGATGGATGTTCCCGAAATCTCCATTGTTTGGAGCTCGACACCCAGAAGGTCCCCTTCGCTTGGATTCATTATCCTCAGTGTGAGGCAGCTCGTCCGCTCACCACTACCCTTCCCTCCCTTTCGCCGAAAGCAACCCCATATCTAGACCACGGCCCTTCACTCCCTCTCCCTGACTCGATCATCCAAAACCCAGAACCTCCACCCTGTTCTGAGCGCAAAAAATCGCCTGTCGAGACTACTTGGGGAAGGACTTCTTGAATTTTTTATTTTTCTCTAATTCTATTTCCGATGGTATAAAATTTTCTTGCTTCCTCACAAGTACGCATAGTAATTATTTTCTTGCTTCCTCACAAGTACGCATAAAGTAATTTAGGCAATGTATTTTTTTATTAACAGCAATAATCCGATTTTGGCGGTGAGAGATTCTTAGCAAACCTCATGGACAATCTCCATGTAAATCTGACACGTGCACATTGCTTTCATGAGATGTGCGGAATATCAACATGTACATTTTGTATTTATGCCCCATCCTCTTTCGAATGTGCGATTTTACCATAATTATTGATTTCGTAAAAATGCTTTTGTGTATGAATTTTGTTTGCAAAAATATTTCTTGCATCTAGATACGATTAATGTTATGTAATGGTTTCTTAGAGCTTATCTTACGTGATCTTGATGTTTATTAAAAAAAGAGTTCTCTAACGGTGATGTTTAGGAAAAATCAATATCCATAAGCAATAATTGGAAAATTGTAAAAAGGAGGAGAGAAATGCAATTAGCAGCCCTTATCTAGAATGTTCCTCCATAGACACATCCACCAATCTGCGAAAAGTGCACTTGAACCGGCCCTCATTTTCATCTTCCATGCAACTGGTGTAGCATTTATGAGCCATAGAGGTTACCTAACTAGAACAGTACTCCATCAACAAAAAAAAAAAAAAAACTAGAACTGTAATGCTTCTAAATATCTAAAGCAGCAGCGGATCATGTTCAACGTGTGGTGGAGAAGGAGGCCATGTGAAATACGGATCAAGGGCAGTGGATGATTGAGCTCACCTTTTGAACTATCCTTTAGCCTACAATTGAACCATCTTCTTCATTCAATGCACCTCTTTGCTTTTTTAGTATGTAAAAGTCTTTTTTAAATATCTAAACCATTTATAAATCTATCTACTTGTGTGTATTTATTTATGATACAAAAAATTATATATGTAAAAGCTATTTTACATATATAGTAATTTTATTTTTTAATAGTTGTATAATTACTCCCAAAATATGTTAAATTTTTTAAACATATAACTTTCTAATCAGTTGTGATTTTTAACAACATCATAAATAAATATCTGTCAATATAGACAATCAATAGTTTCAATTTTTAAAAAAGTTGTAAAAATTTAAAAGAAAAAGAGCACCTTATATATATGTGACATCTCATCATGTGCAGACGGAGTGCACCGTAATTATGTTGTAGTCCATTATAAAATGGACCCTACATATATTATAATACAATAAAATTTTATATAATCATTTATCTATATAAAA
The DNA here is from genome assembly GCA_035584095.1 of Annona squamosa. NCBI lineage: Eukaryota > Viridiplantae > Streptophyta > Magnoliopsida > Magnoliales > Annonaceae > Annona > Annona squamosa. The sequence goes on along the minus strand of JAXCLR010000105.1, from coordinate 27,257,297 downwards.
TTATACTTTAGACGGTTTAGATGTTGAAAATATCACTTTAAACTTGATATTTATATTAAACTATTTTATTATCTTGATTTTGCACCATTTTAAGATGGGGAATACACACATGTTGAATTTGAATGAAAATTAGTATACTAATAAAGTAAACAATTCTAAATACAATAAGTGAGTAGATTTTCAATTCATGATCGTGTGGGGCTCGTAGTGCATGGACTACATCGTAATTATAGTGTAGTCCGAATGCACATGATAATTTTCCTATATATATGTGACATATTCAGGTGTTGTTTTACTATACCACAATTATGATGTAGTTACCACAAAACAGGCCCACATGATCATAAAATTATAATCTACTCTAACAATTACATTTAGAATTATGTATTCTATTATCATGCTAATTTTCATCATAATTGGATATATATATATGGACCTCATCATGTAAACCATTTGATATAAAATTTATATATAGATAAATAATTTTATAAGGTATGAATACACTTACTTATATGTGGAGCCCATTTTGGGCCAAATGTATTGTTAATTATGGTGTACCTTTACTACATAAGAAAGGTTCTTTCGCTATTATGATTATATTTAGGTGTAGTGGCGCCAAAATGGGTTTCACATGATGATAAAATTATAATCTACTTCACTTATTGTATTTAGAATAATGTATTCTGGTAACATATCAATTTTCATCTCAATCGACTATGTGCATGGACCCTACCGAAAATTGTACAAATTCAACGTAATAAAATAATTTGATATAAATAACAACTTTAAAATGGTTTTTTCAACATATAAACTGTTTGCTATAAAATTTATATTGATAAATTATTGTATAAAGTTTCATTGCATTCTAATATATGTGGGGCCTATGTTTAGGTAAATATACTACTGTTCTGGTATAATAGTGCTACATACGACAACTGTCTCTTATATATATATATCGGAGTAATCAGTGCAGCGCTATTGTGCACTAAAATGGGTCCCACGTGATGATCAAATTATAATCTACTCCACTCATTGTATTTAAAATAATATATTCCATTACTATATCAATTTTCATCACAATTGTATATATGTATGGACCCCGTTTGAAAATGGTACAAATTCAATGTAATAAAATAGTTTAATATAAATAACAAATTTAAAGTAGTTTTTTCAACATCTAAACCATCTAAAATATGATTTATATATTGATAAATGATTATATAAAATTTTATTGTATTTTAATATGTGCGGAACAACCCTCATATATATATTTATGAGAAATTTTCAGGTTCAGTGCAATGACGTCAAATGGGCCCTACATGATGATAAAAGTATAATCTACCCTACCCATTATATTTACAATAATATATTATATTACCATATCAATTTTCATCCAAATCGAATATATGTATGGACCCCATATGAAAATGATATAAATTTAACATAATAAAATAATTTGAAGTAAATAACTACTTTAAAGTGGTTTTTCAACATGGAAATCAATTGCTATAAAATTTATATATATAAATGATTGTATAAAATTTTATTGCATTCTAATATATTTTGGGCCTACCGCTGTTCCGATGCAATGGAGCTACATGGAAAAGCTCTCTCTCTCTCTCTCTCTCTCTCTCTCTCTCTCTCTCTCTCTCCTATGTAGACGGACTGTACCATAATTACGGTGCGGTCTACATTATGTTGCGGCCTGGTGCAAAATGGGTCCTACACATTTCAAAATATAATGAAACTTTATACAATCATTTATCCATATAAAAATCATACTTTAGAAGGTTTAAATGTTGAAAATACTAAACTATTTTATTAGGTTGATTTTGTACTATTTTAAGATGAGGCACATACACGTGTTGGCTTTGGATGAAATTTGGTATGCTAATAAAGTGAATAATTCTAAATATAGTGGATGGAGTAAATTTCTCATTCATGATCAAATGACCCTACAGTGCATGGACAACACTTGATTATTTTTCATATATATATATATATGCCTTCTGGCTTATTTCGGACTGCAAAAGGGACTTTTTTTTTGTGGTCCACGGACAACAATTATGATATGACATCGAAATAGAAGATTTCAGTGAGCATATAATTTTTAATCAAAATAATAGATCAACCAAATTACTAATTGAAACTCAAAAGAATTTGTACACGTTGGGCTAATTAGTTAAATCTTAACTTCCATTTTCCAAATGAATGATTGCTTGGCTAATGGTATCCTTACAGGCTACGACAATATTCTTTCTCATATTTCAAAAGCAACTGCCTATCTTGATGCAAGAATTAAATAGGTACTATTCTGTTTTCCATGCTTGCGCCAAAAATATTGTAAATGGATTATCATTTCGAATAAGAACTTATCAGTTTATTTCTTTCATTATTAATTTTTTTTTATGGAACTTTCGTTATTAACTTGTGGGCATATTTACTTAAGGGTTTTGATTCAACGATCTTATTTCCAAGTTAATTACTAAGAAACCTTCAATTAGCATGTGGGAGAGAGTTAACAATGGAATTGTTACCATGATTGTAGTTATAAAATCAATATTAAAATAAATCTTATCTTTGAGTAAAACTCCTCTTATAAAATTTATCCCTAATTCCTAATAGACCCACTATGATTCATAAACTACTCTCACACCCATAATATTTTACCACAAATTTCTATCATACCTACACCATTGATATGGCCTCTTTGACCCTATTGAAATGATGATTTTACTCATTCAAAAAGTCCAACTAAAATGATTTAACCCTATGACTCATTTGATATTAGTAAATCATTAATTTATGACACTAACTGATTTAAGTGTCGTATTAATGTTGAATTGTTTCTATTAGAAAATTTTTAAAAGGACAAAATTGTTTTTTTAATGGGCTACTTAACAGCTAAATTGGTCACATTTGATAAGCATTTAGGGTGAACATAAGAGAAATTTATGAAATGGGGTGGGTATATTAAGAATTGAGGTCAAAGTTTACAAGAAAAGGAGAAACATTTTCTTGTTTTTGACAACAAAATTTGTTGCCAAAGTTATGGTTCGTTGCTGATGTCCATTGACAATGAAATCTTGCCAAATGTTGTCATTTATTACTAATGAGAGCAACAAATTCCATGACAAATTGTTTCCAGCTTGGTGTTCAAAAGTAAGATTTATTGCAGTGCATGTCAAAATATTTGCATAATGTGATGTTGTTACTGTTTAAATTGTGCAGTGTACGTTCACATGGCGAGTTTGACTTTGTTTGCCAATTCATGACCATTTTCTGACAAGCTTTATTGTCCAACGCACGCGTAAAAATGGAAAAATTATACAATTTCCAGTATAATTTTACGAAAATTGACGGTGCCCGTGAAATAAACTAACTCACAGCATATAAGTACATGGCTACTAGAATTTTACTTGGCTAAGCACTAAAACAGAAAAGTATTTGTGTGGTTTTAGGACTGCTTTAACCTGGGGCTTGTCAGGGATTATGCAATGGATGGGAAGAGATGGAAATGTGATAAAAATTTTCATTCCTGAATTTTATTTTATTTTTTTTGTTTCAGTACAATCTGTCATCGTCAGCACTTAACAATCTTAGTTTTTCCATTTTTAATAAAACTTTTTACATTTTAGAAATATTTTTTTATTTTTAAAACACAATAACAACTCATCTTTCCTGTTTATAACTTGGATGGGATGAGGATGCTGATAACAAAATATTTCTCTAATCCCTAAAAAATAACAACTTATCTTTCTTCTTTTCCATATATTTTTTCTTATTTTCCGCAATTTTTTTCATTCATAACACAAATAACACTTTCTATTCCGTACTCTCATTTCCTACTCACCCAATCCACGTCTTGATTAGGCCTGGCTCCAGTCCCTATCCAATTAGATAATACAGAATATAACAGGAAAAGAAGAGTTTGTCTAGTCGCAAATATAAGCCATTAACTAGAAACAAGCAACTTATGATTTCAAGTTCTTTACTAAATGATACTAATTTGGCTAGTAGCTTAATACCACAGTCCTTGATGATCGTTTTCAAAGTCCTAATGGTGTTATAGGAACGTACATAGAGATCCATGATTAACTTGCCAATGACTGCTTCATGTCTCGTCAAGATGAAGAAAATGGCACTTTTTTTTCTCGTGTTCAGTATAATTTGGTTTGTAAATAGTTACAGTTCCTATTTGACAATCCAAATCATGTACATGGCCTTATTTTGGAAGACAGCTTACTTTTCAAAGCTCTTTCCAACAAGTCAAAGTGAGCTTGGCATCGCTTTCATGGAATTCCAGGTCTCTGTTTACCCTCTTTGAGACCAAAACTGTTAGAGCTATGTGTAGATCCGAACTAAAGATCTTCTAGTCCTTCACATGTCGCAGATCCCAACTTGCCTTGAAACATGTGAATTCGAGAATATTTGGCCATGAAAGAGAATAATAAAAAATGGCAATTGGGTTTCTAGAAAAACATTGGCCACAAAAGAACAGAAGCTTATAACGTGCCAGTTTATCGGGCAATGCAATATTTTAATTGGTAGTCTTGGCAGCCTATTTACAGACCCGACATTCTGATAAAAATAATGCCAAGATCATAGACTTCCAAGAGAATCACAATGGAGAATGTCATGCATTTCCCATTACTGTTTATTGATCACAAGGAGACAATCAAGCACTAATCTCTACAGAAAAATCATCGCCATTGAACTGCAGGCATAATCATGAATCAACAAATATTGGAAACTTTATTTACTATAAATTCAGTTGTCCTGTTCCAAAAAAAAAGATTAAGATATTGTATTCAATTATCTGTATGTGTCAAAGTTAAAGGATGGTACATTCTTTTCTTTTTTTGAATAAAATATTTCAATTGCCTAACTTTACTAGTCATGCTTTAGTTTATTAACTAAAATGGTAATGATCATAGGGCCATTATCTTATACAGCCATTTGGCAGCCCAAAAAGTCTTTATTTTTTATTTGTTATAAATGTGTAAGCCTTAAGTAGATCTTATTCCTTATAAAATTTGTTTGGTATTTTATTTGGATATCGAAAATTAGCAATGCACCCTTATGCCTGTTTGATTGATTTTCTGAAATTAAAATAAGATACTAAATAAATTTAAAAAATTATTAAATTTTACAAGAGGAAAGATCAAAATCGGGCACGGACACTTATCAAAGACAAAAGATAAAAAATAAAATTGATCACCCATATTATTCCCGCACTACAGGCAGCTATATCGGATCAGCAGCCAAGATCATAATCTACCTCTTTATCCTAAAAGCATACAATTTTTTTCATTTTTACTTTATATTAAACAATGTCTTCTATTTTATTAACATCATTTTATATTTTTAAATATTTTTCTTAATTCTTCATTGTTTGTTTGTGAGCATTGTACAAACATCCTGTGAGGGCACATTTACCTGTTTTGATCAAAAATTAATGTTGCGATTAAAAATGCTTTTCAATTGTGTTGAATTTGGATAGCGTAATACATCAGGTGTGCTGAACATCATCTAGATTCTTTCGTCCAACTATTTTTAATTATTCCTCCTTTGTAATCATATGAGATGAGTTATAGAAAGAAAAACTGTAGTTCTAAAAAGATTCAAACTCAATAGAATGGGTTCGACGAAGGAAATCTCTTAATTTTTTGTAAATTATGATAGAGAAATGATTTTTTTAACTCAGGCCAAGTAAGTCAGAAATGATTTTGTTAACTTGGGCTAAGAAAAGACTTAGCACACCTTAAAAATTTTATTTAAAAAATCTTTTTTTACTTTTAAATGAGTTTTCTGATATGGTTACTTAGTCTGGACTAACAAAATCATTTCTTTTTAATAAATCTATTGCGTAATTTCATTTCATGAATCTCAAGTTTGCCTTGACCTTAATCCTATTTATAAAAATTTAAATCTTAATTTTGATGCAAATTTTATTTGTAAGAACTAAACCTTAATCCTAACATTAACCTTATTTATAAAATTTGAACCTTAATCCTATTTATATAAATTATATTTTTTATATAATATAAATTAAATTTGAATTAAACTTCAAGTTGAAACTCAAATTGACAAAGTTTTGTTAAGTTGAGAGTCCCAAATTTAAAATTTTATGTGAATACAAGTTTATAAGTCATCTAAATGAAATAATAATGCTTAATCCAATTAAATTTAAGATAGGATAATAACATAAATATATAATATGCTTTTAAATTTTTTTTATCATTTTCAGAAAAGATAAAAAAGAAAAATATAAAAGTAAATAATATAAACATAACTATAAATAAACAGAACTAATATAATTTCAAACAGCAAAGCAAACATAAATATATATAATAAAAAATAAAAAATATGAAGAATTAGTTAATTTTTTTGAACTCTAACCTCATTTACAACCAATGGAATAGTGATCTTCCTTGGTTCAACGACCAAGTTATAGCTCACATGTTACACCCATAGATAAATTCTAAGTCATCCATTTCTTGTCATTTAATGTAGAGTGTATTTCGAAAGTGATAAAACTTTTGGTTGAAAAAATTTTTGGTATAAAAATTTATGAAATAAAAGAAAATGATGTGATATAGAGTGTATTTGACAATTAATAAAAAATATTAAGTTAAAACTTTTTAATCTAAAACTTTTCATTTTCCAAACCATTATATTTTTTAATCATTTTTTCACATTTTCCTATACAACTATCCTACTTTTCAATCATTTCTACGCAACTATCCACCCAACTAACATATCTATTTTAACTTTATCTTCTTTACTATTCATCATTAGTCCTATCATATTACATCATTTGACAACTTTCACTCTCCAAAATTTTTCATCAAAAATTTTATTCATTACCAAACACACCCATAATAGGAGAAAATAAAAAAGTTAAAATAAATTCTGTAATTGTATATATAATATGTAAAAATATTAAAAAGTATGGTAGTTATATAAAAATATGCAAACAATAATTAACTGACGAGAGTGAAAATTTTAGATTAAAATTTTTTTATTATAAACAAACACGCTTGTACTTAAAATCAAAAAAAATCAAAAGATGCTGGCCCTAGTTAGTAATGCGCAATAGTCGTTTTCACAAATCCAATCATCTTCACTAAAAATTGATATACAAGATGTGACAACTACAATTTTTAATGAGTAAAAAGAATAAAATTACAATAGATAGAGTACTTATATGAGTAATTATGTATATATAAATAATTGAAAAATAGGATAACTATATATGAATGTGTAAGGAAATAATTAAAAATATGTTAACTATGGAAAATAAAAGTTTTAAATTGAAAAATTTTAATTTAAAAAGCTTTGTTTGCAGCCAAACACACCCTAATTAGTATCTTGATTAAATATATAATTTCAAACATTATACTATTAGACTAGATCCAGCTAAAACTATATGTTTTTTTTAGAAATATATTTGCCACATGAAAACGACATACCGCTACATCATTTGTTTTTCACTGCTTTTAATGTGATGTAATATTTTTACTGCTTAAAATTCTAAAATTTCTCCTATTATCTGGATTTAATTACTATTTTCTTTTTTTTCTACAGAAGTTCGACTGATTTTGTTTGTATTAATTTTATTTTTTTTATTATTACCTACAGGGTCATATGCTCATGTTACATTATAAAGAGATATACTACTATGCATTCATATGCATTATAACTTACGGTGCATTTAACTTAAAATGAGTCTTATGTGCATTTAAATGCATTAATAGTTTATATAATTATTTATCTATGTATAAATTATATTTTAAATAATTCATATATTGAAAAAACAACTTTAAAATTGTTATCTACATCAAATTATTTTATAAAGTTAATCAAATTATTTTATAAAGTTAATTTTGTACTATTTTCAGACGAAGCTCATGAATATCCAATTTAGATAAAATAGATACTCTGATAAAACAAAAATTCTAAATATAATAAGTGAAGTTAATGTATATTTTATGATTATATAAAACTCATTTTGAGCTACCATTTACATACACTAGAATATTTCTCCATTATAAGTTCTCCTTGGCTCTTTCAAATTTTCCCACTTTCTTTTTACATTTCCATATGTCCTTATAACAAAAAATAAAATTAGTAACAAATAAATAGATTTAACTTTGCAAAAGATAAGCGAGAAAATTGAAGCTGCTGTTGTTGATCATGTATGCACCACATAATCACTCAATCGTGAAATCCTTGGAATGGAACCAGTAGACAGCCCCACAAAAAGAGGGAATTTTTTTTTCAAAAAAAAAAAAAAAAAAAAAATCTGGCACAAAGCAGAGCAGGGTCCACCCGCAAAAATCAAGCATGTATGTTATGGGGTTTGCATGTGACCCAATAAAAAGCCTGGTGTCTTTGCTTGCCACAGCCAAAAAGTACCCAACATCTCATTTCAACGACAAAGATTCCACTGATTGATTCCCACAAAAGCAAGGTAAGCCAGCTAAGCCTATGTCAAACGTACAAAAAGTAAGCAACGTCTCTCCCCTAGATTACTGTAAAAAATTATCATATATCATCCTCACCGTTCGAATAGCCACCATATCTGCCAGAACGCGTAAAATGGACTACCCAATTAAACTGAACGGTCCAGATTAACCTGTACAGGCACAAAGACTGCAGGACACAAATTCTTCATATTTAAATATTACTCGCGCGATTCCGTCCGGAGTATTTCCAGCAACGTCACAGAAATCCAGACATCCGCAGAAAACACGGGCATTTTGGAATCATCTCAGCCGCCAATAACCCTAGAAATTGCATCAGAACCGTCCATTTAAATTTTTTTTTTTTTAAATCATATCGACCGCTTACAATCATACTGGCTCATGTGAAAATAAATCAGAACCGTCCATTTCACCGAGCCCCCATAAACCGAATAAGAAGGGGAAAAAAACAAGCGTCCACGACATACTAGAATGCACTGGCATTCCTGAGACGGAAGAGTTGACTTCGTTACATATGCATTAATGAACCTCTTCCCCCACAAAATGAACCAACCAACATCTTCCCATCATTACATGGTCTATAACTTTTATATTGCATGGTCAAAGTAACCACCGTTGGAATTTCATGGCCAGCCATCAAGATTTCACCAAAACAGTTTTTTTTTTTCCCCCAACATACCCATAAGCCCCAAAAGAAAAAAAAAAGAAAAGAAAGGCAACATCACACACACGGATCATATATATTTATATATAAACATGACATGTCATAAGATTCGTAACCTTTTTAATTTATTCTACTTAGCATATGCATATGATGATGTTTTCTGGACAAAAAGGAAAATATCAGCTTCTTTCATAATCCCATACACCCACGAATTGAATTTTTGAAGAGAAACGATCCAAGATTTCATGGGTTCTTGTGCCTTTGGGTATAGATATAATCCACATGGGCCACCAGCGTCCTTCTGACCAGGCACTCTTCTTCTCCAACCCCATCACATGATTCTCCAGCATCCAAGCTCTCCACATCCACCACCTGCTGATCACAGATAAACAGAGCAACCCACAAACATACATCAATCAAAATGGCAAGAAACACCCATGGATCAAAACCCAAACCAGAACATGAAAATCCCTGGTTTCGGAGGAATCTAACAGACCTGTTCTTGGGTTTGCTGGATGTTTTGGTTGGCGAGGAGGGCTGGGCCAGCGCGAGAGGAGCAAGCCGAGGAGCAGAGGAGGAGCAGACCCAGAAGAAAAAAGATGAACCTTTTAGACATTTTGGAAGGACTTTTTGAAAGAGGAAGGTGGAAGAGTGGGAGGAGGAAAGGCCGAAAGGGGAGATTTATAAGGAGTTCGTGAAATGGAGGGATGGGGGAAGGATTAAATAGCGGCGGAGATGATGTTTGGGAATCAAAGAGAGATGCAGAGTAAAAGCTGACCGTAGATGTTTTTTCATTAGCTTAACTGGGTGAGGAATCCTCGTTTTTAACGTTGGGGTAGTACCGTACTACTGTGTTTCTCGATCAGTGGTACTCGCGCGAGTAGCTCTGGATTTTCCTCCCGTCGAGTTGTCACCTACCAACACGTGTGGGCAAGGTCGGTAATCTCAGGACGCTTGTTGAGGTGAAAAAGTGTGGGATGATGAGTAATATTTTGGAAATGACGGATTGGAGGAAAATAATAGAGATAAAATTATAATTAATAAGATTGATGAAAGTAAAATGATTAAATAACAGGGATAAAAGTAGAAAAATAAAAAATTTTAATGGCAAAATTATACCTTGAAAAACGTGCGCTAGTATAATTCCTGTAGAAACTAAATGGTTTCTTACGGTCGGACGTTACCAAAATCACCCCCATGAATTTTTCTTTGGGAGGAAATTTATCAAACATTATGAGTATTTTTTTCAGCTCAGAGTCAAGGGAAAAAAGGGTATGAAATCTATTTTTCTAATTTTTTAAGATTTGTTTAGTTTAACCCAAGCCAAGAGAGACTGAAACTAACATTGGATTTATATGCATCAAAATGTAATTCAGTCCAAGCCCAATGTTTCCCTTAATTTGTTCAAAAAAATTATATTAGTTTATGTATAAGCATTTTAATTATAATTATAATGAATACTTTTATATAATGATAATATAATTAATTTGTAAAACATTTATTCTAAAACCTAAATATTATTTATATTTGTCCATAAAAAGTTATATCTCTTACTTTTGCTTCTAACTCAATTTGTAAATAATTACAAATATACGAACTCTTTAAAATTATTATATACATACCAATTAACTATGAAATATATAAGTTTCATTTTTATTAAACTTGGTTCGATAGTAATTTTGAGTAACCCATTTTTTCTTATATTGATTGTTGGTGAAAATTCATTACACTTAGCATTATCTTTTGATTAGAAGACCGAGTCTTATTAAAATCAAAGATATCATAGGTTATATCTATATCTATGTATAAAATATGAATAAACAAGTATCACAATCAAAAGTATAATTTAGAATTAGTCGGTGTGAATGCAATAATATTCAAAAATTTTGATATTTTTTATTTTAACTTGTGTTAGTGTGATAGTAACTTGAATTTCAATCCAAAACTATGATCGAAACCAAAGCGAACCTTGTATGTACCTAGATTTTAATATTTGGGTTAGGATTTACCTAAGTTCGGTGCCACCCGACCAGAGTTACATCTTTACTGATGTGCAATTTGGTAAAAAAAAAAAAAAAAAAAGTTTCTCAGTCTTTTGTCTATATTTTATATATTATTTGATGTTTTAACCATCTAAAGTATAAGACTCATTTGGTAAGAAGAATAAAGACTTAAAAAAAATTAAAACATAGAAATAATAATAAAAAAGTAAAGCTGTTGTAAGCGTAAAACAGAAGGGTTCGTTTGGTATTTAATAATTAATAGTGAATGAAATGCTAAAGAGTGCCAAAGTAATGTCATATATGATTAAGAGTAAAAAATAAATTTAAAATTGAGGAAGTAGTTGCATACAACATGTGAAAAAATGGTTGAAATAGATGTAGTAATAGAAAATGTTACTTACTATTACGCGAATTTTAGCTATTATTATATTTTATTTAAAAGTCTTAATATGCTATTCCACAATTTTAATTACGATTCTCTACCAAGTCAAGTCGTCACGTTATAGTGCGTCTTTTGGAGGCAGAAGTGTACATTTTGGTATCCTATTCATGAGTGGGACAAAATTTAGTGAAAAAAAGTTCGGGTCGTGTGATGTGGGAGTCAAAGTCTTTTTAATAGTCTTTGTACTTTTTGAAAATTTAATTAGGCTAAATTTGAAATAAATAAGATAATTATAAAAAAATGAAATATAAGGTAAAGTTGAAAGAAATAAGATTTTTGGACAGTTAAAATATTTACGAAAAGTACGGAGGAGAGAAAAACCATAAAAAAAAATTATGAAAGCATGTTGCCAAACGTGGGCTTAGTTCAGATTCTATTTGCGAGGATGTGTATTTTTAATTTTCTCTAGCCCTCATGAAATTGCATAAAGTTTGAATTATCAATGATTGGAGTTAAATAGTGAGTTGAAAATTTCGATTGATTATGATATAGCAATAATTTTATCTAACTTTATTTTCAACACGAAAAACGTAATAAAAGAAAATGGAGCTGTGACTAAGCAAGCAACATACATGCACTGCAATACTGTGAGTTGGTTTTTGTTGTATTCTGCCGACCATTGGCCTGATAAATATTCAATAGGGGGTTAAAAATAGCTTGTGTGATTACCAAGATACGGTGCTACAGCTGTAGCGACGTTTTCCATTGGGAAGAAATTTTCCTTTTTTATTCTGACGTTTCATAGGAGTACCGTGCAGCTACACCTCCACAATTCATCAGGGCCAAGATTCACCAATCCAAACCGTTGGAATCGTTGATCATGTAGAATATACTCTACTTTCTATTGAAATTTTCTTTTTAGTTTTGTCATGGACTAGACAACTAATGAAGGACAACATTAGAAAGGAGATAACAACATAAATGTCTCTAATGATGGATTAAATGTCTTTCTACAAATTCTTAACTCCATTAGTCACTTCTTCATCAAAGTGTTGATAACTAAACTTTAATTGCTACCAAGTAGATTTTGTAAGAAGCTAATGCTAGCAAGCACTTGAAGTCAAATAAACAAAAAATATTTAATATAACTTAAATAAAATGATTAGAATCTAATACGTTGTATTTGATACAACTGTAACTGAAATACTAAAGTAATGTCGAAAGGACATACTTTTGATTATCAAAAAAGACATACTTTTGCATGTTGATTTTCCAAAAAATTTAAGCATTTTTTTATTTTTCTTCATTCAAAGGTAAATATTGTATATTAGATTTTACTCCTCAAAATTTATTTTTAAAAATAAAAAATAAATACTTAAAAATATTGTAAATGGGTAAAACTAGGTATGGGTTAAATACACTTTTTAACATATGTTTATGAAGAAAAAAATTAAAAAATAAGAAATATTGTATGGGGGCTGCCATGCAATTAATGGCACGTGAATAGCCCCTTTTTCGGACAGCTTAAAATAGGAAAAATAAAGAATAAGCCATTGAGATCCCAATCAAACTGGCCCGAAGCGCCAACTGAGTTGTGCTCGGTTGGTGGCCGTTGGCCGCAGCAATAATAAGGCACTTGTGGAGCTGCGGTTGTGGGTTTGAATCCCAAGTTGAGATTTCGGGCCGAAAAAATGGTGTGGGAGTTGTTGTCTCCCTTTGGCTTAGTGGAAGTTGTGTCTTCCTAATTCTTTAGTAGAACTGTGTCTTCAGATTTCTTTGGAGGAGTTATGTATATCCATATTTGTAACAATATCTCTGAACTTCAATGTAATATGAGTTGCGATGTATGTAAATATAATCATAAAAAAAAAACTGGCCCTAAGCGTTCTGAAATCAATAAATTTTTGTGTTGGAATTTCTATTTAGACATTTAAGGATTATTCTAGCCATTTAATTTTTGTGATAGGAGTCGGATATGTTAAAGTGGACTAATTAGGACTACAATGTTTTTTTTTTTATCGCATATAATACTTCAATGTTAAGCAATCGGCAGTTGGGAATATTCGATTGTGTTATTATTTGCGTTTTCTGCTAGGAGGAAAAAGAGAACGAATTTTTTTCAGCCATAGAAATCAAAAAGTCTGACTCTAATTTTTTTTTATATTTCCCGCCGTCATTTATAATTATACCTATTTAATTTATTTTTAATTACAAATATACTCACAAAATCTAAAAATTTCCACATAGATCCACTAAGTATCTCATAATTTTAAATATACCCAATCTGATAATTATGAATGTTTAACCATTTTAAAATCTTAGAATATCCTTCGTATACAGCATTCATATTGTTGTTGGTATTGTATCTAGACCATCAAAACTCATTCCACATAACTTTAATTTTTTTCAATTTAGATGGATTTTCATCGTACTACCGAACTTCTATCATAGCCAAAAGACTAACATTATGAAATTATAAGAGCATTTTGGACATATTTTATGATAGATAATGGTGATTTTTAATCATGCTTAATGGAATAGGTATAGACGAAATTTCATCCTTAGTGCGTAGATTTCAAACTTTTGAAATTTATTAGATACATTTGTAATTAAGAGTAAACGCAGCAGGTATATTTGTTTTTATTAAAACCACACTTTATGGATGCTATCACAGGTTTATTGTAATTACGCCACGCACTTGTCACATATCAACCTGTAGTTTTTATTTTCCAATGGTGCTGTAGAAAAGGTTTAGGCTTCGTTTAACTGCACGTTTCACACACCATTAAGTACTATTATGCATTTTTACTGTTCTTATTGAAAAACTGGTTTTTCATGGAATCCAAAGCCCAAACACAATTGCAAATATGCTTATACAAATTACAACTGGTTCTAGATGATTAGAATAGTAGTTTTTCACGGAATCCTAAGTCCAAACACAAAATTGCAAGAAGTCTTATCCTCCCATCACTTGTTCTGTCACACTCTCACCCTCAGTGTATTGGCAGTGTCTCCCTAAATGACAGTAATAGCAATGAACACATTGCTCTAATCTGCCTTCGCCAAAACCTTGACCAGCAGGAAGTTTTATCCGATTGTTAGAAAAGTTGCTGATTGTGCCATGAGGTGCAAACGTCTATGTTTGGCCTAATTCTACAGGTATTGATGAGCATTGCAAGCCCTCTAAAATTGGCAGAATCTTCTGGAATTTAATGGGCGTTGAATGCCTACTAAAATTGAAAGAATCTGTGGATATTAATGGGGGTTCGAAACCCACTAATTGGGCAGAGTTTTCCAGATTTTGTGGTGTATTGAAATCCTACTAAACGTGGCAGAATTTTTCCGGCTTAGATGTGCGCGTTTCAAACCTGGTTAAATTTCCGAAAATTTTATCCTTTAGGTTGAAAAGACATTAAAATAAATGAGAAAAAATCATTTCTTCCGTTTCCACTGTCCAAATGTCTTCTTTAGTTAGTGTGCCATTTAATACTACAATAATCTTTTGTTAATTTTCTATCCGCAGTGCTTCAATGGTGTAGATAATATCAAAGTAATTTGTTACTACCACCCTATTTTGGGCTTGATTATTAAATCACAATTCAATTCACACATTGAATTTAAAATTATTTATTTAAATAGAAAATCAAATATCACGTAAATCTAAAATGTACATGGGCCTCATCTAATAAATGTAAAAATCAATGTAGTAAATTTATCTAATTCTATAGGTTAATTTTTAAGTTGCTACTTCAACATCTAAAAAATATTAAGTCATTGAGATTCTCTTTTTGGAAAATGTGTAGAAATTTTCTCAATGCTTCATTATAATATAGGTTAAGATGTGATGTAAAATATACACTAATAAAAAACACCTAAAATATCTTAAATATTATTTTTATATGAATAAGTAATTTCATAAATTATAAATTCAAATACATATATGAATAGATTTAAATCGGTAACTACATACTATTATATAATCTTGAATATTATTGTTGCACCCAGGTGCAAGTAGGCTCCATGCACCTAGGTGCACTTAACCCTTTTTTATTTTTTAAAAATTTTACTAAAATGGCCATTGATTTTTAAAAATTTTAAAAAATCCAAAAATCTCAAAAATAGTAAAAATTGATAAACATGTTAAATACATTTAGATTAACATTTTTATAACATATGTTCAAAAAAATAAAAAATTGGTATTTACACCTTATGCACTGAATCGAAATACACTCAGGTGCATACAATTAGGTTCCATGTATATGATGCATTGGGGGGAGACCTTGATACTATCGGCAATAATATATGTAATATTATTAGTTTTGAGTGATGCAGACATAATCATACACAGAAACACAATTTTATATGATTTTTCACCATTTCGATTTTATCCAAGATATTATCATGCAAATGTTATGTAAATATAGATTTTATGTAGATGTGCTTCCAACTTTCTACATAGTGAAGAAGAAGGTTTTATTATGGTGCTCTGTGGGGCACTAATATCTATGCATATGCAGCTTTCAAACAATTGATTTGTTTGTTATTTAGTGTCGAACACACATAATTTTTATTTTTATAAATTTTTCTAGTTTACATACACACACACACACACACACACACACACACACACATATATATATATATAATACACTTGAAAAGACAAACCCAACAAGACCCTATTATATATAGTTTCGGTAATCCAAAAATTTTATTTTATGAAGTTGTGATTATATATGTTTAAAAGTTATTATGTAAATATTATCTAGGAATATTGATTTTTGCTTTACAATATTGGTACGGTTTATTTCATACGTGTTTTTGTGTCACTTAATATTAATTTTTCTTATCCTTTTCATGTTCTAGTTCTTTTATAAGGAAAATGTCTTCACCTGATTTCGAACCCTAGACTTCTCACCATACACATCCTTACGCACACTCATGTTAAGCACTGGATCATCTAAGTAGTAACAACACTAAAATTTGTTGATACCAATAAAGCATTGCCTACTTACTAGTCTATATTTCCATTTGAAAATCTCTCAGTTTCATTTATTTACTTTACTCTTGATATTATTAAGCTTCTTTCCCTTTTTTTTTTAAAAAAAAATTGGAATTTATTAATTTCTACTTTCATCGGTTTTCCAATTTTTAACTATATCGTTTAGTTTTTCTTAATTATGAAATTTGTTTATATGTAAATTTTTTGTATTTTTTCATCTATTGCATTTAGCAACTTTTATACTATTATAAAAACCTTATTATTTGTCTAGTATTATTCTGCATGTACCCAATTTACAAAATTGTAAAATCAATGTAATAAAATCATTTGAATTTAAATATCCATATTAAAGTTGTATTTTCAACTTGATAAACAAAGTTGTATTTTCAAACTCTAAATTATCTAAAAATTATTACTACGTGAATAAATGATTCTGTAGAGTAGTATATATTTTAATGTACATATGAATAAATAATTATTAGTTTATATTACATATTTGATTTAAATGAAACTTAATCTTTATAAATTATGCTAAACACAATAGACAGACTAGTACCTACAATCATCAAAGTAGGGAAAAATGAATAAAGTTACATAAAACTACTTTGGTGTAACATGGTTACATGAAGTAGGACTCCTTAATTAGTTATTATTAATTAAGGACGCCATCTAGAAGCAATGATGAGCAAAATCTTGTTTCGATCAGGTAGAAGATACGGCAAAACACGTATTAAAAATCAAAACCATATCTTATATGCATGCGAGACACTTTATATCATTGAATACGAATGGGACATTTCATGGAGTGAGATGTCCACTTCTTCTGTGCCAGATGGAACATTTCAATATTGGGTGGGCTTGAAGTGTCCACTTCTTCTTTGCCAGGTGGGACGTGGCACTGAATATGTGATCGATATGTTTTCTAGAATCTCGAATTTCATTAATTAAACCAAAAAGGATGCCATCTGATCACGAAGGTAACGTGGAATATATATATATGCATGCCCAATCTCGATTATCCTGTTATCTCGATTATAATCATTCTTGTATTGTAGCTAGACTGTGCAAGAGTTTTTTTTTTTTTTTTTTTGATGGAAAGACTGTGCAAGAGTTGGGTGTAATGAATCGTCCAGATAGACGATGAGACGTTGCCATATGCCTCAGGGAATACCAATATTAAGTCTAGAAATATTTATTCTCAAGTCGCTCCCTATTGTCCTCTACTGCGTGGTATCAGATGCCAGGGAAGTTACCTCTGGGTTTTTCTTTTTTTTTTTTAAAAAAAAATAATAATAATAATCCAAGGGAAGTTACCTTTGGGTTAAAAAATGCAGTAATTACTAGAATAATCAAATGACCGACATAAGTATGTGCGTACTGTTAAAGTAAAGAGATCCATGGTTTAAAGTTAAGTAAAGGTAAGAGTTTTATTACCTTTTTTTCTAAATTATACTTCTGTCGATTGAGAATTTGATCTTGGATGACTGAATAGAAAAAAAAAAAGTTATGGAAGATACATACATGGTTATTGCATTTCAGTCCCTTAAAATACATGTATTTACATTTTAGGCCTTGGACTAGTATATTTGCAGTTTAGAGTCTAAAAATTTTCTTTTATTGTATTTTAAACCTTAACCTTAACTACTTGTTAGCATCTTTGCATCGTAGTCTATTCTGCAAAATATATAAATTTATTGTTAACGTGTAAATACAAAAACTTCAGGTCTAACTTGCAACAGGGTCTAAAATGCAATAAATTATAATTTGAATTAATAGAAAATACTAAAAATAACTTAAAATATCAAAAATTTTAAATATTTCTTGTATGAAATAAATAAATTTAATTTTTAAAAATTTGTAAAATAGATCTTGCTGTCAACAACCAGTAACATAGTTAACAACGTTACTTAAAATACAACCTAGGAAAATTTTTCAAGGCCTAAAAATGCAAATGTACAAACTTCAGGGCTTAAGATATAAATAGGCCTGTGTAAAAGGACTAAAATGCAAAAAACTGGAGAAGCAACAAAAAAGAATTTCTTTTTCATGTCGTCTTTCCTCTTTTATTAGATTTTGTTTCGATGCTATGAATTTTTTGTCCTTTTAGCCAAAATTACAACTTGAATTGATAAATGCATCTAAATTGATTATTCTTCCCACAAATGATATATGGCATAAATTATAATTCCTTAGCATAAGCTCACTACACTTCTAGCGTGTCAAAGAGAAACGATATATACAAATAACTTAGGGTGTATTTGGGAAGTAATAAAATTTTTATATGAAAAATTTTTCATGTAAAATTTTTTGAATATGTAGAAAATGATGTGATGTGATAGGGGTATTGATGAGGAGTAAAGAGAATAAAGTTAAAATAAATAGGTTATGTTTATGGGTAATAATGTAAAAATGATTAAGAAGTAGGGTATTCATTAGGAGTGCAATTTGAGTTTGTTTGGTTTAAGTAGTGGTCTACCCTACCCATAATCTATTTATAAAAAGTCTACCCTACTCTACATATTTATTGATTCGGTTTTTAGTGTACCGTATTCTACCAATTACCTACAAGGTTAGTTCCGATTTTGGTTCTAAATCGATTCCTTTAATACTGAAATACAATATTTTTTAAAAAAATATTTCTCTGTTATTTTAAAAAATATAAAGAAAAATTTACTTATATTTTAAAATCATAGGTACATATGTTACTATTTATATTATACATAAGGTATAGATTGTCACAATCTAATCATTAAAACTATTAATATATTAATCACAATTCGTAAGCTTGTTTACAAAAGGCTTTCATAAGTCAATGACATGTACATAAAAAACCAAAATGATTTCTTACTTCACAATTCACAACTCCGCAAAACATAAAAATCATTTAAATTAGAATTTGTTAAAATAGATGTGCACAAAGATGTCACAGATAAAACACAACACATATCATATAATATATATTAAAAAATATTTCAGTGTATGTAAATGCACTATAACTTACATTGCATTTGACTTAAAATGAGCCTTAAATGATAAAAAAAAGTACATCTACTAGACCTATTGTATTTAAAATTATTTCTTTTATTATCACACTAATTTTTATCCAAATTGGGTATGTGTATGAGTCCCATCTAAAAATGGTACAAAATAAATATAGCGAAAAAATTGATGTAAATACCATTTTAAAGCTATTTTTTCAACATGTACGCCATATAAGATATAATTTGTAAATAGATAAATGATTACATAAAATATTAATATATTTAAATGCATGTAGGGCCCATTTTGAGCCTAATACACAATACCTGCTATGCATAAAACTGCACCAGAACGTACCTCATGTATATCATATACATATATATATACATATATTTTTATTTCATATAGGTTGGTTTTGGGTACCTAACGGATTTACTCTACCCATACCCTATTCGAGAGAGCAAGTAATAATTCGTGCCATAGCCGTACTCATGGACAATATTTTGTACCCTTCTACATATAAATTAGGGTTAGGTTAATAAATATCCATGGGTACCTTACCCAAATTACACTCTTAATAATCATATAGGAAGATCCAAAAAATAATTAAAAAATAAAATAATTATAAATATTTAAAAAAATTTTAGATGAACGTTTTGGTTGGAAAAATTTTATGTGTTTGCTAAACATGCTTTTAAGGTAATTAATTCAGCCAAGAGGTAGTGACAATCACTTTCTTAACTAGTTATCCATTGCCGGATTAGTTTTTTTTTTTGTTGTTGACAAAAATTGCAGAATTAGTTTTAGCTAGTGAGCAGTTTGTCACAAGCTGAGACTTTTCAACCCTGAACTTGTGTGACACTTAGCGTGCTCACACCCTTGTGAGGGCTAAGTCAGCCTAAAATTGGACCAAATACTTGAGAAAGTGATGGTAGAAGTGGTGGGCAAAAGAGGAGAGCACTTAGGAACAAAAGAATTTGTATTACTTGAAGTCTTTTTACAAGAGGACTAGAAGGCTACAAGGGAACTCTCTTTTGGGAGCTTGGGTGCTCTAGAGTTAGTGTGTATTGAATGGTTTGATGTGGAGCAAATGAGCCCTCTCCCCCTTTTATAGGCTCTTCCCTTTCCTAGGGCTCATCGGATTCTGGCATGTGTCCGTAAGTGGACGGCTAAGATTGCTTTCTAGAATCTTCCCACATTCTCTTTGGAATTCTCCAGAATTTTCCTGAAGAGTCTTGAACTTCTTGGAGTTTTTAGAGGATTCAAAAGAAGTCTAGAAGGTTCTAGAATTCTCTACACTTTTCTTTCTCTAGAATTTTCTAGAGAACTCTGATACCTTCATGATTTCTCTATTCTTCTTTAGAACTTTCTAGAGAACTCCGGCAACTTCATGATTTCTCTACAATTGTGTAGAGGTTTCCTTGATAACCTCTACTAAGATATTTAGGACTTGACAAGTTGCAACCATGCAAGAAACGGCAACCAACCCATTAACAGTCCAATTCTCCACTAAACTTTGACTGTTCCGTCGCAATTAATACATCTCATTAATCGATGCTACAATAAAAACAACGCTTGGTTTGTATAATTACGTGTAGTCCATGCAATTGCTCAGGTAAGGACACCACATGTCAGTTTTCTTCTTTCCCTTTTTTATACAGAGACAACGAACATCTGATCATGTGTAGACTTGTAGCTAGATTCACGCGTGCTTTGGTCTATTCTTCCTCGCGATGTTTGCTTCATGCATGTGTATTTAAAAACAGAGCAAAATTATAATTTAGACCATGAAAGTCACGACATCTAGAGATTTAAAAATTCTCAGCTATTCTTCCTCGTGATGTTTGTTTGCTGCATGTGTACCATGGACAAAAACTATAATTAAACTAAGACGGTTAAAAGCTTGGATGGGATGGAGATGTGATAAGAATTTGAAATGGAAGTGTATTAAAAACAGATAAGATACATTGGAATTAAGTAAATGTGTATTGGGATTGGATAAAAGTATATTGAGAAATAAAAGATTTCGTTGCTGGATTATCTTACCTTGTCCTGGGATGTGATTCCTTACACTTGAGTACACTTAGGTTTGGTGCAACCGAGTCTATTTAACTCATTTTTCTGATTTTTTTGAATTTTTTATAAAAGTGTTATTATAAGTATATTTAATATATATCAGTTTTTACAAATTTTGAAGATTTTTTAATATTTTTTTGGATTTTTAAAAAATCAGTGGAATTTTAGTAATTTTAAATTATTAAAAATGTCATTTGTGTTTAAAAATCCAAAAGAAAATCTAAAAATATTTGAAAATGATAAAATTAATACACATTTTAAATATACTAGGAACCAAGTGAGTCCTTCAACTCAATTTCAGTAAAGTTCAGATCGAATCCGATTCCCTTCTTTTTCTGCACTTATCTATCCAATGATTACCCGATCTCCTCACCGGTGGGTCATGTTATTTCTGAAATTAGATTCATCCTCACTGCTAATGCTCACCTCTTAATTCACCACTTTCTTAGGCAAGGAAATGCGGTTGCCCATTTGCTTGCCGACCTAGTTTCGGTCTCTGCTTTGGATCATCAAACATGGTGGGGAAACCCCCCTCAAGCCATTCTTGGAAAAATTTATACAGATAATTTTTTGACAATAAATTGCTTGGATTACTCTCTTCCGAACCCTTTTCATATGGAAAGGGCGTCGGGTTAGAGTAATTCTTTTTATCAAAAAATATATATATATATACTTAAATTAATAGCTGTGTAAAAATATTTTAAAAAATAAAAAAATAAGTATTGCACATGAAAGCGACGAAGCTAATTGGACCTGAATCCATCTTAGCTATAAACAGCAGCAACAACATTTGGTTTTTAACTTTGGAAATCGTGATGTTTGATGCATGCATGTGTATTTAGCGTAGCAGCAAAAGAATTATAAAGACCACAAAGTCCACTCAGTGATATTGGAAATCGATAAAAGCCTGGCATCCACATGATTGTACGTGTTTAATTAAAAATATCAGCCTTTTATTAGAAAGCGATTTCCACCATAGATTATGGATAGATGCTTTTGTTATGGGAATGGATGGTCGATATATTAATTGAGCCATGCTCAAATATGTTAGCGCCCATGAATGAATAACGCATGTGATGCAAATTAAAATTATCTAGAAATTAGGATCTTTGTATCTACCCCTGCATAGTTTGTGCGAAATTGAAATTATATTATTTATAATTTCATAAAATTACAAGATATTTTGCAATCTTTGTATGAAATTGCAAATGCTCATCTTCCACTATAAATTCACAAACGATTGGTTAATTTTTGTGATAAAGTGATGATAGCACCCTTGTTAATATATTATAATAAAATTATCTTATTTATAGACATTATTTTCTCTGCAATTGTTGTAAGAGCTATTTAAATAATACGTATCATAACTAAAAATTTATAAATAAATAATTTAATGATAAAAATAACAACGTTAATACTCAATTTCTTAATAATAGAGACATTTTCATCGTTTCATCAAAAGTTTAACTTTCATCCATGAAACCTTAGCAAAGGAACGTGCTTATAGTTTCATACAAACATTGAAAGATACTTCATAATTTTGTGAATCTAAGACATAGGTCTGCAATTTCACCAAACTCTACAAGTACGGATGTCAAAACCCTCTCGAAAGTTACTATTTAAGTCATAATTCTCAGTTCTACTTTTACGTGGAATGTAGAAGTTCTCTCTCCCAAGATCTTAAAGAAACGAAATAATTATATCTCAATTTTTTTTAAAATTAGAAATTTAATATCCTCAAGTCCAGCTTTTTTATTGAAATAGTAAATATTGTTTTTAAAAAGATGACTAGCCAGCATCTTAATAAAAGTGGAGCCTTATCAGACATAGTTAGATGTAAAATTAGAAAATGTTGTGTACGACTTACACTACTCTTTTCGAAAGTTCCTGCTTAAGATTTAAATATTAAAGTAATTCTAATCCCCACTTTTTAAAAAATGGCTGGGAATGTCTAATATTTTCTTTTGAACTTCAGGATCTTCTAAACATCAAAGCAAGCTTAGTTTTCAATTAGAATTAATTAAGCACACAGAGTGCGACCAATAATTAAATTTTAAAATTTAAGAATTGAAGTAAAATTCCCTCAACTTCAGTAAATCATCAGAGTAGTCCCAACTCCCAAGCAGCTTCCTGCCAATTTGAAAGGTTGGCTGCATCTGAATTTTTCTTTTTTTAAAAAAGTTTTAAAACTTTTTTATGCAGCGGAGTCACGGGAGCAGATAAAAAAGACTTGCATTTGTGGGGGGCCATGGATGAGTTGGGAAGTCCGATGTCGTACGTGCATGGTAATTAATTTGAACCTTTTAAATGGCTAGCTAGAAGTTGATTATGGCCCTTATTTCTTAGTTTATAAAAATAATTTAGAAGAACCAACTCCTAACCTATATATGAAAAAAGAATCACTCACACATGACTAAAGATGGAGAGCTAATAGGAAAATTGTTTTGATATCCACAGCTTGGCTGGCGGTGTACTAGAAGGTAAACATGAAATTCCAAACCATAGAATTATATTTCCTTATTTTAAAATATCACCAACTAATTTCATTTCTGTAATTTATTTGTTTTATTTATTTATTTTGGATTTTTTTACTAACTGTTCTGTGTTTATTGTTTTTCACTCTTTACAATTTTTAAGTACTGATGGAGGGTAATTGTTCTAAAATCATAATTAAGCTTGTGTTCATGGTCAACCAATTGATACATATATAGTCATGCCTAAAAGTCAATATTCTTGGTCCAATTGAAGCCACATAGCTTATCTATGTAAGCCATCGAAAATCAATGAGGTATGAGAAGGTTCAAGACCGAGCAGATATATAAGAGAGCCCATCAAACACAACTACCACTATAACCATAGTCATGACTAGGTCCCTAGGATAGCGTGTCCCTTTGAATTTTTGTCTTGGATAGATTTGTAAATATCCAAAGCCTTTCTAATTCAACCCAGGAGTTAAAAATCATGTCAGCTTGCTAAGCTGAAGGAATACATAGAAAGTGATAATATATCTAAGAATAATATATCGAATTAATTATACACAAAATAAATTTCACAATACAATAATGAGATTGAGTTTACAAAGAGATGGGATTATGATAGTATAAAACTGGTTGTTAAGTAAAACCTCATATATTCTATATTTTTTAATAAAAAAATGTTCCAGTACATGCGACTGCACCATGCAGTGCATGCACTGTGGGCCCCACTTGATCATGAATGGAAAATCTACTCCATCCATTGTATTTAGAATTGTTTACTTTATTAACATACCAATTTTCATTCAAATCCAACATGTATCTGGTTCTCATATTAAAATAATACAAAATCAATGTAATGAAATAGTTTAACGTAAATATCAAGTTTAAAGTAGTATTTTCAACATCTAAGCTGTCTAAAGTATGATTTTTATATGGATAAATGATTGTATAAAGTTTCATTACAATCTAATATGTGTGGGGCCCGTTTTACAGCATGTTGTACCGTAAATCGAATCTCTTTTTAATATATATATATATTACTTTTATATGGTTCCACATGTATTTAGCTAATACATCAAGTTCTTGTATATAGATTTTATAAAATTTTAACAATTGAAAATTTTCACAAAGAAATCACCTAAGGCTATTTTCTCTTATTTTATTATCTATTCTAGATTATCTCAAATTATTTTATTTTAATTTTATTATTTCTTATTTTACAACTCATTCATCTTAATATTCTTAGTTATGCTATAATCATCCTATGAATAAGATGTTCTTTAACTACCTAACATTCTACCTCATATAATATATACAGTTTAATGACTGTCTTACTAAAATTTTCCTTTTCTTTAATTGAAGCTAGATGGTTACATAAAATTCCTAAAGAATTGATATTTTTGTCAATTTCTCTATTCTCTTAAATTATTAATCCTAAATATTGGAAGTAATCAATTCTTGGTACATTTGGTAGGTACCAATGTTAAATATCATGTCATGTCATGTCACACTCATCTAAGCAAACAATGCACTAATGAATCTTCATCCAACTCTTGCATTGGCCAATATAAGTCACCATTCCATGCGTGTACACATCAATCATGGGCTATGTAGTCTCAAGCTCAATTGACCCATATGGTGCTAATCTTTTGTAAGTTCATAGATCGTAACAAGTAGTATAGAAAAAGTTATCAATCCCTTGAGGATCAAGATGATTATCAGGTTATCTCAATTTCAATTATTTTGATGATAAAAAAAACTATGTGGACTTTATATTTAAACTGTCAAACTAACCAAAACAAATGAATAAACAATCAATGGATGAGAGATCTTTCATCAAAAAAATGGATGAGAAATCTAGGATTTTGGATTTCATGCATTAGTTATTATGACCTTTGATTTATCCACTATTTGGAATATGTTATGTCTAAAATGAAATCCTACATCGAAAGAGGGAAGAGTTCCTAGGGATTTATAAGTAAGTCTAAGCTTAAACATGGTGTGAAGTATTTTAAAATCATATGGTTGAGCTGCTAGGCCAAAGTAAACAATTTCATACTGTTAGACCCATAACCCATGAGCCTTGGGTAATTTTTTTGGGTTCATGTGTTATAAATAGTATCAGAACAGTCCCCTCTAGTAGATGTGGGATAAAGGCTCAAAGTTGAGATAACCGAGCAAAGGCCTCGAGTAAAGATGATTGGAAAGAGGCCTAAAGTTGAGTTGAGTTGTAATTCAATGATGAACAAAATGAAAGCTAGTGGGCTTATAACAACCCAGAACTGAATCACGCAACGAAAAAACTTCCCAGGAGTTTATAAGTGGTTCTAAGCTTAAACATGGTGTGACACATTTTTAAATAATGTGACTAAGCCTCCAAGACAAAGCGAATCATATTACACAATTAAACCCATAGCCCATGAGCTCAGGATATGTTTTCTAGGTCCATGTGTTACAATTTACTTTAAAGACAAATAATATCATTATAATCGAAGATATATTTCGATCTATTGCCATATAATTAAAAGCCACAAAATTCTATAGATAAATTTCCTCGAAGGGATCCTGCCTATGTCTAGGTCAGTGAAACATAGCTTCAATATCCCATTTTTCTATACCTCAACTTCTAGTTTTTGATTCCTTCACATTAGTATATAAGATCATGCCAAGTGCAGATCTAATTCATTAATCAATATAATGAATTCTAAGATATTAAATTAAAGTAAAACATTATTAATCATTAAAGAGAATTAAAGTAGAATTACAAATAATTCAAAAGGGCTACATCTCTAATCCTAAAACGAGAAAATTAATCACAATGACATTCATGAATATAATCAATTAAAAATAAAAGGCAAATTATTCTATAAAAGTATCCCAAAAAAGTAAAAGAAAAATTAAAACAAGTTGAATTTCTCATAAAAGCTAATATCTTCTTCACTTTAATCTTCTTGTCTTCTTAATCTTTTGTTGATAACTTTTTTCTCTCTTCACTAATGCTTCTATTTACCCTAAAGAATTTTTTAGGCTAAGGTTCCTCCTTTTATAAATGGCTAAGCATAAGAACTAGTGGACTGCATAAAACAGAGCAAACCGACTGTAAAAACTGTGATTTGCGCATAACTTATGCATTGGACAAGCCTATAGTCTTGCTAACTATATGTGCATGTGGATTTCTAACAGTACTTTACATTGAATTTTGTGAATAATTTTGGACCTGATACGCCCATGGGTGTGTTTTGTTGAAACCTACTCTCGAGGTTGCTTTATGCTTCAAACTTGTGAGTAATTTGAAGTGTTATGATTCAAGTGAATAGCGTAGATTAGGAGGACATTACATCATTAGACATGATCAAGTTAGATCATGGGGATTGATGTTAATTGAGATGAGTTAAATTTGATCTAGTTTGAAACAATATTTCATTAGCAAATATGATGTGATCATATGGTTGATATTGTATGAATATGGTTTAAATTAAGTCGAAGTAGTGGACTTCACAAAAGCTACTAATGTTCTGCATTATTGGATGTCTACGTTTGTGTTTTTGCTAAGAATTCATGAAGAGCCTTTGGAGACAGACTTATTTTCCTAATTTTTTCATTAGATGGTGGCTATAGATCCTCAGAATGTGTTGACATTAGATCACATGTGAAGAGCCTAGGAATCCTATAAATGTGATAGAGTTGGAAAATAAATGCAGTTCATACTGTTTAGTGGCTAATGTACAAGGAGTGCATGATCGAGTGCATGGTTGATGCACTAATGCAGGTTAGAGTGTTTTAGATTTATACTAGTTTATGAATAAAAGTGGAGTAATTTCTCAAGCAAAGAGATGTGGTGTCATGCTTAGTTCAAGCATCAAAACTGATGAACTAATTGATAAATTGCAAAAATGGTCGAAGATACAATTTCTCTATAAGTTGGCTTGGTGTGTGCAAAATTCAATATAAGGCGAAGATCTATTAGATTTGTGTCTTGTATTCTTTGTATGGGTTACTTACATAATTATTTGCATGTGAGAGTGCATAGTGAATAGACAAGAGAGTGCGTATTTATTTTGCATAAGTGTCCATGAAAGTCCTTTTTTTTTTTTTTAGCTTCTATGAAGGTCTTATTTATAGGTGTATCAGTTAGGGATTCTATGGAGCCATTTGGAGTATCTCTTCAAGGTGTAAAAGAGGGATTGTTAAAGTGTTCTTGTTTTATATTATAGTAAATGATAGGATAACTCCTATATCCTTTTCCTCAAACCAGGTTGATTAGCGCCCATTGTTATGTATGTAGCAATGACTTGAATGTGATTGTACTTCTAACAAGAAATACGACATCTAAATCAGATGCAGCATTTTTCTAAAATAATGGGTCAGAAATATACGCCTGTCCGATCTGAATAATATTGGTGGTGATTGATTAGCCACTCTTTAAAATTGGACGGCCGCTTAATTTAAGACATGGGTCCGACCAACTGACCAAGCGCCCAATCATAACACCCAAAAGGCATCAAGCTTTCAATTCTGGAGGAATTGAACAAGAAGACAAGTTTGAGTTTGCATTTAGATTTTGGTCAGTGGACAATTCTGTCCTTTATGCACCATAGCCAGCATGTGAACTTCCAGCTTAGAGAGAGAGAGAAAGATTTGCGTCATACGTACGCAGCATGTCCACATGGTCTGGATTAATCATCCAATGTCATCTTGATTTGATCACTTCTATTAATCAGTTTTTCTTTAATTTGTTGCATAAACTTGGACGCTTCAATTAGTCTTCTTTGAGGATTTGTTTTGTTGAGCGTAACAGAATGGTATAAATTAAAGGAATAATGTTTTGTTCAGTGTACCGGCATGGTATAAATTAAAGGAATAAAAAAATATATATATAGTAGGTGTTGATATTTTTTTTTTTAAAAAAGGTCCTTTAAGAATGATACGACCACTTATGTTACTATGCCATCGGCAAGAAAATTAGTCAATTTAATTGTTGGTAAGAATTTTATCAGCAATAATATTGGCAATAAATTTTATTACAAGAATGAAATTTATTATAGTGCAAGTGTCCGATTTAATTTATCTGTGATTTAAAAATTTTCTCTAGCCGAGTGTCTATAATAAAATTTATTATAGTGCAAGTGTCCAATTTCATTTATCTGTGATTTAAAAATTTTCTCTAGCTGAGTGTCTTAACCATTTTACAAATATTCTTGTTTAATCCGAACATAAAATCCGACAAGTAAGTCGCAAGTAATCTAAGCAGGTTGTGCCATCCCACAAGAAATAAGCATTTTACTACAAGCTTTTAGTGAAGTTTAGCACTCTCTTATTACAAAAGATGCTGATTAAGAACGGACATAATACCTGCAGCTAAAATTAGCTTTAATGACAATAATATAATGAGGGCTCATTTTGATGGTCAATTAAAATTTGGTCGACTCATTATGTAAAAACTATTTGTTTAATTTAGAATATCAAATTTCATGCAAATGAAATATTTGCATGGGGTACATTGATGAAAATGCCAAATCTAAGCAGGAATTGAAAAAAATAAATCATTATTTTTTAATTTGAATCTTTGACTTTCCACTCTATACACTCTTACATACATTCACATCAACTACTTGATCATCTAAATAAATTATTATTTTTTAAGATTGAGAAAAATGTTGTTGGGAAATCAGACATTTTATCCCACTTTAAAATATCGGCATCTCATCTCACCCATAAACAAAATAAATTATTAAAAAAGCTAAAATTTTAGCCGCATATAATGCTTATTTGGCTCCACTGTACACATGCATCAGTTTTGTTGTATATCTATTTTGCATCATATATATATAAGAAATATTCCGATGGAGTTATTGGCTCAAAATGAGCTCATATGATCATAAAATTATAATTTATTTTGTCTTTTATATTTAAAATTATTTATTTTATTTGTATACTAATTTTCATCCAAATTGTATATGTGTATGGATCCCATTTGAAAATGATGTGAATTCAATATAATAAAATAATTGATGTAAATAACAATTTTAAAGTTATTTTTCAACATATAAACTATCGTAGATATAATTTATATATGGATAAGTAATTCTATAAATTATGAATAAATTTGAGTACATATATGACTCATTTTGAGCTAACTACATTGTACTTTACAGTGCAGTTAGCTGCACCGGATAGGTTTTAAATATATAGGAAAATATTCAAGTGCAAATGGACTACAACATAATATATTGCAGACTGCCCCAAAATAGACTCCACATGTATTAAAATTAACATCTACCTTACCTATTGTACTTATCATTATTTATTTTAATAACATGTCAATTTTCATCTAAATCTAGCATGTGTATATACCCCATCTTAAAATGGTACAAAATTGACGTAATAAGATAATTTTAACTTAAATATCAATTTTAAAGTAGTATTTTCAATATTTGAGTCATCTAAAGTATGCTATTTATATAGAGGAATGATTGTATAAAATATTTTAATATTATAATATGCGTGGGGCCTATTTTGTAGCAGATTCACCGTAATTATGATGCAGTCCATCCGCATAGGACTAATTCTCATATATATACATACTTGATTTAGATAAAATCTAATCTCCTAGATAAACAGGTGATGTTAAATACAATGAATAGATTAGATTTTAAATTAATCATCAATAACTTAGAAATTAAGAGGGTTATATAGGACCAACGAAACCTTATAGATATGGAAAATAGTCAAGTGTAGACAGACTGCATTGTAATTATGGTGCAAATTACCCCATAATGGGCCCTACATATATTAAAATTAGCATCTACATTGCCCATTGTATTTAAATTTATTTATTTTAACAGCATACTAATTTTTATCCACACCTAGCATGTTTATATGTTTCATCTTTAAATGGTGCAATATCGATGTAATAAAAGAGTTTAACTTAAATATCAATTTTAAAGTAATATTTTCAAAATCTAAATTGTCTAAATTATGTTATTTATATGGATAAATAATTATACAAAATATTATTATATTTTAATATATGCAGAGCTATTTTATAGCAGATTGCACTATAATTATGATGTAGTCTATCCACACAGGATTAGTTCTCTATATATAAGTCCTATATTATAGATATGATTGCTTAAGAGAACTACTAATATAGTCACTTAGATTCGGTTGCAAATAAAGTAGAAATTTTGGAGGGAGCTTTTACATTTTCTACCTCTAAGTTGGCAAATTTTTATTTTGGTCCTTGAAATTTCATATTTGCATTTTGGTCCTTCTAAGTTTTGGATTATTGCATTTTAGTCTCTCATGTCTCACACATTTAAAAAACCTTCCTAGAACATAAATATCTAAGATGCCCGCCATTTCATCAACAACCTAAAATCCTATTATCTTCAAATTATTAATATGAAAATTGACTCCATTTGTTGTATTTAGCATTATTTATATTATCATAAAAAAATTTTATTTATCTAGTATTATTGTGTATAAGTTCTATCTATAAATGTGTAAAATCAACATAATAAAATAATTTAATGATAAATATCAATTTTAAAATTATCTTTTCAACATATAAATCATCTAAAGTATCACTTTTACATGGATAAATGATTTTACAAAATATTATTATATCTAATATATGTGTAAACGAATCTAAGCATTTTTCGTAATTTACACATGCATATGTATGGGCTCTGCTTCTATGCAACTTGGTTACATAAAAGAAAAAGTCATGTACCCCTTGATTTTAAAGATCTTGATTCTTGATAAAAAAAAAAAAAAATCTAATCCATTCATTGTACTTAACATCATTTACTTATCTAAGAGACCAAGTTTCATCTCAATCAAATATGTTTATGGGCAGCGGTTGTTAAAAAATATATATTCATATGTAAATTATGTAAAATGCTTAGATATCTTCGCATATGTATTAAAATATAATAATATTTTATAGAATCATTTATCTATATAGTAGTGATATTTTAGATGATTTAGATGTTGAAAAAACTACTCTAAAATTAATATTTTAACATTAAGCTATTTTATTACGTTGATTTTACACATTTATAAAAGAGACCTATATATAGTGAAACTAAACAAATAAAAGGTTTTCAAAAATATTATAAATGATGCTAAATACAATTGATAAAATAATTTTTTTTATCAACTATCAAAATTCAGCAAGACCGAATACATATATTTCAACAAGCGTGGCTCATACATATTTGATTTGGATGAAACTTGATCTATGAGATAAACAAATGATATTAAATATAATAATAGATGATTTAAATGTTAAAAAAACTAATTTAAAATTAATATTTTAACATTAAACTATTTTATTATGTTGATTCTATACATTTATAAAAGGGACATATATGTAGTGAAACTAAATAAATAAAAGGTTTTCAAAATTACTATAAATGATGCTAAATACAATTGATAAAATAATTTTTTTTATCAACTATCATATTCTAAATATAGAAGGGGTTACGTAAAAAAATATATTTCATAAAAGCAGGACCGAATATATATATATATATATATATATATATATATATTTCAACAGGTGTTACTCATACATATTTGATTTGGATGAAACTTG
>JAXCLR010000105.1:27200098-27224526 GCA_035584095.1 Annona squamosa | reverse complement strand
GTTACTCATACATATTTGATTTGGATGAAACTTGATGTATGAGATCAACAAATAATGTTAAATATAATGAATAGACTGAATTTTTCATCAAACATTTAAATCTCAAAATTCAGAAAATTCAGAAAGGTTACGTGAAACCACTAGCCCATGGTGTTTAATCTTGACACTGAATGGGACAAACCAGTAAGTGTTTCACAATGATTTTTTTATTACATATTGCAAATGAAGACTGAGTTCCCTCTGGATTCGATCTTGGAATAACACTCACGCACTCAGGTGTGTTACCACTGAGCTGGTACGCGGTGCTTGGCAATGATTAACTGATATAATGTTTAGATTTGACATTTGTTTAACAGTATTTTACAAAGTACATACCGAGTACAGATGTTGGTTATGAATGTACCTGGAACAGAAATTGCTAAGTTCATATTTGATCAAGTGCAGATTTACTTTTAGTTGATGAACAGGTGTTGCTCACTAAACAGATATAATGAAAATCATTAATTTTAGTATCTTTTCTATTTTACAAACACAATTTCATTAGGATCCAATTTTATTATCTTTAATTCTTTCTATTTTTTTAAAATTTATTTGGATGCTTATGGTATCCTTTTAAGCTGTTTTTAACCCATAAATGTTGTCTGTATAAATAATATAAAGACAACTTCAAATAAAAAGCAATCTAAAAAAGATAAATTTCTGGGGCTGTTGTTATTAAAGTTGGGTGGTTCATTTGGTGTTGGTATGGAGTCATAGTTATTAGAATTTCCCATACATCAGTATCAAAACTTTTTCTTATAAAAAAAAAATTCAACATCTTGCCCGGAGTTCTAATCTAATATTACTTTCTTTATAGGTTAATCTAATATTATTTAGATGCATGGATGTGCCATTACTTTTTTTAAATTTTTATTTTTAAAACTAAGGGTTTTATTTTTGATTGATAGGTATTTATTTATGATACTAAAAAATTCGATTTATTGAAAAACTATAAGTTAAGGTTTAACACTTCTCAAGTGAATGTATAACTATTTAATAAAAATTAAATATAATATTATATATAATTATTTAAAACATGTTGCGGACGTTTTTAATTTAAGGCTGTGTTTAGCAATGCTTAAAAAATGTCACGTTAAAACTTTTGAATCTAAAACTTTTCATTCTCCATATTTATCCTATTTTTTAATCATTTATTTATATTTTCCTATACAACTATCCTACTTTTCAAACAATTCTACACATCTACCCACATAACTAACCTATCTATTTTAACTCTATCATCTTTAATCCTTATTACTACAGACTGAGATCCGATGCTCCCGGGAGCATGTAGTGTTGCATGCTCCAGGGTGCATATTTTTTTTATTTTTTTCAAAAAATTTTTTACACTAGTGAATCTATATGTATTTAATATATGTATAAATTTTTACCATTTTTGGCATATTTTAAATGTTTATTTTTTATTTTTGAAAGTCAGTGGCATTTTAGGTAATTTTAAATTACTAAAATGTCACTGATTTTTAAAAATCAGAAATAAATATCTAAAAATATTCAAAAATAGTAAAAATTGATATATATATATATATATATATATATATATATAGACACACACATTAAATACACTTAGGTTAACAAGTTCATGAAAAAATGTTGAAAAAAATAAAAAAGGATAGGTATATGTGCCCAGGAGCATACAACACTACATGCTCCTGGGAGCATAGTTGTCTTATTATTACCTCTATCACATCACATCATTTTACAACTTTTACTCTCCAAAACTTTTCATCAAAAGTTTTATCCCCCAAAACACACTCTAAATGAATTTAAAAAGTGAAAATCCAAGCCCTAGCAGGGCAATAAATTTAATCATCTAATGAGAGGCGCAATTAACCGAAACGCACCCTCCTTATTTTATAAAAAGCAGAGAGAAAAGAGAAAATAAGAATAATAAAATTAAAATAGAATTTTAGGTTGCATATGAAATGAAGGACATTAGAAGTATTTTGGCCCTGTGCATGAAATATGGGGATTAAAATGCAATAATTTTAAACTTTGAAATATTACAAAGAAAAGAAAGTATGAAAACTTGAAAGAAAAAATGCAAAATTTTGAACTTTTTTTTAATTATATCACTTACTTTGGATGACTAAGTAACTGAAGGAAGATAACTTTAGGAAAGGAAAATGAGAGAAATACTTCTATCCAACTTTACACAACAAACCAATTTTGGAGTCCTCCCCCATGTGGCCCGAAAGACGATCTTTCCTGCTCAGTGCCGGGTGGAGTTTCTGGGTGCAGACACTAGGATATAGACTCCGGGAGAAGTTTTCGAGATATTGCTTTGAATCGCTGGCATTAGGAAATCGATGGGAGTGGAGTTTCAGAGGATAGAGATATGGAAATATTGGGTGAGATGAATCCTAGTTTGGATGATCTCTTAGGAGCTGAGCTCTAGACTATGACCATCTCTGGAACGGCGATTAAGAAGATTTCTCCAGGGAATGACACAGTATGTTTATGCTCGGTATGGACGTCAAAGCCATATAACAGGGAGCTTTTCAAGTTTATGATGCGGAGGTTATGGAGGACGTCGGGCAGCTTTCATTTTGTGGAGATGGGCGAGAATCTCTACAAGATTGTTTTCGCCAAACAGTCGGACAAGGAGAAGATAATGGCAGGAAGGCCATGGTTGTATGACAGACACATAATCATATTCATGGACTTACGCGAGGAGGTCGACTACGCCCATTTGGTGCTTGCTAAAACACCCATATGGGTACATGTGCTGGATGTTCCTCAACTGGTGGATAAGCATGTGCTCGGAGGTAGTCTTGGTAAAACCTTCGAACATGTGGAAGAAATTGTTGCATCTAAAACGGAGCTTAAGCTGAAAGTTGTGATCGATTGTAGGGAACCTTTGAGGAGGGGATTATTCATTCAAGTTGGATCACAAAGGAGAAACTGGTTACCATTCCAATATAAGAAGTTGCCAATATTTTGTTACGGATGAGGAATTATGAGCCACTCTTATAAGGAATGCTCGAAATTAACAGACCGACATGACAATGTAGTAGAGGCAGATCTGCCTTTTGGGAGTGCTTTGAGGGTGGGAACTCGGCCGTTGAGAATAAGAGATGGCAAAGAGTCTGGAAACAGAGTAACTCCGAGAAAATACTTGGGTGGCGAAGGGACAATGACAGGTGACTCATCCCAGCAACAGCGAACCGACTCATTACCGCAACAACCGAATTAATGTCCTCAGCAGCAAAGCCCCCACAATACGCAACAGCAAAGTCCCCACCTTAACAGTCCCCAACATATGCAAATTGGGTATAGTAAATCGCAGAAAATGGCAGAGGATAATACCCATTCACAATCATTGTTGTAGACACAGCTCTATATGGAAGGTAGTGGAGTAATGATGACCCAAATGATCCATCCTTTTTCACAGAAAGACGGCCAAAAACTTTGGGTTGGCAATCACCATGGCCAAATGCCAAAGATTATGGAGCATTCACAGCAGGAGAGCCAACATATTCGGGATGGTTGTCACCATACCCAACTGTCATCGACGATAGAGCATGCTATGCATCTACCACCTTTTCAATCGAAGACTCACTCAGAGGACCAGCAGATCTATGGTCAAACGCAGATCCCAATATTGAACAACAGCGATTTACCCATCCGAAGCTGCTATCTCGGCATCGGACCAATTAGCATCTCGGCAGATGATATGGGCCCTTCCCCAACAGAAGCAGAAACACGAATTGGAGGAGCCTCCCTCTCAAACTTTTCTAAAGGATGTTCCCATAAGCCTAGCCACTGACACAAACCAATCGTCACCCTCTACGTTCGGTGTGGATATGATGACTGATCAACAAAGTTGCACCGGTGACATGAGGTTACCAAAGGCTGGTGTCGGTTTCATCAATCAAGTTCAATGTGAGCAATCAGAAAGACCCTCAAGGGACAAAACAGGGGGTGTGTCCCATTGGCATGATGCGGTGCTGAGTGAGAAGATAGTGGGTCAGAACCTGAAAGAAGAGAAATCTGTGCAGAAAAGTAAGGGCAGATGGAAACGAATGGCGAGAGGAATGGAAGATCTGTTGGAAAATGATATATATGAGATACCCAAAGGGATAAACTGCAAAAGAAATCTGATAAAAGAGCAACAGGAGATTATTACCAACCATAAGAGTCCAAAGGTGGATAAGCCTTATGATGACAAGGAGGTGGCGGCCGAGGGGGATCCTCAGCCCCGCCTCAGCTAAAATGGCCCTTTTAGCATGGAATTGTCATGGGCTTGGGAACCCACGGGCAATTCGCTGCATTCTTGACTTGGTCAAGAAAAAAGAACCCAAGATGATTTTTCTTTCTGAAACAAAACAGACTGCAAAGGAGATGGAGGGAATCAGATGCAAACTCAAGTTTGAATGTTGTATGGCGGTGGATTCTACAAACAGAAGGGGCGGGATAGCGCTACTATGGAACAATGATTTTCCTATCATTATAAAAAGTTTTTCAAGTCATCACATAGATGCAGATATTCATGGTTGGAGGTTCATGGGGATCTATGGGCATCCCGAAATGCAACAGCGAATACAGACATGGAATCTACTGAGAACGTTAAGCAATTGAGCGGACTCCCCATGGTTAGTTATGGGCGATTTTAACGAGGTAACGAGGTCTAATGAATATTTGAGTCAAAGGACCCGATCTCAAGCACAGATGGATCTTTTCTGTCATACTCTGGACAGGTGCAATTTGGTGGATCTTGGTTTCGTAGGCCCACCCATGACGTGCAGCAATAACCGAAAGAGTACTCATCGGGTCGAAGCCAGATTGGATAGGAGAGTGGCTACGCCATGTTGGTTATCTCTTTTCCCGTATACGAAAATTTCTCATATGCCGGTGGTTTACTCTGATCATTGCTCGTTATTGCTTGTTATGAACACATTGCTTCGCAAAAGGAAACCGCCAAGGGAATTCAGATACGAACTATTTTGGGCAAGAGATAGGGAGACCCATCGGATTGTCAATCATGCATGGTCTTCGCAACAGTGTTACGACCTTTCTTCCCCGATTCCACTAGAAAGGAAGATTAAGTCTTGCGGTTTGGAATTAACTAAATGGAACCTATCGAAAAGGGGAATCTGAGGAGAAACATTGAGGATAAACAATGGGACTCAGAACCCCAGTGACCTTACAGATGATGCCATAAAAAGTGCCAAGCTCCAAATCAACATTCTCTTGGAAGATGAGGAACAGATGTGGAGACAGAGAGCGAAGACTCATTGGCCACATGGGGGACAGAAATACGGGTTTTTTCCACCGAATGACGTCAAATCGCAGAAGGATTAACACCATTGAGGGCCTAATGGATCCAAATGGACACTTGGTCAATAATCAAGATAATCTGCTGGATACGACTGCGGAACATTTTTCAACTCTTTTCTCTTCTTCAGGCTCGGCCCAATGGGATTGGATTAATTCTACCATTTCCACTAGAATCATGGAACAACAGAGGCAATCTCTAATCAGAACCCTTGAATTTGATGAAGTAACTAAGGCAGTAAAGGCGATGAGCTCTACAAAGGCTCCGGGGCCAGACGGGATGTCAGCAGGATTCTTCCAAAAGCATTGGCAAACGGTTGGCCAAGATGTATTTTTGTGGTGCAAGTACTTCATGGAACAATCGGATCTCGATCGCCAGCGCACGCAAATCGAACAGCTAAACTCAACTACCATTGTTTTGATCCCGAAAAGGCCGGGAGCTCAATCTTTGAACCATTTTCACCCGATAAGCTTATGCAATGTTGCCTACAAGATTCTGGCGAAGGTTTTGGCTAACAGAATCAAGCTATGCCTCCATGATCTCATCAGTGAAAATCAAAGTGCATTTGTCCCAGGTCGGCTAATCTCTGATAATATGTTGGTTGCATATGAAATTATCCACTCACTCAGGAGGAGAAGGGACGAGATGAAGCAAGAGATGGCTATCAAACTTGACATGTCCAAGGTGTATGATAGGGTTGAGTGGGGGTTCTTGCAGAAGATAATGGAAGCCATGCATTTCGGACCGATGTGGATCAGATGGATTAGGTGCTGTATTTCAACAGTGCAGTATAGGGTGAATGTGAATGGTTTCAAATCAAGATACTTTAAACCACAGAGGGGATTAAGGCAAGGCGACCCACTCTCTCCTTACCTTTTCCTCTTATGTGCTGAAGGCCTTTCTGCTCTTATTGTCAGTGCGGCAAACGGTGGGAGAATCAGCGGTATCAAGCTAAATCCAAGGGGCCCACCCATTACTCATCTTCTATTTGCGAACGATGCTATAATCTTTATTCGAGCAATGAGGCGGGATCTCCAGAATCTCATGGCAATTCTCCAACAATACTCGGAGGCATCGGGTCAAGTGGTGAATGTTGATAAGATGGCTATGTATTTCAGTTCGAATGTCAGAAGTAATGTGAAAAGCGAACTCACCCATTTGCTTGGATCTATGGGTCAGGACTTTGACCACTATCTGGGGCTCCCTGCATGGCTTGGCCGGGCCAAAAAGTGCATATTCAGTGGTCTTAAACAGCGCACATGGAATAAGATTCAAGGATGGAAGGGTAGAATGCTCTCTTGGGAAGGGAAAGAGGTTTTCATCAAAGCGGTTGCCCAAGCCATTCCGACCTATACGATGAACATATTTCTGCATCCAAAATCTTTTTGTATTGAAATCAACAGCATGCTAAGCAGATTCTGGTGGGGGAGCAGGAAAATAAGCAAAAAATGTGTTGGGTTGCGTGGAAGGACATGTGCACACCGAAACTATCTGGAGGTATGGGATTTAGGGAGCTACATGCTTTTAATCTTGCTCTTCTAGGTGAACAAGTCTGGCGCCTCATTTCACAAGCAAATTCACTATGCTTTAGGGTACTCAAAGCTAAATACTTTCCGCATGGCGACATTTGGAGCTCCAAAGTAAAACTTTCTTATTCATTTACCTGGAAGAGTATCATGAAAGCTAAAGAGATGATCCAGAATGGATGTAGGTGGCGGATTGGTAATGGCAGACGGGTATAATTCTTCAAGGACGCATGGCTTGAGGACTGGATGACAAAAGCGAGACCCCTCCCATGGGTAATTCCGAATGAAGTGTCAGTCAATTACTTCATAGATGAAACGGCGCACTCATGGAATATGGAGAGAGTCATGGCGGCCGTTGGGAGGTGGGATGGCAACGAATCAATCAAGTACCCCTACCCCACATGGATATGGAGGATCGAATGTTCTGGATTCACGAACCAAATGACACTTATTCAGTAAAATCTGCATACAGAATCATGAGGGCGGCGATGGACAATTCGGCAAACGTGGCAATTTACAAAGTTATTTGGAAGACAAAGCTGCCGAGAAAAATTATGATATTTGGGTGAAGACTCTTCCAAAATGCCCTACCAACAAGGCAAAACTTATTGCGAAGGAGCATTGATGTGGATCCAAGATGCCTTTTTTGCAGATCTGAGTTGGAAGATGTTGATCATGTATTCACGGGGTGTCAATACACAAGGAATATTTTTCTGAGAGTGGTTACAATCACTGATCCTTGGGAACCGATACAGGATATTTCTCGGTGTATGGTCTCTTCAAACCAGCAGGGAGGTTTGGGTTTTTTCATTCTCTACTGCTGGTGGGTGTGGCATATGCGCAACAAACTTTGCAAAGAGGGGGTTCAACTGAGCTTTGTTAATATCGTGGAATGGTGCGAGGACTACTTTGAGCAATATTCGAGAGCAAAATTTCTTATTCTTGATGAGACGATTGATAGGCCTCTGGTGGCTAGATGAACCAAACCACCCTGGGGTGTTCTTAAGATGAATGTCAATGCGAGGAAACATGACGACAATCACGCTTTGGGGTTTGCTGCTATCATTCGAGATTCTAATAAAAGCTTCATTGCTGCAAAGGGATGCGAAAGAAGTGGTATCATAGAACCTCTATGTATGGAGGCGACGGCCTTCATTTTGGGTCTTAAATGGGCTATTCAACAAAGGCTTAGGAATATTCAGTTTGAAACGGATTCTCTTCTCCTCGTCAAATACATTTTGGAGGACGACCAGATTCTTTCACCGGCCGAGGCTATCATTGCGGAAATTAAATCCCTTCTATCTTCCTCCCAACTTTTCATTACTCATCATGTGTTGAGACACGGCAACGCTGTGGCTCATTCCCTTGCTGATTTTGTGTCTATGTCTTTTTCGGATTGTCAGGAATGGTAGGGCAATCCTCCTCATATTCTTTTGGAAAAACTCAGTATAGATAATTTTTTGGCAATGAATTGCTTATGCTCTCTTATCCCATCCTCCCATCAAAGTGCTGGGGAGAGGGAATAGGGCGTGTCCGTATTCATAAAAAAAAAAAAAATCCTTTACACAGCAAACCTCTTCCCTTACATACGTTAATACATTTAAATCAACCATTTCGTTATGAAGTGGTGATGAAATTGTCAAAACATAGAATGACTAAAAAGGGTAAAAATCTGCCTTAAAAAAAGCATAAAAATCTTTTATAGAAAAGTATGATAGTTGGTGTAATAAAAGAAAGTAGGAGTTTGACACGATATTGAATACTAGCTGCAAAAAGTTGGCCGCAACTTTTGTCGTACTGATTTTTTTTTATTTTTTATGGGAAGAAATCATGGCAGTGAATTATACACTGGAGACAGACATATATATACGGTGACAAATTAAAGTACGGCTAAAGTTCATTTTTTCGTAGTGCATGCATAGATTGTTATTATGATGACTTCATGCGTTGATTGAAATGACTTCATAAATTGGAAAATTAAATATCATATTTTCTTCTTCTAGGGGCCTGGTTACCAAATCCAAACTTCAAATTTCAAAACCTACGGCACTGCTGTCCCCGCATTAAAAAAAGGAAGAATTATCGGTCCCTCTGACATTTTGGTCAGCTTGCACGAGCATCCATGACCCAGGTACTTCTCCTTCCTTATCCCGTCCGAATTTTCCGAAAGTCATAGCGTTCTTACTTCGGGACACCATATAATGATCATGCATGCGACGAGATTCAACCCCATGGATTGGCTGGGAAGCTTCTTCCTTTGGCTGACTGCAATGGTTGGTCACCATTGCGTAGGCAGATTAACTAATCGATGCTATTACAAAGATACAGTTAGAATGTTTATATTGCCTGCTGCAATTTTTAATGGACTGCTGAATTCTTCCATGTTAGTGCCCATGTCCATCCATCATGGTGGTCCCAGAATCAATGAATTTTGGACCATTTCGGCTCAGTGGTAGTGGTAGCGGTAGCAAAAGATGATGTGTCCCGAAATCCTAGAAGATAATGTCAACGGGTATAAAGGTCTGGTGAGCTGAGCATGCACTTGAGACTTCAATTAGAATATGCATGGCATCGAATTCTTAGGTGAAACAACCCACTACCTAAATGAAGAAGTGATCATTTGAGAAGGCATATCGAAAGGGTTTGGTTAATGGCTTTAATTAGCCTACCCACCCTGGAAAAGAAAAACGGTGGTCTGCAATATATATCCATATAGTGGTAGATTATAATTGTCATGGGTTTTCTAGTTTCACGTGGGATGATGATAGCATGCACTGAAAAATCGCTGAACTGGGGTCTAAGTGTCTAACAATGCATGCATGCAGTAAATATTATTTTGAGCGTCCGACTCTAGCGGATGGTCGGACACTCGTACTCTTATATATAAAAGAAGGCCGTATATATTGTAAAAATGGATTCCTTTTTTTCTTTATATATTACAATCATCTCAACAGTTATTATAATTAGCTCTTGAGGCATTCTTATAATTTTTTATTAATATTTTACAATCATCTAATAATATTCTAATTTTTCCTAGCAGTACTGTCTAATTTTCCGACTAGTGGACACTCCCACATAAATGGGGTGAAATAACACCACCGTTTCCACATATCAGATTACAGCTGAGAGTTGAAATCTGGTCACTCAGCTGTGAGGTAGACTGGAGTCCAATTTGATGATTAAATCAAAATGAAATAGTTCACATTATTTAATACTATTTATTTTACTATGTGATCAAAAATTATTTCAATAGAAATCTTGGGTGAGCTAAACTTGCAGTGGTATTGATTTCGACACCAATAGTAGTAGGAATCTCATTGTTTTGGTCCATCTCGATGATGATGTTAAATTCACTTCATCGTTGTATTTAACATGAATTATTTGATCAGGAAATCAAGTTTAATCTAAATCAAAGACGTGTAGGTTCATATTTTCAAGATTTGTGTAAAATCAAATATAATAAAATCATTTAATTGATACATCGAATACAAAACTAGTAAATACATTTAAATTGTCCAAAATATTCTTTTATTACGTGAATGAATGGTTTAAAAAAAATCATTGCAATACTTTAGTGCATATATATATGAGTAGAGTTCATATTTTTCATAATTCACATATAACCATATATTTTTCAAGAAATTTGAAATAGACTCATAAAAATGTTCTAGAGATATGGGTAATTCGAGTTTGACTTAGACCTAAACTAACTTTATTTTATAAACCTTGCTTGTAAAATATTCCATTGATCTTTAGCCCGGGTGTGTTGAATCATTAGTCATTATGAAATGTAAAGGAGTGGGTGGTTGTAGAAAAAGGTCCACGCGTGCAACAAGATTGGTAATATTGAATAGTAAAAAGGTGGGTTAAAAAAAAGCACATTGATTCCACAAACGCAGGTAAGTGGATCGGACTAATTAGGATGCACGTGGGACGCTTACTTCTACACAATTGCGTGTAAACTTAGAATTATGAAAGCATCTCGTCCTATTCATACGCCGACGAAGAAAGTCACCCTCATTCCTCTCAAAATTCTAGTTGAAATTAAAAGCATACCAGTTCATGGGCCCACTTTATATCAATATGCTAAAGCTCGCCTAAAAGCCTCCAATAGTTGGAACATTGACTTAGATTTGCACGTTGCTTGATTGTTTGAAAGGAAAGAATTGAAGAAATGAGAAAATACTGATCACGTCAACATTACGTGGGTTAAGAGTAAATAAAGACAAAACACATGATACTATTTATACAAATTATAGATAATTACTAAGTTATGTTTGGAAAATGATAAAACTAAAACTTTGATGAAAAGTTATTGAAACATGCGATGTAAAATGAAAAAGGTAATAATGAGAAATAAATAATTAAAAATAAGATAAATATGAAGACCGAAAAGTTTTAGTAGTTTACATACACCTCTAAAAGAGTTCTGCTTTTATGAAATTTTGTTTCTATATAACTCTATTTAAATTTCATATATTAATAATTGACTAGAATTCTAACCTTTATACTATTTAACATTATTTATATTCTTATGAAAATCTCATAGTTTGATTATTGTCACTGCCATCGTGGGTGAGTTTTCGTTAAGGTTATATCCAAAGTGGAACAAATAGTTTGGACTATACTTATTCCTTTGGGAACAGATTAAACTAAATTAAGAAAAGTTTTCCCATTCATTTATTTAAACATTTTTCCATAATTTAATATCTTAATTACTTAATTATCTTACTTTTATCATCATCTCTACATTTTAATTATTTTTCATATTTTTTATACAATCACTTTAAAACTTCTCTTATTCCTTTTTTTTTACTTATACATCTTCCCACACAAATACTTGATAGATGCAAAATTTTTGTAGTACATATGCCGCTATAAGAAATTTTAATTTTGCAGCAAAAAAAAGTAGAAACCAATGTTATTGCGATTGTTTGGTTCCATTTCTATTTTGGAAACAAAAATTTTGTGGCCAATAAAATAAGCAAAGTAGAATGGTTTTAAAAAGTGGAGATTTTTGTTCTCAAAGTGAAACACAACGGTTGAACTATGATACAAAATTTGTTACAAATTAACGGTATATTTAGAAAGTAATATAGCTTTTTAGAGAACAATTTTTGGTATAAAGGTTTTAAAATAGGAGAAAAT
The DNA here is from genome assembly GCA_035584095.1 of Annona squamosa. NCBI lineage: Eukaryota > Viridiplantae > Streptophyta > Magnoliopsida > Magnoliales > Annonaceae > Annona > Annona squamosa. Next base: position 27,212,517 of record JAXCLR010000105.1, on the reverse strand, counting down.
GATCTAACAAAATAGGATAATGATTAAAAAATAAGTTAATTGTATCCAAAATTATAAAAAAAAGGAGATAATTGTATAGAAAAATATAATGAAATGATTAAAAAAAAAGTAGAGTGGTTGTAAAAAAGAAAAATTTTAATTTGAAAGTTTTTAATTGACATATATACATCATGATAACTCATATTACAATGAAATATATTTTTAACTCTCATACAATTAAGAAAATTTTTCTACATATAACGTCCCTACACTTTTCTATATATAGCATCCCACACTAAGAGAAATTTGTTTAAAATACTCTGAAACAGAAGATATGTATGAAAACTGCCCTCATTTGGAACGCGCGATCTTAGGCATAGCATAACCAAATAAATCCTAAAACAAAATTTTAATGTACGATGTAGGTAGGAATTTGGTCATGCGGTGCAAAGTCATTGCCGTACGGGATGATCAGGCGGCGATGACCGGGTATGTACGGGGTCTTAAACTCTTAAGCTTGACTATTGATGATCAATGATGCCAGATTCTGGTTAAGGAAATGATATGGTGCATTGAGGTGCATTCTATTTTTTATGCTCCCAGGTCAAAGAGAGCCGGTCATGTCGTAATTGAACCATTGAAGCATCGAATTCTTGGATGGTAATACTGTGGTTTTGTTTTTTAATTTACCACTAACAAAATTATACCATTTTATCAGTTTTGGGATAAGAAAAAATGGATGAAAAAATTTGCGAAAAACTTTTTAAGATAGATTGGGTAATAATGTGATATGATGGAAGTAAAAATTTGAGTGTGCTTAGTAATAACAAAAAGAAAAGTTTTATATTCAAAAGTTTTTTCTTCATTTTTACCCTAATTTAGAATCAATTTTATATTTTTTATACCACTATCCTATTTTTTATTTTTCTTCATATCTTTCTATACAATTAACTTATTTGTTATATTTTTATTCATTTTACCCTTATTATTATCCTTGTTATATCACACCGCTCTCCTTTATTTTCAAAACTTTTGTACCATTTTTTTACACTGCCTAAGAACACCCTATGAGGAGAAAGGGAAATAGATACTATAGTTGCATAAAAAAATGTGAAAAGGAGAGGAAACTGCATATACATGCATTTTTCTCCTTTCCCAAATAGATATGTATATGTAATTACTAACATTCCTGTAAAAAAGGGGGTTATACTCCAATGGCATATTTAATACTAAACATTTTAACATATTACTTAGGAGTGGGAATTGAGTAGGTTCACCTATGACCAATTCCTAATCTGACTCAATTTTTACTAAATAAAATCATCATTTTTATGATATGGGAAAGAATGGGTCAAAATTTTTCCTCAAATTCAAAAATATGATTTGTATGTGTCCATCATATCCCAATTCAAAGAATCTCAACCTACCTCTCATATATTTATTTGTTAAAAATTATAATAATATTTTTAAATCTTATTTTCATTTTTTCAAAATATTTATATTATTTATAATTAACTGTATCAACAATATAATAATCAGTAAGAGGCATTTGCATATATACACATAACTCTTATGTAAAAATCTAGTTTTCTGAATATTTTCATAACACTATACTAAAAATTTTAAATATAACAAATAGATAAAATTATAGTTTAACAATTAAGATGGGCCCAAAATGAGAGTGACATTAGGGGTGTGAATTAGCGCAAGTCATATCGAGTCAGGCTATGTTTACCCATGACCCCACTTTTTAAAAATTTATTTTGACCTTTTATAATGCGTTAGGACAAGGATGATTTCATCCTCACTTTTTTCTCCAAGTCATGTAACAAACTTTGGGTTGGTCTTGGATTAGTACTAAGACAATAGGTCAAGTAAAAAACGCAAATCAAGTATGATAATTTTAAAAGTTTATATACCTATCGACATAAAAACACATCTATGCTAATTTAAAATGTTGCATGCTTAAATTTTTTACTAAATTATTTCAATTGAACTCTTACATAAGTTGCGGCTGAAAAAATGAGTATAACCATATGTAAATTATAAAAATATATATATTTAAATTCACCCATAGATGCATTAAAAGTAATTCATACAGTTTTACAAATTCAAGTCCTAGTTAATGGAAACAAAAAGAAGTAATTTTCATTTTAAATTTAGTTTTATATTTATAGCATATCTCCAACAAATTCGATATCGATTTCCCTTATATATTTTTTTATAACAAGATTTCCACTATGTACTTTTTTTATGTTAGATTTCCACTATACACTTTTTTATGAGAAGTAGGCATGTACTAATTAAAAGGAGTAGAGCACAAAATGTCCTGTTGAACTGGGTGAACAAGAAAGCCAGGTGGTTTTCCCCATGACAAAAGATTTGGGACACTTGCCTTACTAGCTGCATCAGCTAATAGATGAGCGCACCTGTTGCTTGACCTTAGAACATGTGCGTGAGAGACTGAGAGAAACAGCTCAGCTTTTGCACGCAATCCTGGATTCTCCAGCCAATGGTTGGAAAAATCGAGCTGGTCTCTCTTAACACGTTTACAACTGTCAAAGAGTCGGCCTCCAATTCTAAGTGTTGGATCATCAATTGATCTCCCCAGTCCATTCCAAAACACATGGCTATTGCTTCCAAATTTTCTATATCAGTATTGTCAACAATCCTCCATCCTATTGCTGCAAGAAAATCACATTTGGCGCCTTCAGAATGGCCCCAAACCGCGGCAATTCCCTGAAACATTTTTCCTGCCATCGACATTAATCTTAAAATACCTAAAACGAGGCCTTCTCCATCTCAGAATCAATTCTCTATCAAGATAGGGTAGTCGCTGTGTGAAGTTCATCAAGGTATGACTAACAACAATCAATGATGTTGCTGAACTCGGGTTGCTGGTTTAATTCCCTCGCTTGGTTCCTCAGGAAAGAGATCCTCCAGCAGAAGATGATGTATTTTGTTAAATCCTCTAGAAGAATTTCACTATACACTTGTGTGTGTGTGTACATAAATAATGGAAATAGCATGTAACAGGACTGCTTGCTAATTAGAACTTGACTCTTAGCAGAAAAATCTTAATTCCTTTTAATAAACTATGACTTTTGTGGATCAAAATTTTAATTGCTTGTTAAAAACATTTTTCTATGAAACCTTAGCAAAGTATTTAAAATAAGGGTAAGGGTGTGTTGATGTAACTTCATTGCACACAAATTATAGCAAGAAAAAACTTTATGAAAAATGGAAAATTTTGTACTAAAATATAAAATTTTAAATTAAAAATTGAAAAGTTATCTTGGGTATGGGAATACATATCCCTTCTAGGATCTTGGTCCTCTGGAACATTTCATGAAAGTCATTTTGTTGTTTAGAATTATTGCACATTAGCTCATCTTGAAATGTGTAAAAACAAATTAATAAAATAATTTGACACTAAATATTATTTTAAATTGTACTTTCAATATTTAAACTATCTAAAATATTATTACTATATTGATAAATAATTCTATAAAATATTATTACATTTTAATCTATATACAAATGGATATAAGCATTTTTTATAATTTATACGTTAATGTATATATTTTTAATCAAATGCAACATATGCATATTTTGATTTTGATGAAAGTAAATTCAGTCTCCTGGCTAAACAAATTATATTGAATATAATAAATAAAGTAAATTTTTATCAATTATTAAGTTATGAAATTAAATGCACTTGCATGGTTACATAAAAGTCGAACTCTAGCCAAGTGTACTTGTGATAGGAGAACAAATTTTTTCCAATTTTTCCCTTAATTTTTTCATATCTTCTCATATAATTACACTACTATTTCAACTTTATTTCATTTATTTCTAATTATTACTCCTATCATCATATTACATCATTAATTTATTTATTTCAAAAGCTTTTCTACCACAATTTTTCTCTCTTTCCAAACGCATAAAAGAGAAACAAGGCATAAAAACCATGTATATAAGCAAATATTGATCGCCAATACAATTTATTAATTCGTGGCCAAAGGTAAGATTTATTGTAGTGAGTAGTGAGAGAGCCTAGGAAGTTTGTGTTAGAGAGATTACAACCCTTGTGTAAGAAAAATGATAATTATTTGGTAGAATCAACAAATTACTATCGCGTCTAGTGAAACGGACTTTAAATCTAACTATGTAATTCTTACTGTTTAACTATGTTTTCATGTGTCCTTAACTTTAACACTTACTTTATCACCTTTCATGACCTTTGGCATCCTGGCTTTGTTCTAGCAATTTTACCATTTAACCGGCTAAGCTAGGCATGTACTATCTCCAAGTTCAACCATTTCAATGACACATGTTGAACTGAGTACTAATAAACCTTTTAACCATGCTTGTAGCAAACATAAATTTGTGTAATCTCTTTTGGCATGTGTAGTTAAGTATCTCAAATGGCAAATCCACAACCTATGCTGAGAGAATCATGTACATAACATAACCAATTCGGATTCACATGGAACGAACTTTACAACCGAAGAACTACTTTGAATCATAAATAAATGAAAGCGATAAAATAAATACTCAATTTCAGTCACATATTATTTGCAGCGAACCATTACTATTAGCAATGAAAATGTACCTTTATCATATTCAATGAACATATTGTTGCATATAAAGATTATATGTAATCAACTTTATTGATTATATCAAATACTCATTTGTAAAGAAATTTTTCATTGCTAAAGTACAAAAGCCAGAAAATAATTTCATTGCAAGCGAGCATATGCCACAACGTATTTACAATGGAACAACATTTATGACCACAAATTTATTTTTTTACAATAGAAATTGGCTTTAAAAAAAGCTAATTTCTTCTAATGGATTCCTTTCCTAACCCATATTGTTTCATAATTATTATGGTCAAACTTGTTTGGCATTTTGTCCCTCTCCCTATCACTTCTAGTAAGTAGATATGCATTGTTTATGTTATAGTGGCCACATTTAAGGACATTTGTTATGGTGATATGATATATACCTATAATAATAATATTTTTATTTTTTTCTTTTCTATCATCGTCATCCATATAACAAATAAGTAATATTTTTGGTGGCATCATTTATTCTTTTCTTTTCTTCCTTTTTTTTTGGTTATTTTCATCCATGCCTACTTAAAAGTAAAATATTTGCATTTACCCTGCCTACTTTTTGTTTTTATATTAGTGTTATGATCTTGTGCACTTGGGTGTATTTAGCTTTGATGCACTTTGTTTCAAAAATTCATTTTTTATATTTTTAAAATTTTATATGATTGTTAATTTAAGTGTATTTAACACATATATCAAAATTTACCATTTTTGAATATTTTTAAATATTCTTTTAAATTTTTTAAAAACATTGCCATTTTAGAAATATGCAGGCAAGATTGTAGTGGATGCATGTTAAAACAGTTCACAAACTGTCACCACACGATAGTTCACAGTATAAGGTAGCATGCTACTTTATTTAATATGCTATTTCAGTTAAGATACTAACATGTTGTCTTATAACCAGTACTACAATTTGTGAATTCTCTTGATCCAATCTGGATTGTGGTACGCAGCTGCGTGAGGTGTGGACGTGCTCTGGGAAAGTCACACACCGTACTTAGGGTGCTACGACATACAGAAGAAGCTAAGAAGGCTAATGGCGTTGATATACGTATGGATGTAAAAATACTTATCAAGTATAAATATAAAAAATATAAAATAAAAAAATAGTTGGCATATATACAATTTTTGTGTTTTTATAGATGCAAATAACCATTTTTAAACTTCTTTCATCCGCCAATCATGCCCAAAAGCTGGCAATCATCTGGACAAGAATAACATCAGTAACTTGACGCAATTTTTTATTTTATTATTTCTCTAATCTTCCTTAGAGCCTGGCAGGATTTGGGGGCAAGGAGGAAAATGCGTTTTATGCCGAACACGAAGATGATAGAATATTGATGTGATGTTGTATCGTCCACCAATTGGCTTTTCTTCTATTCTAGAAGCAATGCAAGCCGCGTTTGAGAGTGACAACCACATGAAAGGTTCCACTAGCTTTAACATTTCTGTTTTTTGGTTGCAGGAGAGTGCATGTGGATGAGACATTAATGAATGCCCTCTGCTGTAGGTTTTATCTCAACCTGGGGACATCTGTTGGCTTTCTATTTCGAAATCTACGTGTTTCTTTGATGTATTGGAGGCTTTTTACGTATCCAATTCTACAGCTGATCACGATGTATTATATGAGCCCTCTAACCTTGACTTTTTTTATTTTTAAAATTCAAAAAATATGTAAAATAAATAAAAAATATATATATAAATTTTAGTATGTTGATCAATCTATCATAAGACCACAATTCTATTTAGAAATTTTAAAAACAAAAAAGGTAGTTCGATGCCTACAAGTAACTTTATATGGGTCACAAAATCACTTGAACCGATATCTTATACGATCGCCTGGAAATGAGATGACTTATGGCACCACTTTGCCCTATAATGGGTGTGTTTGGTTAAAGGTAAAACTTTTGATGAAAAGTTTTTAGAGTAAAAGTTGTCAAATCAATAGAAAGTGATGTGATATAATAGGAGTAATGATGAGGAGTAAAGAGAATAAAGTTAAAATAGATAGGTTAGTTGCATGGGTAGTTGTGTAGAAATGATTGAAAAGTAGGGTAGTTTGTGTAGAAAAATGTGAAAAAATAATTAAAAATAGAGTAATTATAGAGAGTGAAAAGTTTTATATTGAAAAGTTTTAGTTGATACTTTTTTATGCTAAACAAACACACCCAATATCTAATAAAAAGGAAATGTTTATGGGAGAATCCGGATTTTTGTAATAATTTTTCATAATTATAAGAAGAGTTTTTGCAAATTGATAATTATTTTGTGATGTTGTTAATTTTTATGCATTTAAGTTTGAGGGTGTGACTTGCGTTCATATGTGTTATGTGTGGTATGTGAAGCATGAGTGTAGTTCATTTGATTAGTATACAATTAGGGTGAGTTTGTTAAAAAAAAATTTCTATTCAAAACTTTTTAATCTAAAACTTTTTACTCTCTACGAATACCTTTTTTTTATTATTTCTTCACATCTTTTTAAACAAATTATCCTATTTTTCAATCACTTTTATATAATTACTCATATAGTTAACCTATCTATTTTAACTTTATTCTCTTTCTTCCATATTATTATCATCATATCATATCATTTTCTTTTATTTCATAAACTTTTACACGCAAAAAAACTTTCAATAAAAGTTTTATCACTTCCCATACACCTTCTAACTTTTAAGAAAATGACGCATGAGTAAAGAGACACGTATTGTGTGATATATATTTATGTTATTGGTTGTTTACATTCATTGAATTTTATTTAGAAATTGAATTTAAGAAGTATGAGTAGTGCACTAGTTGGGCATGCAACCATCTTGAACCTCATTGAGTAAGTGAGTTAAGTAGAAGGAGCAAATTAGTGATGAATGGGCATGTGGACTAACATATGCATTAATGAACATGTATGAAAGGTAATGTAAAGATAATTAGAGTGTTTCATGACTTACAAATTGAGTAGAAGAGTTCGAAAATGGTGGAAAACCATTAAAGTTGGGGTGTACGGAAGAATATAGCAACACGGTCCATGTTTTGAAAACACGGGCCATGATGTTGTTAAGGAGGCATTTGGACAAGGGATCACACGAGCTCATGTTCTACGAAGCAAGACATTCCAAATAAGTAATAACACTGACCTATGTTGCAGTCACAGGTTTATTCAAAAGGGATGTGAGCACGTTTGGATATTTTTAAGTTTTCTCCTCTTTCTTTTCTTCCTCTTTCCTTCTCATTTTCCCACTGCTCAATCCACTTTAAATCATCATAAAAGCCTCCCAAGTCACACTTAAGACCATCCACTCACATCAAAAAGATAGGGTTTTAGATATTCAAGCTAGGGTTGAAAGATTTTGAGGGAAAATCTCAATATAGATAAGTAGATTATTTTTTAAAACAAATCTTAGAGTTGAGGTTTGAAATGAGTTGTTTAATCTTTTATATGAGTATCATCTTCTGATTTTCTTTGGTTGGGTATTTTTGGGCCATGAGGATGGATTATGGTTTGATGGAATTATTAGAGCCTAAGAATTTTTGTCAAAATTCTTGAATTAACTCATGCAAAAGTGATTTCTATGTTAATGGAGCGTATCGACTTTAATTTGTTTGATTTGGTATAAGATTTGGGAATTTCCTATATAATATATATTATTTATTTGATGAAATGACAATGCAAGAACTAATTTGTTAGATTTTTGTATGAATTAATATTTCATTCTTTAATTATATAAATAACTTTTTATTTATGCTTTGAGTTATATTGGATTAAGCTTTATATGATGGAGGGTGTGCGTTGACTTGATCTTTTTGTGCTTTCAGGAATCTTGATGCATTGGCTCTACATGGGCACCTCAAAAAAGTGCAATACTATGTGCGGCATTCAAACATGGTTATTGGTTTTAGGTACGTTATAATGGTATAAGAATCAAGTCCAACCTTAGGATGAGGTAGGTGGACCCTCCTGAGCCGGATGCATATGTCATTGATGTGTAAACGAATGTCAAGTAGTTGGATTGGTTACATTCATAATGGTGGTATGTCTCGAGGCAAGTCTAGTGTGCTTGCGTGTGCTGTATGATCGTTGAGTCTAGCATATGCATTCGAAAACGTTATTCATGCATGGTTAGTTATTATGACTTTTTAATTTTCACTAACCGTTATTTGCTTACTGAGCTTGTCCAAACTCATGTATTTAGTGTTATATTTAGATTTCAAGATAGATGATGAAGAGAGGCCACCCGTATTGTTGTACCATATTAGACTCTAGGACTTCTTTTTTATTCCTTTGGATAACTCATTGACTATGATTATTTTTTAAAAACCATTTATACAAATGTTTAATTAATTCAACGTATTATCTATGTGATGAATATGTTACATTTGTTTTTCTTTTAGGGTATATTCATATAAACGTGTGTGACTCTTATATGTACATGGGTAGTGGAATATGATATCAGATTTTTGTTATTGTGATGGGTGTGTCACGTATTTGTAATAGTAGTTATTATTTGATGTGTATGAAAATAGGTGAAAATGAGGGCAAGGTAAGGTGAGTGGGTCGGGCAGGTTATGCTACGCCAACCCACCCTCCATTTAAAAATTCACTTTTGACTCTAATTTTTATACTTTGTCAAGATAAGGTCAATTCAAACCTCGCATTTCTTTAATAGATCTTAGGACAAATTTAAGGTTGGTATTAAGACAACTAGTCCGGTTGACAACACGAGTCAAATTTTTAAAAATTATATACATATCTATATAAACTCATATCCATGATAAATTTAAAGGTAAAATGATTTAATATTTTACTATTTAGTGAGTAAAATACAATTGTTGTAATAAAGCAATAGTAAAATTTTTAATGATTTTGTTTATAATTTAACCTTGATAAATATATGTATTAACTTTAAAAAAACATTGATGTAAATTTTAAATTATAACTAAAATTGCAAAATAATAATATTTATTCTTGCAAGATATAAACAATATAGATTATATTTTATTTCATTGATAAATATGTAACCAAGATAACTTGAACAAGATATATACAATTAAGAAATAAAAATTTATCCATGTGAACAAGTTATAAAGTTAAACATACATCAATATAAATTATATTTACATTAATAAGTCGTAAAATTAAACATATTTATCCAATAAAATAACATTCGGATAAGTAAGTCATATGATGCATAAAAATAATTTACATCTTATAGGTTGAGGCAAGTCAAGGTAGTTTAGGACATGATCCCACCCTACCCCTTAAAAGTGAAATACGTGTCTAAAATTTTAACCCACTCCATTGCACTAAGTCAAAATTTTTGCCCCAATCTTTTGTGAAATCGAGACAAGGCAGGGCGAGATGAGAATATACTAAATAATTTGTACAAATCATACACTCCATGTCACCCTCTTATAGGTCTTCAGAAGGTATTAATATATTTTAGTTAAATCACGTGGCACCCATTAAGTAGTCATTGTAAACACTTAGCCAATTTGCTTATTAGGGAATCATAATTTCCTACCTCTCACTCACACATTCTTCAGCAAATTATTTGAAATTTAACTACTTAATAACTTACTTTTTATTTTTATCCTTATATTTAAATCATTTTTCATACAATCACTTTATTTATTACTACTTTACAAGTAATTTGTATTTTAAACCCTCTAACTTATATATTTGTATTTTAAATTTTCTAAAGTTAAGTTATTAGCATTTTAAACCCTACACTGTAGGGTTCCTTTACATTTTAAATCCTCATTTCCCATGATAAACATGCCCTTGCATCTTGAATCATCGTGTCTGATAATGAATAAAATTTTTAATAAAAAGTTTTGGAGAGTAAAAGTTGTCAAATAATGTAATATGAAAGAAGTAATGATGAGTAGTAAAAATGATAAAGTTAAAATAGATAGATTAATAGTATGGATAGTCATGTAGAAATGATTAAAAAGCAGGATAATTGTATAAGAAAATATGAAAAAATAATTAAAAAATATGATAATTGTGGAGAGTGAAAAGTTTTAGATTGAAAAATTTTAACAATCAATTACCAAACACACCTTAAGTTTGCATATTTGCATTTTAAACTTCATAGTTTTCCTTTGTATGTGCATTATGCTTGAAATTCCTAAAAAATTACATTCTAATTAACCGCTTATTTATTAAATTTAGAAATATTTATAAAAATTCCTAAAAGATTTGACTAATATTGTATTTTTATTTCTAAGTTTGCTGGAGTTACAAATGTACCTACAAAATTTGTATAAAATTATAAGCATGTCACTTCCATTAAAATGTTGTAAGAATTTTTGTAAAATTACAATAAAGTCTTTTAAACCCAGAGATACTCTTGTAATTTTGAAAATATTGCAAGCATATTTGAAAAGAATCTTAAAATAAATAATATACGTGAAAATATATAAAATAAAGAAATAGCAAATATGTCCAGAGCATTTGTAAACATTGCAAGTGTTTAGCTTAATTTAAAGGACATGTTTATCATTTTACATAAAATTTTAATGGTATGCTAACAAAAGGAACATGCTTACAATTCCGTGCAAACCTTATAAACGTATTTACAATTTCAACAAACTTAAAGACACTTACACAATGTTGGATAAACCTTCTAGCCATATCAGCAAAAACCCATGTCATTTATTATTAATCATTTATTTAACACGAGTATATAAAGTAATTGAATATTTTTATCTAACCTAAAATTAAATAAATATTTTTACAATGGAATCAAATAGGATACACATAAATTGAATACATTTATTTTCTTTAATAAAAGAACAGAAATTTCATAAGCTGTTTTAACGGTGCGGATCACCCAAAGCATGGCTGCACGAGCACGAATAGAATCTGCACAACCGGAATGCAGGAATTCAGTGCTCCAACACCATCGTCTCGCACTAGAGGCAGCCATTTTCAGATCTCCCTCACCGGCGACTTCAACGGATAATCAAAGCCGACCAACGAAGTTTCGATCTCAAGCCGAGAGGGAGGAGACCCATCTTCGTCTTCAGATCTGAGGATCGATGGTCCTCGGTTTCATGATCGGAGCCGACCAATCAATCGGCGATTGAAAAAGCTCAAGTCGGACGGCAGTTTCTTCTTCTCCAGTAGCAGTTCCAGCAGCCATGGCGTCTAGCCGGTTGAACCCACCTCCATCCATTTCGAGCCAGCACATCCAATTCTCACCATCACGTCAGCAGCACTCAGCTGGTGAAGAATCCAGCGGCTACAATCAATCAGCGGTTGCATTGTTCCCTATCAATCCAGCAACCACCTCAACTAATCCAGCAGTAGTAAACGAAGGCTCCACCCCCAATTCCATCCAGCAATTGAAACTGACACCCACTCGTCGATGACGTTCCCCAGCCCGGGTATCTGCTCTATCAAATGCCAGCAGCATCTTCAACAATGGCAGGCAAGCTTCCCCTTCTTCCGCCGACCAAACATAGACAAGGCGTGTGAGGGGGATGGCTTCTTGGCGTTCTCAAACGTCGCCGGGCGAGGGTTTAAAATGGAATCAAAATGCAAATACGTAAAAACATCAGGGCTTACAATACCAATCTAGACAGTTAACTGTTAAAGGGATTAAAATGCAAATTACCCTTCCCCACTACCCTGGTGTATCTCTTTCAAAACTTTCAAAAATATTCTCATTCTTCACTTTCATCTAAAAACTAGGGCGCAGTCTGCTTAATATCATGAATACGATAGTCTTATATCTCGATCAGCAATAAAGAGAGGAGTTGAAGGATTTTAAAGGTGCTTTCACAAGCAGAGAGAGAGGGGGGGGGGGGGGGGGGGGGGAA
>JAXCLR010000105.1:27188155-27199998 GCA_035584095.1 Annona squamosa | reverse complement strand
GAGTGGAAATAAAAAGATAACCTCTGGCCCGCTAGCTGTAGCATTCAATGCCCACTATCCAGCCAGAAAAGAGCGTGTGAACACAGAACAAAAGGGGCGTGCTTTCGACTTTTCAAAGCCATTTACATCAAGGCCCGAATGAGAGAGGACTAATACCGTGTGTACGTACCACCAGGTCGTGGTCATAATACTCGGAACGAGATGATAACATATTCTTGATTATTCATGGAAGTATCTACCAAAGAGAAAATGTATGGATATTATTAGATGTTTGTTGAAGAGTTATGTAAAAATTATAAGAATGTCGTAGATCCTAATTATAATACAAGTTTAGATGATTCAAAAAATAATACCGTGTCAAATAGTTAACTCCGCACCCACAAATCCAGTAAGAAGATCGAATGGCAACTCTGCTCAAATTCTCCCCCTTAATTTTTCCTAGAATTCAAGTAGCTGGCTATTGGATCGGCTGCATGTTTATGTCTTATGACATTTCCCCCCTCTTTTTCTCTATTCTTGCAGGTTTGACTTTTTGCATTTTAGGGTATTTGTAAGATAAGTCCAGTAAGTTTGCATAAATGTGAGCTGGAACGTATGCTCAGCAACAAACTTCGTTACCTACGACAAAATATCGTTCTGTAGGAGAATATAATGTGTTGCTGGTGGTGTATGCGAGACCCCCTGGCAATGATGTTGTAATACATTTTGTTGAAATTTTCTATAGCAATCGAATATTTTCAAAATGGCCTTTCCAAGTTTCAAAATGTTGTAAATAAACTAGAGGGCAAATCCCTAATATATTCACGAGTTTTTCTTCTAATTACACATATATTCCCAATATTTCAGTAATTCCAAATATACTTATTTAGTTTGCCTAAAATCTCATTATACGCAATTTTATGTGAAATGACAAATATGTCTAATTACTAATTATAATTTTATAGCTGAAAATTTACATTCAAATGATATCTAATTCTATAGATGTAAAAGTATTGTTATATAGTTGTAAAAGTACTAAAAATTCATTTAAATGTGAATTTTTAGTTTAGAATTATAATCTAGACTTAGGCATATTATCGTTTCATGTAGGATCATCAGTCTGAATAAAAGTTTGGCATATTTAGAATTATGAAACAGGAGCCTAATTAATGAACATGAGCACATCAATATGAACTACAACTCTAAATGTCATTTTTTCTTTTAATTTCTTAGTTGCAATCGTTTAAAGCTCCGTCAATTAATATATATTATGCGGCAAGATCAGTACGCCATGACCAAATGAGATTCATTTTGATAATGAGATCAAAATTAACTCCACCCACTGTATTCAATGTCGTTTATTTAACTATCATATCATTTTCAAAGAAAAAAATATCATATCAACTTTCATTAAAATCAAATATATAGTATCTAAAAAAATCAAATATATGCATAGGTCTCATCTAAAAAAGCATAAAATCAATGTAATAAATTATTTGATCTATATATCGAATGTCAAGCTAATAATTAATGCAATATTTAAAGTATATAAAGTGTCATTCTTACATGGATAAATAATTTTACATAGTATTATAACCTTATAATGCATTTTTACACACGTTTGTATGTATTTGTAAGCGAGTTTGTCCCAATCATGATTCCTATGTTGCTAATTTTTGGCATCATAATAAAATAAATGATGTCAAATCATGTGGCTATTTGGATCGTTGTTTCATCATTAATGTGAGCCTTATTTCATCAATGGTGCACCATGACTAAGGTGAATCCTAACATATCTCTACGTTAGAAAATATTAGATTTAGTTGAGAAGTATTAAAAACGATAAAATAGCAGTAAGATTCTATTAAATTGAATTAAAAATGATTCAAGATGATGAGAAGTAATTAAAATTAAATTAAATTTTATGGTTAACCTAAAGGATGCATTTCAAAAGAAAAAAGTCACTTGAAAATTGCAATAATGCTCCAATAATTATTTTAAGCCATTTTCAGTTGCTTATTTGCGTATAATATTGTAATTCAACTTGACCAACTACTAAATAAATTTGTTCTCATTATGTGGAGCCCAATGACATTAGTTAAAAGGGTTAAAGACCGCTAAAATAGATCAAAAGGGTTAAATTTAAATAAAAGCCTTAAATACAGTTATATGCGGTTAAACGTTGCTAAATTAATTTACAAACAATGAAATCCTAACAATGACACCTGAGATAACTTTTAAAAATTTCTCAGGTTTAAATATTCTTTTCATACTTATATGTGAACAAAAACGATTTTGGTGTCAACACTTGGATGGCGAGATGTTGATACCAGTATGCCTGAGGTCCGGGTTCTTAAATATAATAATAGAGGATTTAGTTACTTAAGTCTGGTTATAATAGAGGATTTAGTTATTTAAGTCTGGTTATAATAGAGGATTAAGGTATTTAAGTCTGGCTCTAAAGTAGACAAGGAATGTTAAAAAAAAAAAAAAAAAAAAAAACAACTATCGAAGAAAGCTACTTACAAGTGTTGTACAAGTGGCTGATTGGTGAGCAAACCGCTCAACCAAACGAAGCCAAAATCCCTTTCCATTTGGAATCTTGTTCTTACGAAATTGAGTCGGGTTTCAAGCAACAACCCGTGTCCCATTTCCTGATTAGCAAGCCCAAAGAAGTGGTTCATGGGCGTTTCATAGAACTGTCTATAAAGAATTCTCAAGTTGTATGACCACAGCTTTAGCTAAATATCCGGGCAAGAATTACAGATATCTAGGGTTCGAAACCCTATGACAAGTAGGTTCAACGTGGTAGAATAGAATATGAATATAAGCCATTCATTGAGGGAGGCAACCAATATGAATATTACAGTGAAGATGCATCATAGTGCACATCCCTGCTTATTAGATTTCTGTCTAACATTTTTATTCCATTCATATTTCAGATTATTACTTAAAGTGGCTATAACTTTTTGGAAAGAAAAAAAAACAGGCTGACTTGTTTTCACTTCCCTGGTACACCAGTTCCTCACATTAAATGGATCCTTTGATACATTTTAATTAGTATTTTAAAGGTATTTTTTTGCATTCTTCATATTGTTAGTTACAGAAACGAGTTATTTTGAAAAAAGGCATAAGCCTCTAAGGCCAGCCACAAACCCCACCTCTCCTCCCCTCCTTTTTTTTTTTTTTTTTTACTTTTTTCAGAAAGTTCTGGGCTAGAAGAATTTACCAAGAACCAGGTTATATACATACATATAGGCATAGTAACCCATCAGTCCTTGATTGCTAACACACAAACGCATAGTTCCCCAGTTTGTCAATCATCCAGATATCCACCAATAGTTGGATAAAATTTTTGCAGATGATAGTGGCTTGCAAATACTGAAATTGAAACAAATTCCTGAGAAGCTTCTCTCATTTTTAAAAAAAAATGATTTGCATTCGTGCCAAGTAAAATAATTGTATTTATGCCAACTAGTCTTTTATTTTTGCATTTACACCAACAATTTTTTAAATATTTTGTATCTATATCAACTCCTTTAAAGCCACCCTTAAGGAGTCAAAACTCCATTATGAACTCAAAACTCCCCTTGAGGTGTTGGCTCCGCTACAAAGTTTTGACTCCTCAACGAGGGTTTGATTTCATAGTAAAATTGACTACATATTGTAAGTTGTTGGAGTCAAGGGGATATGAGTGCACAATGGAGACTACTCTTCGAAGGAGGTATTTAACAGCTGTTAGGTTCCAACCCAACGATGTTGGCATAGATAGAAAACATTTAGAACTTGTTGGCATAAAAAAAAATAATAAATAAATAAAACCCACCAATGAGTATTGGCATGAATGCAAATAACCCTACTTAAAAGGATGGGAAAAAATGTGCGTGTGTATATATCTACTTAGCTTTGAATACACATAAGCTCATCCAAATGAAACAATGATTTGGCAATGGCTGAACAAGAAATTACAATTTAAAGACTCATACTCTAAAATGTGAAACTTCAGCTCTATAGCAGGAAGAGGATGAAGAACCAAAATTGGGAAGGCCCCAGGGATTAAATTAAAAGCCACAACAAAAATTTCAACTCTTCATCAAAAAATAGGAACGTAGGAAGATATTTCAAAATGGAGTATGCTTTGTGTAGATCAATCATGCCTCTCAAGGAACTTCTCAATCAGAACTGAAAATGTTGCAAACCCCGCACATCCCGCACATGCTGCCTTTGTTCCACCTAGAAGTAGAGATTTCAGACAAGAAGTTAGTATAACCTGCGGGAACTCTATGTGAACAATCAGAAGCACCTAAACAATGGGATAATGAAGAAGAGAGGTGCAAGAATTGACCTAGTTATCATATTTCAGTTCAGAGCTGCATCACATACCTTACTGGTTCAAGTGCAGACACACCATTATATATTAAAATGTCATTGATTAAAAGACCAAAGACTAATAATCTAAAATCTTCAAAACAGCAATAACAACAGTAAGTAAAGAAAAGAATAACAAAAGATTTCACATCCACATAAGTATTGAAGCTCCAGAGAGTTGAATGTTCCTGCCTATTTACTTGTTTGAAAACCATGAGAGATACTCGAGTACAGTAAAGAATCGAACTACAAAGAGAATATGGGTACCAATGCATGTGGGCTCAAATGCTGGATTATGAACCAATGGTACTTTTCAACAAACATCTACATGGCCTACTAAATGTAAACAGGTTGGACTGAAAGTTAAGTACCTAAGTTTGAACTAGTTCCATGGTGATTGAAAACAATTTTGACTGGGTAAATATAACTTCTATAAAGTGTGCAATGCCTTAGCTCCAGATGAAAAATTAAATTTGCAAATAGAGAACGAAAATCTTCAACTGGTGCATATTTGCTCTCGATAATTTTTATTTTGTGCCTCCAACAGCAATCTTAAGAATATATTAGATTTTCATCCAATTATAACAGTATGCCTAAACGAAAACACCCATGATTACAGAATCAATTCCATTAAATTGCTACCCCTATTTCAACTAACATAATCTTGTCCACTTCTCAAGGGCCTATTTGGAAAGTGTATTCTAACCTTGTGAGTAGGAGAACCTAACACCAAGCTCACTAAATGTAGTTCAGATAACAGTAGATAAAAATAACATATACACCTTTTTATGGGGTTATAGAACATATTAGATCACCATTACTTCTTTGCCAGATCCAGTTCAATCTGACGGCCTGAGTCACATACCTCCTTCAGGACCCATAAAGATCAGATGAGGGAAACAAACAGGAAGAAGTTCAACATGCATGCGCACCTTCTAGTATTGGGTCCAACGTTGTGTAAAATAACAACGTATATGTTGTATTCTTCATCTAGGTCCACATGGCACATACAACGCAGAATAGACAACAGAAGAAGCCCCACATGGTACCATATAGTCATAATTGCACTGATTTGTGGGCCCATGTTAAACAAGTTTCAGTTCACTAATTCAACCCAAACTACCAATTCACAAGCATAAATCTATATATCTACATGCATCCAAGAAATAGGTGCTGTTGTAATCACTTAACAAACATTCAAATCACATAAGTCAATATAAAGATAAAATCTTATATAGCCAAGTTTTTTTTTTTTTTTTTTAATCATTCATTCAGAGTTATCTGACAGATCAAATATTTCATTATCAGTTACCTCGAAGTTAAAACTCTGTACCATTATGCAGGACAAATTACAAGGCTGGAAGCCTGGAACCAGACAAATGGTTTTGACTGTGAATATGGGCCTCATCAGGAAGACAATGATGGTCTGAACCAAGCAGTATTTTTGGCACAAAGTAATGTGGCACAAGAGGAATCCCAAATAGATCACTAGATGGTTAATCAAATCCCGACCAAAAATTAAATATCTAAAATACTAAATAAAACATCAATACGAATATTGCATAAGCCTTATCACTCACATCTGTGTCCTTCGTCATAAAGGGAACATGTTCTTATTCAGATTTTCTGAGGGGGGGAAAAAACCCAAGTTTCCTGACACCAGAAAAGTGAAAACTTACCCTTGGCAGATAGGGCCGCTCCAGTAACACATCCAGCCACAACAGTATTTGTGGTGTCATGTTTTGCTCGTGCCTAGAAACAAAACATACTAATCAATCAAATCTGCAATAAAGAAATGGAAACAAAAAAGCATTTTTCATTTTTCCTTCTTTTTGCTTTTTAGCTCTTTCCATCCTCTACCTTTTCAACAACACATTCTGCAGCTGAGAAGATCAAGCCCATCACCGCAAATGTTTTGGCAGAACTAATGCTTCTTCTCCCCATCTGTTTAGCAGTATAAACGAATTGCTGCTTTCCTGACATTTCCGCTTGCATTACAGGATTATCCAGCGCCCCAAAAAACAAACCCATAAGCAAACCAAGCCCACCACCTACAAATCTTATAGAAGAAACCATCAAAAGGCATACAATGTAAAAGATTTGAAAATCCCCAACAAAAATCACTAGAACATATGAGAACCAATGTAAATATATATATATATAATAATAATAAACCACACACACATTCAAAAAATGAAGCCTTCCTGCAACAAAGAGCTTTCTTACAAGAAAAAGGTGAACAATCGAATGTGAGAACCAGATCCCAAGAATAAGGGTGCTAAACACAGATGTTAACAAAATCAAATTTTAACCAGCAATTAAACCAGTCCATTGGCTGGTTCGGATCGAACCAAGTTTGGACAATACTTGTTAATTAAATTTAATTCTAGACAAAATAAACTTGGAACATTAACTTTACATCCATGTTTTCAATATTTTGAATTAACAGATGCATTAGATTTTTTAGGTTGTTTGAAGTGGGCCAAGAGGCCGTCCCCTAGCACAGTAGCCAGTCCCCTAACCTATGACCTTCTTAGCATTAGTTGGAATTACAAAAGCCTCTACCAAAATAGAGGTAAGATTGCGGGTTGCATACATCTGATCCCCTCTAGATGAGAAAATGGCAAGAGCCTCGTGTACTTAGTACTCTTTATTTGATGTAGATCATGCATAGACCATGAACATGCACAAAAAAACCATTGAAGCGGTGGGTGCAAGCCTCCTCATGATACGGGCTGACTCTCTCCCCATTGACATGCATGTATGTTCCAATTCCAAAATTTTTTTGTTACTCGTCCCAATAGTGACAATGTCCAGTTTATGAATGCTTATGCCTCGCCATGGGAACTCATATGCGTCAATGAACGCATTGGATAATCCCTAGGTAAGGACAAAGCATGTAAAAGCACGAGAATTCGACGGAAGCAGATGGTGCAATCTATCATCAATTGCACCTAGACAGAAGTTGAGCTAAGTTCACTTTGTTTTCACTCCTTTGCAGTGACAGACTTCGGAAATCTTAAAAGGGGAATGGAAGAGAATGAGAGGCAATTAAAACAAGAGATAGTTAGATCAGCGGTGTACATGCTTGCTACCATGAAGAAGAAGAGAAGAAATGCAGCAGAGAGAGAGAGAGACGCACCCATAATGCCACTAGTGGCGCTGCGAACGGCGCAGTTGTTCCAGATGTCTTGCCCCCGGATCTCTTCGACCGTCGGCAGTCTCAATGGCTCTATGTGTGGCGTCTCCCCATCTCTCTGTGGTTCCCCCGGAGGAAACGAAGATGATTCGTTCGACGCCATTGCATGATTAGAGCAGCATAAAAATTAAAAATGGGAAGAACGAGCAACCTTGATTTCGGCAGAGAGAGAGAGAGAGAGAGAGAGAGAGAGAGAGACGAATGATTGGGGAACGAAGGGAGGCGGGGACGCTAGGGTTTTGTGAGAGGGATTTGGGAAAGGAAGGGAGGCGGCGAGGGTTTGGGTCGGGTCGACCCCTGACCCGGCAGGGTTAAATCAGTATTTTCACATCCGGAGCGGAGACGCTGGCAGGTGGTAAAATTGGAACCGAATCCCAAACAGGTCGTCCACGTCTCAATCAGAATATTCTTGACTTTTCCGCCTGTATAAGCATACTTTTATCTTTTTTATTCTTTGAAAATTTTCATATTATTTATAATTAATTATATTTTAATTTTAAAATTAATGTTTTAATACTTATATGTACGTTAATGGTTTAAAAACCGAATAGTGAGAACCATTTTTATGGACGATTTAGGTTGGATTGATTTAACCATGATTTAAGCCGTTTTAAATCATGATATTAGTATGCCAAAGTAAGAGGTTGTTCACTCTAAACATGTGACCTCCATGTCATATGCTGCTAATCTCAGGAAAAAAAAAAGTCACTTATGCGTCAAGGCTTCCATTCAAGCGGACAAAAAATACAGAAGGGAAAAAGTCATGCCTTGAGAAAGAAGACAAATTAAAAAATTGTAAATATATTTGCACTATAAGAATAAAAACGTATGGCATATGGATGATAACCCACATAATAAATCATACTTATATGGCATAGAGCACCATTACGCTCATATGGCGTAAAGAGCCTATTAGCATGGATTTCTGATGCCTATTACATGGAATTTGTTCTTTTCTTATTGAAAACATAAGTAATTTTTCATATCTTGCCGATATATGGAATTTTTTAAAAATCTTCCCCACTTAATATTTTCACAAGGGGACTAAAATGGATAAAATAAATAGAAAATGAATAGCAGAAATAGATTAACATGTTGAGGTAATAGTCATTTAAGTCATACAAATAAATTTGAAATCACGATCAAAAAAATTAGAAAATCCCGTGCATCGATTTGTAGCTGGCAAGAAAGCCATTTTGAGTTTTTTATGATACGCGACTCATCTAGAATTCTAGATTGCTTAGCATGACGAACTTTTAAATTTTTTTTGTTTTAACATTATATTTTTAAAATTAAAAAAGCAACGGCCGTATACATGCGTCATTTTTAATTTTCAAAATATATAATGAAAAATATATATAATTTGGCATATTAACTGGTCTCGGTGGAGCTAACAAATCCACGAAAATAATAAAGAAATAAATGTTTTTCCCCACCGATATCTGCGCCGTCCAGCTACTGAATACTTCAGCCTGGCCTTGGATATTAAGCAATTCTAGATTCAAGACATTTGATTTTCTATCTGCTTTTTGGATTAATTCCATCCCACTGGATCAGTGCAGCGACGATACCAGAGGAACAATGCCTGTCTTTCAAATGTAGGACATGCTCTTTCCAAACGCCGATTGGAATCACTGGAGAGTTATAGCCACAGAAATGGTTCTCCCATGATTCTTTTCACTAGGATTGGGTTATCTCTCTATCTCTCTCTCTCTGAATGAAATTACAGGGGAGGGGAGATGTTCCAATGGTTAAACATTCCAATCCATCTATTTTCTTCTTCTCACCCTCTTTGTAGCCACGGAATCCAGCCATCTCGTGTTATGAGAACCTCTTTGTGCTGTTATTATCCCACATGATAACTTAATAAAAGCATTGAAAACAAAATATTTTTGGCCATTGAGATTGAGAAATAGCTTTGTGATCTGTTTTTCGTCCAATGTAAATGACACCCATAAATGGTTCTAATTTCACGAATAACAAAAATATCTGCATGTAGCACGTGATTTTTAGCGCGCTATGATGAGCCGGCAAATGAGTCTAAAAGTGAAAGGTATACTCAATAGAAAAATATAACTGCGAACTAAACAGGAAAGTAAATATGCAAATACAAGAGAGTAAAATAAATATGAGATGTAAGTTAGCGAATTAGACGTGATCCAAGTTAGGTATAAAAATTAAACGTGCAAAAATAAAAATATAAACGGCGTAGAAAAGGAGGTTCAAGATTAGAAATGGAAAAAATATAAAAAGTGTAGACATGGGGGTTACAGAAGAGAGATGCAAGCGTTAAGGTTTTTAGATAATACAAGTTTTTAAAAATTTTTAAATTATGCGAGTTAATCAAACGCAAACATATATTTCAATTAGACGCAATTAACCATCAATAATATGCGTACAAATATTGATAAAATTTAATATATTAATTTTTTTTGGAGTCGCCACTAACCATATAATGGTGGTTAGTCTGTATACAATAAGGCACTGAAATACAGAGATTTTCTGAGTGAATTCACAACTAAAGAAAAAAATACAATTTTATTTTTCTAGTACATCGGTCCTAGGAGTGCGAAAAATTAATATACATTTTTTTATGTAAAAGCTCAGGAGGGTGGAGGCGGGAAGTTAATCCCTAGGCTTTTTATGAGGCCCTAACTCAGTCTGCAAGAGGGTATAACTTCATTTCTATAAATGGTGTTTGTTTTTATTTTTATAATTTTAAGATTTTTTATGATAAAGTGACCAATATTTGTTACATAAATGCTTGATTTAGATAAAAAGAAAATTTTATGAAAGGTTGAAAGAAATGGCACGGTTTTAACTATATATTATTTTTTAACAAAATACATGAACTAATATATGGTTCGCGTAAGCGTGTTTTGTTTATTTTAATAATTCAGCAGCAGCACGTTAGGGAAATATATCTTTTCAAAAAAAAAATTCTTTTCAACTATCCCGAGCAAATGGCTTCATTTCAATGCACATTTTAAAAAAAAAAAATAATAAACTAATGCAAAAGGTACGTTACCTGTAGTGAAATGGGGCTTCAAAAAAAATGGATGCATACGTATAACTGTGACGTGCTGGAGTGGGATGTTGCCTTAGTTTTTTTTAAAATGAAAAAATGAAAAAATGAAAAAGAGGAGAATGATAACGCGCTAATGGGTTTTTGCTTTTCTTTTGATTTTTTTTTTAAAATGAAAAAATGAAAAGGAAGAAAAAGGATGCGCTGGAACTTGTGTTTTAAAAAAAAAAAAAACAGAAAAAAATGAAAGAGAGGCGGTGAATGTTGGAGAAGAAAAGAACAGGCTGGTGGGTTTTTTTTTTGCTTTCTTTTGATTTTTTTATTTTGAAAAAAAAAAGAAAAGAGAACGTGCTGAATCTCTTTTTGAAAAAGAAGAAGAAGAAAAAAACGTGTTGAAGGTTTTGATTTCTTTTGATTTTTTTTTTTAGAAAATAGAAAAAACAAGAAGAAAACGCACTGGAGATCAGTTTCTTAGTCCTTTTTTAAAAAAAAATGAAAATGAAGGAGGAGATGGTATCCAGAGAAGTAACATGCGGGATCTCTTTTGTTTTTAATGAAAACGAAAAAAAACAAAAGAAAAATGAGGGGGGCGGTGATGGAAGAGAAAAGGGAACGGGCTGGAGTGTTGTTGTTGTTTTTTTTAAAAAAAAAAAACGAAAAAAGTGACAGAGAAGAAATCGGACGATAACATGGTAAAAAGCTTCTTCTTCTTCTTTTTTTTTTGATTGTTTTTATATAAAAAAAGAAAGAAGGACGATCTGAACAAAAGAAAAGATGTTGTGTTTTTTTATATATATAAGAGGAGTGAAAACAGAACGGTGGTGACGTGCAATCCTTTTTTTGTTTTTTTAAATAAAAAAATTAAAAAAACTAATGGTGCAAGAGTAGAAGGTGCGTATCTGGCCTCTGTCCCTCTTTTCCATTTTTTTGTTTTTTTGAAAAAGAAAAAAAAAACGAACGGGTGGGGTAAAAGGAAAACAAGATGGTTTTCAAATAGATTTAGAAAAAAAAGGGGAGAATGGTTGATTTTTGGTAGGCTTTCATGAGGGAAGAGTGGATCCTTTTATAAGATTTTAAGTTTGAGATTTGCATTTTGGCAGCTTCTTTTGATTTATTTTGCACAACCCTATATTTTCTCCTTTTTACAAAATTCTAACAAAAATGAACTTTTTAGTAGTCTTATGAGTAGTTTTTGAAAACCACCCATGGGGCCCATAGTTTTGCTTGGCTAGTAAGCCAAATCTTTTTTAGCCCTTGATTTTGTGTATTTTT
>JAXCLR010000105.1:27163307-27181717 GCA_035584095.1 Annona squamosa | reverse complement strand
TGAAAGCACTGGTTTAGGTAGGACTGTAGGAAGCTTGCTGAGGAAGCAAATCACCAATAGTCAATTATCCACGTACACGCATGTATGCATAATGTACATTCCCATTTTGCCCCTATATATCTCAGCCGCATGTTTTAAATCAACGGCAGATGTGGCATTTTCACGTTCAACCGAGTGTGCAAACGTTTGCACAGAAACCGGTCTCCTATTTTTAAGTTCCCGGTGTATAATGTTTAAAGCTCAAATCCAAGAACAAAGCACAAGGACTGTCACATGCATCCTTCTTAGAGAAATTACAAGGGTGAACCGAGTTTTCTAGGCTCAATAGCAACTATAGGGATTCAACCAGCTTTTCTGAAATCTTGTAAGCAGTCTATTCGTAATTTGGAAACTGGTGAGTTTTGATGTTTTTTCAAGAATAGTTTGAAAAAACACAGATACATGAATTTTGCTACTATTACAAATTTACAACCGGTTGTGCTGAAATTTTTTCATGCTCTCCTTTTTTTTATTTTAGAAGGTTTTCTTTTAATCCAAACTATTAATAACATTCATCCATGTATGTACCTATAATGCCAAAAATATCATATTTTTAGAATTTTTATATACTATATAAAAATTCTCCAGTTTTAATAAAATTCTATAGTTGTATATTCACTCTCAAAGGATGTTATTTTTATAAAATACAAGTTTCCGATCAATATAGTTTTTGTCGTGATAAAATATAGTAAATAAAAAATATGATGCATGATTTAGATGTTTTAAAAACGGTTTCAAAACTAAAAACCAAAGAGTTTATGTAGAAACTCCATATAATCAATTGCATCATCTATTGCTTCTCTTTTTTTATTTGTAACTATATTTTTTTATTAATATTGTATAACGTGTCATCTGAAATTATAAATCAACCCCATTCACACGTAAGACAAAAAACTCTGGCCTTATCTTTACTTAAGATAATAAGCTCCCACCTTTATTTTACAAGAGGCAATTGCTCCCACTTGCATAAGGCTATTTTTAAATCCTCCATGGGTCATTGATAGATTTCAATTGTATGCTCCTTAAAGCATGAAAGCTTCCGTGCTTCCGGGTGCATGTATCTTTTTTTTTTTCCGAAAATTTCTTCACAAGAGTATTAATCTATGTGTATTTAAACTACCTAAAATGCCACTGATTTTCAAAAATTAAAAATAAATATCTAAAATTTCAAAAATTGTAAAAAATTATACACATATTAAATACACCTAGATTAACAATGTTATAAAAAAAATTTCTAAAAATTTTTTTTTTTTAAAATTGTGTGTCCCCGGGAGCATGGAGGCTTCCATGCTCTCGGGAGCATACGATTGGAATCCAGCATTGATAGCCACTACTGCTGGCCAACCGACCTATACTTGATTGATATTTATTCGTAACTATTGATTTTGCAAAAATGTCTTATGAACTTTGCTTACAACAACACCTACTTAACTTCTTAGCTCATTTAGGCTTGTTTGGTTATGAATAAACCACTAAAATCCTTTCTAATATTTTAGAAGTGTTTAGCTAACAAGTATGACATATCTTAGAAAATGGACCCTGGTTCAATGCACCCGGGTGTACTTTACACATTTATTTTTATTTTTATTTTAAATTTTTTTACACGATTGTTAATCTAAGTGTATTTAACATGTGTACAAATTTTTAAAATTACTAAGAATGCCACTAATTTTAAAAAATTCAAAAAAAAATCTAAAAATCTATAAACATTATAAAAATTTGTACACATGTTAAATACACTTAAATTAACAATCGTGTAAAAAAATTTTCAAAAAAAATAAAAATAAAAGGGTGAAGTATACCCGGGTGCATTGAACCAAGGTCCTTAGAAAATAGGCTATTATTAATAAGAATTTCATATTCTCGATATACTAATCTTTGATGTTTCTCGTAAGAGTACTGACAGTAGGTAACCTTAGCGACAATCAAAGTCACGGTGAATTGACCATTGATGAGAAAGGCGTTTTTCCAAACAAGTTCGTAGGCGGAGGCACAGTTGCAAAAAGCAGTACTACTGCAACAATCATGTAATGACAACTGCAAAATCACAAGAGCCCTTCAGATCTTTTATGATTTCAAAAGTTACCATTTTTTTTTTCAAACATTTTAAAATCCGTAATCATGCCTCTTATCATTGGTCGAATATTAGTCTCCAGAAGTAGCCCAATAGTAATACATAAGGATGAGAATTAAGGTGGGTCATACCAAATCATGATTTTTATAATCCTAACCCTACTTTTTAAAAATCTTATTTAATCCTATTTTTTTATATCAAGTTGGGACAAAATTAATTTAATCCTCACCTTTCTTTAATAAATCTAGAAAAAAAATTTCGAATTAGTATCAGAATGACGGGCCAAGTAGAAGATGCGGATCAAGTGTAATACTTTTAAGAATTTGTACACCTATTGAATATAAAGTCATATTTATGTTAAATTTAAAAATTGAGTACTTGAACATTTTATTAATTAAAGAGAGAAGTAACTATATAACAAACTTATTGAAAGAAGTAAACAAAATTTATCTTACTGAAAATTTAATTTGCAAATTAAATCAATAATCTGAGTTGTTGATTCAAGTCCAATTTGAAATTTTGATTTTCCAAATACTTATTTTGTCTAAATAATTATTAATAGCAAACTTACATGTATAATTAAATTAGAATATGATCACCAATAATTTGAGAATTCTGAAAAAAAAAAATTAAAAAACACACGTATAATTTGTAATGAATGAATACATGTAGAGCAAGTTCGGATTTTTCGAGTTGGAAATTTTCTAGTCAGGTCACGATCAACCCAATCTAGCCCTACTTTTAAATTCAATCAAAATTTTTGACCCATCTTTATACTAAAAATAAAAATATTGATTTAAACTTGTCAAAAACAAGTTGTGTCAAGAGCATGTCACAGGCGACTGTCATAATTTTTAAAATTTGTACACCTATTGAATACAAAGTCATATATATTTTAAATTTAAAGATTAAGTACTTGAATATTCTACTAATTAAAGAGAGAAACAACTATAGCAAAAAACATTATTAAATATAAATAGTATGACTATATAACAAATTTATTGAAGTTAACAAAATATATCTTACTGAAAATTTAATTTGCAACTTAAATAAATACTCTTAGTTGATGATTCAAGTCCAATTTGAAATTTTGATTTTCTAAATACTTATTTATATCAAACTTACACGGTAATTACCATAAGACGTAATTTTAAAAATTAAATTAGAATATAATCACCAATAATTTGAGAATTCTGAAAAAATAAAATAATATTGAAAAAATATACGTATAATTTGTAATAAATGAATATTCGTAGAGCGAGATGGGATTTTTCTAATCAGGTCATGGTCAACTCAATCTAGCCCTACTTTTGAATTGGTCAAAACTTCTAAACCTGTCAAAAACAAGTTGTGTCAAGAGCAGGTTGCGGGTTAACCTGCGCCAATTGCCACCCTAAACACCAGTTAGGAAAAAAAAAAAAAAAAAAAAAATCATAAGAGGTAAGGACGCAAATGGAAAAAGTATAATCCAAATTATGAGAAAGTTGGCTACGCAATACAAATCACCCTAACGTCATGTATAATTTGTGGCCATTTTAACCGAATATAACTTTATTCAACATCATTCAGAAAAAGAGCTTGTATTAAACTGAAAGCTTCACACACAGTACAACTTATTAGTCAACAAATGATTTGCCTACATAACAGCAATTGCAGGCAGATTGGGTGAAATCAACCTCTATGCAACTGGTAGGAGCCATTTGTCAAAAACTGCAAGCTAAATAGATGCATGACATGAAATGAAAAAGAGTAAGAGCTTCATTTTTCATTTTTCTTTTTCTTTTTTCTTTTTTTCTGTTTTTTTGGGTGGTCTCACAATGAAAAGTTTTGAATTTTAAAAGAGTACGTGAACATTTAGTGTCATTTCTGTTTATCAAACCAAGCTTCAAGAAAAACTCCTTGTGGCACATCAGAACAAACCTCTACGGTTTTCATTGCGAATGATGTAGCCAAAGTGACCTTCCCTCTTCAAGCCCCAACTAGAATCAGAAAGGCTGTAGATGCAAGCCTGCAACAACAACAAGCTATGCTCCCAGCTACAAGCATTCCTACTGAAAGCAGACAATCTGAAAGAACCATGAAAAAGAATGGAGCTGGTATCATTAAGAAGGGGTCTCATCAATGCAAAATATTATACAACCTTTTAGTTAATGAGAATGGACAGCATGTAAAAGACTGACAAAATAAAGCATTACAGTGACTAAAAAGCGCATCCCATAAATTTGCTGTATACAAAGTGATAACTATTTTGCTTTCATGTTAGCAAATCATCCGCATCTGAAGAATGTTGCTGGTGGAATCTTAGACAGATCAAAACATGCACAGTGGCACATTCAAATGTTCTCCAAAAAGAGTGCTCCTATACTCTTGAAAGAAAGGTCAGAAATTTTGTTCTGATGGTTTTACCGCACTGGTTAAAGTTCCAATTTCTTTTTGTCAGAAACTGATGCACCATCATTCCTCCTGAACAGCCAACTGAAAAACTTCGAATATTTGCAACCAGCAGAATGGGTCTCAGGAGGTAATTCTGCCTTAGGCTGGTTCTTCGTGCTGCAGAGTGAGACAAAACTGTGGTTGATATAGGGACTAACAACTCTTTCCTGCAAAAAGATTACAATATTCTTTCAGAGCAGGCGTCTAGCATGTTGCTTCAGATTGTAAAAATTGGGCACTGAGATGAAGGCTACCTTGAAAACTTCGAATGGGCAGATGTCCTTACTACCACAACCCTGGACACAGACAAAAACCACAGGACGACAATCATGTCAAAAGGAAGCATGTGACAAACTCTTGAGCATAGATAACAAATTCCTAGGCCATTGCAGTCTCCAGATATTGAAAAAACAACTAAAATTTGTGGGCAAAACCAAAAAAAGAAAAGGAAAGAAGCACACGGAAGCAAATTACTGGTATGATGATGGATTATGAGAACACAACAAAAGATTTGCATTCTGCCCCATGATAAAAGCAGAAGTCATCAAATCATATACTTACTTCTAGGTTGTGTATTAACTTTGCAGAGATAAAACTATAATATCACTTGATGAGGTATTAATTTCACAAATGACCATATCAATTGTACAAAAAGGCAAATAGAATACAAAGATATGACACAGACAGCATGCATGCCGTCAGTAATACTAAAACAATGATTTAATAATTTGTGTTTGCCATTTTACCTCACCAACTTTTTTAATAATTTACAATTTGTTTCCCATGACAATTGACAACCAATTTACACATTCTTATGGGAGTATTTTGCAGAAAGTCTTCTAACTAATAATCATTATGGTTCCTAACAAAAGTCAAAATTGATTACTCAAACCCTTACCCAGTCAACTTCTATTGGATTTTTTTTTTTTTTTGGCATGATCAAGCATAATTAAGTATGTAATAATACTCATGGATCATGTCCCACCTAACCTGATCTCATGACTGATGGGTTAAACCATGGTGATGGATCCCAAAAATTAGAGATCACGTACGACAAGTATCCTTGGCTTTGTCCAACAAATTCCCAATCTTCATGTCTAACTGACTGCCCATCAAAGTTTAAGTGAGGCACAATCTAAGATACAATTAAATGACCCTAATCATGTCTAGGAGATGCCACAAAATCCAATCAAAGATGATTTGATCACTATTTGACTAGTCAAATTTTAACATTTGTTATTTTGTTAGGAACACTTCTATTGTTAATCAAAGCAACCTTTTAGCAAATATTTTAATAAGGGTGGAAATACAAAATTAATAGTTATGAGGAAATTTGTTAAT
The DNA here is from genome assembly GCA_035584095.1 of Annona squamosa. Classification (NCBI taxonomy): domain Eukaryota; kingdom Viridiplantae; phylum Streptophyta; class Magnoliopsida; order Magnoliales; family Annonaceae; genus Annona; species Annona squamosa. The sequence goes on along the minus strand of JAXCLR010000105.1, from coordinate 27,175,830 downwards.
TTTTTGCAAAATCAACCCTTTAATTTTGTCACCAATTGCAATTAGACCTGATGGTTTGGGTATTTGCACCTTCCAAGTTTCACAATGTTGCAAAATAAACCAAGATGTTGATGTTTTCAACACAACTTTAGGTATAAGATGGTTGAAGTATAATTTTCTAACATTTTAATACATTTTAAAATCACCCATTCAATATCTAAATTTCCTTACAAACATTAGTGTAAGGGTTCATTTTGCAACATTTTTAAATTTAACTTCTAGTTCACAAAGAGGGCCTTTTTTGCAAATACCCAATCCGTTTAGTCTATTTGCAAAAAGTCCACGTGTCATTTTAATTTTTTACCAGCTACAATGCCAACATCCATTGTTTTCCATCTCCATCAAATTCTGCCATGCAATTTTTGATCTTTAGATCATCCACCCCCAGTTCTTTTTTTTTTTTCTTTTTTTTCTTTTTTTTTTTCTTTTTTTGCAGTTTTCCCTAGGAAAATCTACTAGTTATCCTCTTGGATCTTGAACACCTCTTGAGGATTTGATACGATACAAGTTGGAAACCTTTGCATTACATATAGTGCAGCTCATTGAGGAAGACTATCAAGATTACATAACCATCAGAATCTGATCGTGCATTCGCCATTACATGAGAAACCAAAAGATAGCATAAAAAGCATCAAATAAGCGAACATGAGTGGTTAGGATTACTGGCAGAGGAACTGGGACTTCATTGTGAAGAACTTGCACAAGATACTTGTTTCGGATTACTGACGATCCAGCACCACTAGAATCATTTCTTGGGCAACTGTACAGAGCCAACATATTGTTCCCAGCAAAAGGTGCCAGTATACTTCCTCTCCAGTTTCTTTTTTGGGGAGGCTTTGCTGGTGGTTCCAATGGTTTCATTCTTTGAATCTTCTTTACATCTGAAGCATCAGACAGAAAAGAAGAAGATAAAAATGCCGACTGAATGTAAAAAAGAAATTTCAACAATTAAGATCTTGCACTTGACTATGACTGAATCAGCTTAATATGTGGGCCTACGCATGGACAGAGTAAGTTTGACTAAATAAACAAATAATGATCCAATCCAAATTGAAAATGGATCTGGGTTTTCTTTTCTCTGTGAATTAGTTATACAAGTGACAAGTACAAGAGCTTGAAGAGAAGGTGACCAACTTTTTTTTTTTTTTTGGCTGTTCAACTAGCCAGGCGCTATGACAGGGCTAACCTGGTATGTAGAACCAACACTTACCCAAAGTAATTAATGGTGAGACCTATGACACACCTTGAATCTTAAATATGTAAGGGAATTAGCAAGGATGTGAGCAAGCAACCCTAAAATTGAGGACATGTACTGAGAGATCTTTAAAATGTGCCTGAGAGAACTCACCAGATTCATCGAGGAAGAGACCTAGGAGACAAGTGAATGGTATGAGAGTCTCTGCGTGAGCAAAACGAAGTCTAGCCTTCTCGAAAGTTCCTGGTGTGTGGTTTTCTAGAAGAATCAAGCAAACCTTATGAGAACAAATGGAGAAGCAGAAATAGCATACTTACAGCATGCAGACACATTAGACATTGTTTAAATGTCTTTGCTGATCCGATGATTCGCAACTAATTAATGGCATCAGAATCTTATCAAAATCAGTATTCTAGGCAACATAAAGACGTTGTGTCAATAACGCATGACTCAAGTCAACCGTGGGGGAATGAAATTGTGCTCAGGTGGTAAGACACCTGTTTACAACAATAGTGGGCAGCATCAAAACTTAATGGTGCATCACCCAACATTATATTAATAATGCAAGTCAACATCAAGAGGATCAATCGTCATTACATTTTTAAGATCCCAATTTGAATACAATTTGGAGACAGTGTAGAGGAATTGCTATTATTTCAAATAAGAGGATAAGCAAAATGGCAAAAAGGTGAAAGTGAAATCGTAAACAAACCAGAGAAGGCATTAAATTTAATAGAAAAGATTCTTCTTTTCTTATATTATCTTGACCAATTTAAGCTGGACAGAGAAGTGGTTATCAAGAAGGCTCACTACTAACCAAATATGATAGAGAGTACAGTATAGGGAAACAGAGGTTTGACTCAGAGGCATAGGGTCTTGTTGATCACACAAAACAAAGAAGTAAAGGTGAGTATAGGGGAAAACTGGAAACAAGGGCGGCATGGCTATGAAGTTTTTAGCTATACGGTCTCTATTTGATTAACAAACACAATATGATGGCCAGAAGAGAAGAACACTAATGCAGGTTGTGAAGATATTTTCATAAATTGGGGTTTAGATTGTTTTAGGATAGTTATTTCAATTTTGAATTTGTTAGAATATTTAGAAGATACTGGAAGATCACCTAGAATATCTTAGAATCTACTTGGAATAGATTTGTATCTATTTTTAGTTTACTACTACTAGAAGTTTTACTTAAAATATACAATTTCTTTTTCTAAAAAATTACCTCTTTAATAAATGTTGCTAAAATAAGGTGGCATGCTCTCCTATAAGTACTACCCATGTAAGCTCTAAAGAGCATTAGTTTCGAGAATTATAAACAAGTGTTTCTCTAATTTTCCCTTTGACTGTCTATTTTTCTTATCTTTCCTTTTATTCTTCTACTATTTCTATCTTCTTTCTTCTCTTCTCTCTAGAGGTTCCTTTTTCTTCTATCGTCTTCTTCCCCCATCCTACATTAATTGGTATCAAAGTGAATTTTTGTTTCCGCATACTGATTTTTACAACCAAGCTTCAGACCTATCGTTGAAATCTGTCAAATCTGTGCCATTCTCTTCTTAACTTCATTGATGCAACAACATTGATTCTTTCATAGAGTTCCTGTTCTTTACTTTCACAACTATGTGCAGACAAATTCTAGAGCTTGGTGGAAATTTCAACTTATTTCCAGCACTGCCTCAAGAACAAATTGCCATAACATCCTTGATTTAGAAATTTTCAAAAAAACACAAACCAAGTATTTCTGGAAGCCCCTTTGCTTGTTGAAATTTGGAAAATTGGTTCACAATTTTTGAAATTTTGCAAAACTACTCTTAGTTTTCAAAAAAATTACAGAAATGTCCTAGACTTTTCAGCAATTACACAAGACCTCTGACTTCTTTGAAATTACAAACCTCCCTCAATTTTTAAAAATTTCAAAAAGGTCCATTTTCAGAAAAATCTAGAGATTACGTTAAACTTCTAAAAATTTTAGAAAGCTCAGCAAAACGAAAGTTACAACTTTAATAATAAAGTCTTAGTATACTAACAAAATGTCATTCTAGACACACTATTACCTCTTGCCATAGTCGAAGAAAGTTCACTGTAAAACTCAGGATAAGTTTTTATAAGGCAGGGAGAATAATGCAGAATATGAAGATATTTTCATAAATTGGGGTTTAGATTGTTTTAGCATGTTTGTTTTGATTTTGAATTTATTAGAATATTTAAAAGATACTGGAAGATCTCCTAGAATGATCTCCTAGAATATCTTAGAATCTATTTGGAATAAATTGTGTTTATTTTTAGTTCGCTTCTTCTAGAAGTTTACTTAAAATATATAATTTGTTTTTCTAAAAGATTACATCTTTAATAAATGTTGCTAAAATAAGGTAGCATGTTCTCTTATAAGTACTACCCTTGTAAGCTCTAAAGAGCACGAATTAAAAACAAGTGTTTCTTTGGTTTTCCCTTCTACTTCTCTTTTTCTTATATTTCCCCTTATTCTTCTACTCTTTCTAGGGGTGCAACTTGGTCCGGGTACCCGCGGGTTGACCCGCTGGGTACCCGAAATAGGGTAGGTTCGGTTCCATGGGAACTACCCATAGGGTCAGTTCGGTTCTGGGTATTAAATACCCGTTCAAATTTGGGTTAGGGTCGGTTCCAGTGCTGGGTACTCGGAACCGACCCGGATTTCATATTGTATTTATTAATATATATAATATAATATCGGCATTCGGCAGCCTTATGCGATCAACGCCCTAATTCCTAAACCCCTCTCCCTCGTCTCCAAATCGCCCTCATCTGCCACGAACTCTCATCAAATGGCTCGATCCGCCATTCCCTCTACTACTTCCTCCTCTCTCCATTGGACGACGCTCCACTCTCTGTTAGATTGCCGCTGCTATCATCTCATCTTCTCCTCCGATCTCGTCCGCTCACAATTGACGCCCTCGTCCGCTCCGCTTCGACGTCGGACGCCCTTCGGCCCTCATCTCGTTGTCTGCTCCCTCACTGCCTCCAACCTCCACCTCCAGTCTCTCGATCTCTCCGGCCAAGAACAGATTCCCATCTTTGCCCTCCACACTCTCGGCCGCGAGATGCTCGACCCTCCGGATCCTCTCCTTCCGGAATCTCCACTTCTTGGCATTTCCGATCTCATCCCGACAACAGGCGATTCCCGAGTCCCAACCAGAGCACTCTCCCATCTCGCGTGCTGCCTCCCTGTTTGTGCCTCCGGCAGATTTCTTTCCGATTCCCTCTGTCTGCGCCTCCCCGTGAGTAATTTTCTTATAATTCATCATTCTCTTCCCTCTTGATTTTTAACCCTAACAACTCTCGTGGCTTGTGGTTCTCACAGATTTCCCAATAGAGTTTTTTTTTTTTGCTTGTATTTTTAAAAAATTATTCTAGCAGCGTGTGATGTTCAATATTGTCTAATGTTATTAAAGATGTGTGATGATATTTCGCAACATGTAGTGGAAAGACCGTATATGGTGCAGATATATTTTTTCATGATATATTTTTGATATAAATGGTTACATACTTTAATCAATCTGATTTGAGTTGTATTCATTTCTATTGTGTATTTGTGTTGTATCTATTTTTAAAACAGATTGTTTATTGGATTGGACATATTTAAGATTGTTAAAAGTAGTATATTCTAATGAGATAATAATTCTTATGTTATTTTGATTCTTTTTTAACAGATTTTATTATGTACAGATTGCACTTTTTTAACAGATTTCATGTTTTAGTTCATATTAGTTGAATGTTTTTACATAGGTTGCATTTTCTTATAGATCTTGTTCTAGGAACTGATTTGGAACCGAACCGGAACTGATCTGCTCTTGAGAAAATTGGGTAGGGCAGGCTTCTGACTGACCCGGTCTAAAATAGGGTAGGGTAAAGGTTTTTACAAAATGGGTAAGGGTAGGTTCCACCCATACCTGGACCTACCCGACCCAAGTTGCACCCCTAACTCTTTCTATCTTCTTTCTTCTTTTCTCATCTCTCTAGAGGTTCCTTTCTCTTTCTTCTATCTTCCTCTCCGCCATCCTACATCAAACACCCTCGTAAGGAAGAAAGGACAAAGTGATGTCATATATCTCGAACCGAAGGTATTGGAAATCCACATTGGCTCAGAGAATCAATAATAAAGAATTAATAATAGCCTGAATATTTGTCGAATGATGGTATAATAATTCCAGTTAACAATGACTGCTGCTCAAATAATTGACCATCTTGTCCAAGACAGACAAGACAGAAATATAGTCAGGCAAAGTACCTTCATTAGCCACAATAGCTTCTTCCATGGATTGGGTAAGATCTTGAAGCAAAGGAACTCCCATGTGGTAGTTAATTTCTTTGCCATAGCCCTTTAAGATAAATGCTTCTAAATCATCTGCCCACTCAAGCAAAGCAACCTACACATTTCGAGACATTCGGCAAGCCATAGAGAAATTTTCAGAAGCTGCAACTTTGGACAACTGCATTTTGTTTAGAATGAATTTAAACCTCAATATATATTATTTCAAGGCATTCAGCAAGTTACACAGGGACATGTTACTTCAAGTTACGTATCTGGAAGCAAGTTTATGCCATGTGCATTGAAAGACTCCACATTTCATAATCGAAGTGTGAAAAAATTGTACACCTCAGAAGGGCTGAAAAGGCCACAAGCTTGATGAACTACATCCAATAAAGATGCCTCCTACAAAATAGAAGAAAAAATTTAGTTAGTTTCACCATTATTTATATGCATAGAGTAGAAGAGTAATGAATTCAAATTAAATTGCATAAGTTACCTATGCACTTGCCTGCTTACAAAGAAACCAAAGGGTAGCAATATCCTGACTTGTAAAGTTAAGATAGTAGCGTGTGACAAGGTTAGAGGAAATTTCATCCAAGATGGGTTCCTTCAGCTTTTCTACAGCAGGCTCTTGACTTCTTCTATATTCCTATCATAAAGGACAACCATACTATTTATCGCTCAGGAAAATGACACAAAGTAATGCATGAAAATCCCATTCAAAACATCAAGAGAATTGAAACTGAAGAACGCAATGAATGCAGGAAACTATTTGCTTGGAGTGGTTGTACTTGTGTGGGATTTATGCAAATGCATACCTTGTAAGTTTCACAAGTATCATGAAACCTTAGGCATATATCACTTGCACGACTCTCACTGATCACAGCAAAAGAACGATGCTTCCCTGGTCCAAGACTTCCTTTACCAGCAAAAAGCCCCATGCCAAATGCGACAGCACTGGCAGATGCACGAGGAACCTTCGCCAAATAAAAGAAACAATAAGAAAATCTTTACAAGTGTCAAACCTACAGTTGTGTCAGAGACCTGGAAATGGGGAAAGCAAAAGATTTTATCCATTTTCCCCTATCATTTATTGCAATTTGATGTTCACCGATCCCACTTCCTCTCAACAGCTCTACTTTTACCGTATCAATGTATGATTACTATATATCTAACTATCATCAATCTTATTTATTTTGTTTTTGTTCACTTTAGACTGATGTCAATTCTTCCATCCTACATTCTGCTTTTGCCACCCTTATGCCAATAACCAAACACACCTTAAGTGGTTGATATCATGCTGTACAGTAAATTCATGACGAATCCATTGATCTTGTACAGAAAGGCAAGTCAACTAAATTATAATGCTCTTAGACTGCACTGCCCACAATTATGGCACATAATTATGAAGCAGAATGTCAGAGATATATGGAACTTAGTGATGAAGCAGAATTTCAAAGATAGTCTCTATGGAACGTAATCATGAAGTAGAATTCCAGAGCTATAGTCTTGAACATGCAATGAATTAGCTCCTCTTCCATAGAAGTTATTTTCATCAAAATTGATCCAGATAAACAACAAATAGAGAATCAAAGACACTAAATGTATCAGGCACCACACACAAGCAAAAGATGAAGGCAACACACTAAATTCGCATAGTCATTTTAAAAGTTCTAACAAGGAAAGATAAAAATTTTATTTTTTTTTTGGAAAAAAAAAAAAAAAAAAAGGCGAAGGTTCTGCCAATGGTAGTAGCAAGATTGTTCAAGGTTAACGCCTGAGGGTGGAATGGAGGGATATCTATGAATGTAATCAGAGATCACTTGACTACAGTGCGGAATAGAGGAGTTCATGCAGCTTGACCATCGCAATGGCATCAACAGTTATTCCATTATATACTCATGACTTTAGATCCTTTCCCACCCCTTTGCAACCAAGGAAAGAAAAGAAAGTATCAAATTTGAAGTCCTTCATTAAGCTAGATGAAGAATTTCTACAATGAACCAAGAAATTATACCAGATAAAACCAAAAGATGCATCATATGACTCAATTATAGGCAGGTCCTCACTATCCAAAGCCTCACGGTACTTCAGCCTCAGATTTGAATCCCTCTTAGAGTCTTAGTGATATCCCTGACCCATCTCAACTTGCTATTGACAAAGTAAGCTGATGGAGAAACCACCTAGAGAGTAGAAAGAGATATATTATGAATCGCAGGAAATGCCTAACTGACCATCTCACGTGTATCTAGAAGACTCATTGTCCATGATCCCTTTGTGACTCATAAGATCTCTATAGGTGATGTCATGGCATAGGCTTGTGGGGAAAACAAACCAAGAACTGATAAACAATGAGATTAGAAGCTAACCTGGGTTGCTCGTATTGGGAAGATGTCTGGGTGGTATTCCTCGCCAAACAAATCAGGAAATCTTTCTCTAGTTCGGATTCCAAGGTAATAAAGTTCTTCTTCTCCTTTACTGACTAACTCTCCACCTTTCTTTCTCCCTTTCCATGGTGATTTCCATTCCCATAGCCAACCAGGAATCATCTGCAATGATAAAGTACCTTCCTGTGCCTTCTCCTTGGCATCTTTAAGAAGAGCTTCCAAACGAACAGAAAATTCATTTAATTGTTTTATGCGTTTTTTAGTAGGAGAGCGAGTTCCATGTCTTGCCTGCAACCCATGGAGGAGAATACCTTTAAACCATTGCAATAATGTAAGAACCAAAATTTTATTTACATGAAGGTGAATTGCAATATCCAAAAAAAAAAAAAAGTTTATTGCAAGCAATAACGTAGGAATATCCAACATAAACCAATAACTAAGGTGAAGAGAATATTCCATAAACAACTAGCAGCAGGCATGTATGCACAATCATAATAAACAAACAACAGGGTTTCCACAACAATATAAAGGATGTTAAATATAATAGATGGAGTGGATTTCCCATCAATTATCAAGGTAAGAAAATGGATGGGGGGTTACATAAAAGTGGGGATTCATAGATGCGGAACTCATTTTTAAAAGCTTAAATATTTTAAAATATTTTTTATCACACTTTATCAGATAAAATAAATATTTAAAACATATTTGTTAACACCATCCTGAATCCAGAATTAGATTAATGAGATTATAACATTTAAAATTAAAAATTGAAAAAAGTTAATTTGTATTACCATTAATTTAAATATAAATATACAAAATTTGCAATTGTCCTCAGCAGATTCTCATATTTTGAAATCCTTCTACAATAAATTCTTTTTCATGAAAACAAGAAGCAAGGCTGACTTTGTTTCTAAGTCATCTTCATTTCAGATAGGCCACAAGGAAAAAATGACTATTATATGATTAATAGATTCAATATGTCTAATTTCTAAAGAAGATTGAAATAAACACGGCTATCAATCTATCATCTTCAAAATCAAAAATTTTAATTGAAAAGAGAGAAACAGCGTGCTGTTTGAATAGAAAAGGTTTCCCAAAATTTTCAAATTGTAGAAGAAAGAGGGAAAAGAGAATCCAATTCAGTTGTTAAGTATCAACCAAATTTCTAAAAATGAAATCATAGGTGAACAGTGAAATTTCTAAAAAGGACATAGCAAATGCCAATAACGAATGAGAGGGAATGTTGAGAAGGGACAATAATACTAATCCATCCTCAAAAGACTATTAATAAATTTTTTAAGTTCTAAGAATTAATTCTAGAAATTAAAAGCACGAAGCTTTTATCTATTAGATGCCAATTATTTGATTACCAATGACATTATATTTATAGTCTGTTTGGGAAGCAATAAAACTTTTGATGAAAGGTTTTTTTGTGTAAAAAATTTTTGAAATGAGAGAAAATGATGTTATATGATAACAGTATTAATGAAGAGTAAAGAGAATAATGTTAAAATAGATATATAAGATGTATAGGTAGTTGTGTAAAAACAATAAAAAAGTAGAGTAATTACATTAAAAAAAAGTGAAAAAAAATAATTAAAAATATAGCAGTTGTGGAGAGTGAAAAGTTTTAAATAAAAAAATTTTAGGTTGAAAAGTTTTTTAGGGAAACAAACACCATTTATTAATAGAATTTTAGAAACTCAAAGAGAATATTGCTATGGAAAAAATGGTAAAAGAAACCAAGTAAATCAATTCTAACAATGGGGAATTAAACTCTACTGTGGGGGCATTAAATTCTAACCACTAGGGGGCAACCTAAGAAAAATATAGTACTCTGAAAGAGCATAATAGCATATAAATTAACATTTTAAAATTTCAGTGACTACACAAGGAACCACCACTGCCTACCAGTTCACATGTAGTTTATTTATTCATAACCAAATCCAATTTATGAAGGTGTTGCAAATCAGAAAAGGTATCTCCAGATAATTTACAACCCCTTTCAAATCAACCCAGAAAGAACCAATAAATATCACATTTTCAAGCATGAGAGTGATGAAATCAGGTCTACGTTCCTAGGGGGAATAGGATGTAGCCACCAACCCTATGCAGATGCAGTCAAAATAGACCTAGGTCTGTTTGTTTATAGGAGAATAGAAAATGGAGAATGGGAATGGAATGGATCTGATAGGGGTAAAGTGGGAATGAAGAAAAAATAGATAAGATAGTTGCATGAAAGGATGTAGGAAAATAATTAGAAAGATATGAGAAATGATTGCAGTATAGAGGTAAAAATGGGGAAAAAATAGAATACTTGGGTGTTGATTTTTGCATTCCCATTTTCTATTTTTTATTCTCATCTAAACAAACACACCCTCAGAGAATAGCATGTGCCCAACAAAGAAGTTCCTACTAGGATGCAAGTGAATGATAACTCCTCTTATGACTCTAGCATCTTGGTAACTAAAAGAAAGAAAGAAGCCCGAACTCTTACACTACTCTAACGCAACATTTCACTGAAGAAATAAGCCTGCTTGCAAAAATGGTTCTTACAAATCAAATAAAAATAAGAAAACCTGCAACTGCCGGTACATAACTGAACAAACTTAGTTCAATTATGTTATAGGAGAGAAGTTCAGTAGAGAAGATGAACTGATATAGAATGGTCATAAGTAAAAATGTATTACCAGAAGATTGAGGTGGATTGCACTACATCCTTCTGGAACTGCAGAAGCTGCAAAGTCATAGACAGTAAGACCTTTCACTGCATCATAACTGCATATAGATTGGATGGGTGAGCAAGCATTTCATAGTACAGCATCAAAACACAAAACTTGTCATTCAGTTCAATAAAATTACACAAAATTTTGGTTATTTCATTTGCTTTAGATGAAATAATTTGAAAATGCCATTGATGTAGCACGTAACAAGGTCACACAATAAACAAATTGATACCAGAATAGATTAATTGGCACAATCTTCAATTTAGATAAATTATGACATCCGCAGGGATGAGGTCCGTTAGTTAATCATGACCAATTAACCATCTTGATCAAAACAACCATCGATAGAATCACCAGCCAATATACGTCTAAGGAAGGAAATGATATGGCCTTTCCAGCAAATGTAGAAGTACAGATATAGGAAAGCCAGAATATCTGAAAAAGGGAAAAATTGGTGCCATATAAGATGCTTAATGTGCTCCTCTAAATTAAAGTTGTGTGTCTTCAGATGCTACGCTGAGTCAGGTTTTCAAATTAAGGACCCCAGTAGTTATGACATCGCTGACACATATATTTAGCTAGCAATTTCTGACAAATGGCTCCTACAAGTTGCGCATAGGTTCACTTCACCCAATCCACCTGCACTTGCTGCTATGCAGATTGCAGGCAAATCACACATTGACCAATAAAGTGTACTGTGTGTGAAGCTTTTAATTCCAAGTAATATTTACATATTGGCTCTTTTTCCTTAATGGCCTCAACATCCATGCACCCTTTTCAAAATGGAATTTACAAATAAAGATCCAGTCTGGCATCTCTTTTCCCATGTAATGATTTGTGTGCTGCAAGTACATTGTCTGTCACCCATTGTCTAGCGCACTTTCACCAACAAGTTCCATGATTTTTTAATTGATTCTTTGAAATTTCTACTGTGGCAATATAATTGAGTAATTTTTGTGCTCTATCGTAGTTATACCGATAAAACATGCTTGTCACAAATCCTAGAGAAGTCCTTCAGTATTAATACCGCTAATTACTGGTTCCAAGTACTGTCACAACAGCGAAATGATCAGCACTGTGAATGAAAAGCTGAAGGTGCTCCAGGAATTATTTTAAACTACCCTTCATATAATCCTCAAGTGAAAGAGACATCGCTTATTAAGGAAAGCATTAAAGAAGCAGTATTATCAAATTTGCAACATCGTGTGACAAAATGGGAAAGTTTCTCTTGAGAAGGGTTGAAATCTGCTGAAATCACCAACAAGAACTACACCAGAAAAAGAAGAATAAACTAGCGTCGCGCTAAAACAACACAACATCCTCGAGAAACCAAAGCAAAGAACTCTCCTGCGGCCAGACATAAGAACGCTGGTTTGTTAACCTATACAAAAGCAGTGTTGTAAGGAATCCACCAATCGGAATGGGACGGTGAGGGAGAGAGCAAATACCCCGTGGCGGTGGAGAGATGGCGGCGAACATCGAAGTTATCGTCGCTGGAAGACGAGATGAGATTGTCGAGAAGAATGCAGGAGAAAATAAAGAAGGCTGTTACTGCTTTCATTTCCATTCGAAGAAGATTTTTGGAGATTGAGAACTGAGAAGAAAATGGAGCGATTTGGCTGGAACCTTCAAAGGAATGAAGGAGGACGGTTTTCCATTGGGGAATTTGCGTACGGGCCTTCGCTTTCTGCAATTTTTACCTTTTCAAGTTTCGTATCTGCAACAGAACAGGTGGCTTTCCGTTGAATTGCCAACAATTTTTTTTTATTTTTTGTTTTATAAAATTGTTAATATAAGTATATTTAACTTGTAAATTAAGTTTTACTGTTTATTATGTGTACATATTTTTATTTTTAAATATAAAAATATTTTAGTTATTTTCAGT